>JAAWXA010000041.1:2527332-2860130 GCA_038090715.1 Florisuga fusca | reverse complement strand
CCCCTTTTTTTTTTTCGTTGATTGGTGTCACCTCACATGCTTAGGATGTCTGCCTGTCTGCTTAGAGTGTGAACACATTCCTGAGAATGCTGATTTGCTCGTTTCACACCAGTGTCAAAATGACTTATTAAATTCGGCACCTCCTGATACTCAGTGCCTGATGTGTTGCTATCCAAACATTAAATGACAATAAGCATATGCAGCTGCTGGGCCTAGCAAACTCATTTAGTTTGATAAAAATGTTATGGCAATATGCTTTAAATCACTGTCCTTTTCATCATTGTTAATTGCTAGATGTAGACCTCTTTCCTGTGCTTAGTGCAAAGTGTTAGGATGCTCCCCCTACTAGCCTGATTAAGCATTTCTTCTAGCTGTAGAAATCTTTTTTCAGTGGCAGTGTTATTTCATCAAGAGATGGATTTTGCTCTTAATTAGCCAACATGCCACCAGGGATACTTCAGAGTCACGGGTGTGAAAAAGCCTCCAGCAGAAGATCATTCTCTGGGATGAAAAAAAAAATAAAAAATTGGTAACTTGGGAATAATTGGCAGCTTCGGTGACGGTAAGTTGGCTTTAGCAGTGACAATATGTTCTGGTATCATACCAGTACCTGCTTCTGTCTGCTTTCCAGTTGGCTCACTTCAGACTCGGCAAGAGCAGTTCTGTATGTAGCAATGTGTAACATCCATTACTGAGGTTGAGGAACCATTGCCTACCTTTTCTTCTGGCACTGGTGAGCTGCATAGCTTTCAGAAGGCACTGGAACTACAGGTTTTGCATTTCCTTCAGCAGAAATACACCTTCTTAGCCCATATTTACTCATATTTACTCATCAATAGAAAATTTTAAAAAATAAAGAAATTCTGATGCACTTAAAATCAATAGCAAAAATCTCTGGTGGGTGGGATCCTCCTCCTATCCGAAGTAGATAGGAAGAATCCAGGTGTTATATTCTTCCCTGAGGCAGGATATGCTCTGCTGGTGCTACTCTAGCAAAAGCAGTGTTCCTGAAAGCCACTGCTGTGGGAGGCTCTGCCTTTCCATGCTGCAGCAATCTGTTCCTCAGCTTCAGTTTCCTAACCATTGGAAAGCTTCAGGTTCTTTACCATTACTATCTTTCCCTGAATACTCTGTTCAGCAAGCTGAGCCTATAACTTCTTGACCTATTTGCCATGGAGGAGGATTAACCCCAGATTATCCCTTTCCTGTTGGCAACAGCTTTGATTGCATCAGCAGACTTATCCCATCCCCTTCAGTCTGCTCTTCAAACTTGCCCATACACAGGTCTTTTTACCATTTCTTAAAGCTTCTTTTTTTGTAGACTCTGAGCTCTAATCTCCATTTATCTGTTAATTTCTTGTTACTAGTCATATTCTTAATTTGGACTTTTGCTTTGCTTTTGTCTTTGAGACTGATGCTTCTGTGGTTAGAAAGGTTTGGCCTGCTGAATTCCTGTTGGTATTTTGCATGCCTAAAGTGCCCAAAGCTGGGCTAATTTTCAGTACATGAAAGGATTTCTGCTTAAAATAGAAGAAAAAAGTCATTAAAAAAAAAAAGAAAAAGAAAAAAGGAAAAAAAGACAAGCTCATTAACTAAATTCCTAGGGAAATTTAAGACTATTTTTTGGGATACAGTCACTGTGAGAGAACAGAATTTTGGAAATCTCTCTGTAATGATAACTGTCTCCTATTCCTTGGATCAGCTTAAAATAAACTATTTCAGAACTAGACCAGAACTAGTATCTGAGAGAATGATTCAGCCTAGTGGAATTAAAAAAAAATCTTTCTCATGTAGAAATATGAATTTTATTCATAAAGTATTTTCATATGATCAAGTTCTTAAGAAAGAGGGCAATTATATATGTGTGGGGAAACCCATCCTGCTTAAGGTGTGTAAATGAGTCCAGAGGTCATGTTGTACTGCTGTCTGAGACTCTTGTAGCATTTATGGATTCAACCTAAATTCCTTGAAGTAGGAATTTTGGTAAATATGTGCTTGATCTAAAGCTCACTGCAATCAACAGCAAGTCTTAGGATGCGATTTTAATTTTCGGGAAGAACTTGCAATTACTTAGCACATCTAGAGAGAGAGAAAGAGATTATTTCAGCAGTTAAAGATGTTCTTTTCCAAATGGAATGAACTCTAACACATCCTTCACACAATGAGCCTGTCAAGTTGTAGCAGAGAGATATGTGATCAGGCATTCAGAGGGGCTTGTCTTGTAATAGCAGTGCAGAGGGTGTTGTACTGGTGTCAAATGAAACTAAGAGATGGTTAGACTTTGCAGGGGCTATCTTAGCCAGATAAAAGGCCAGTGACCTTTTCACATCAAGCCAGGAGAGAAGAGCCTGGTTAAGAGTGGTATGCAAAAGTGTTGGCAAGAGGGATGGTTCATTAAGGCTGAACTCCTTTCTCTCACCTTAGGGAAGTAATTTAAAAGATAATGTCTATCACATTGATGCATCTTCACAGGGATGGTGGTTTATTCTTTAAAAGTAGAAAGACAAGGAGAATCATTCTGAAATGTTGAAATGATGCCTTTCATCTGAGAAGTTACAAGTATTTTTCCTTTGAATTTCTTAATCTTTCGGAAAAGTGTTTTATAATTAGGTGCTCATAAGAAAAATCCAATCACGACAATGAAATTGAATAGTTTTAGCGGATGTCTTGTACAGAGCAGAAATAGTGCAAGCTGTATTTTGAGCTTTGTTTTCTGTTGGTTAGCTGAAATCCAAAGAAATAAAACAGTATTGTGATTTTCCTCCTCATTCTTAATTCAGTCCCAAGAGAAAAGACCTTGTTTACAACATTGTTAGTAGGAAGCCAGGTGTTGATAACTACTTCTGCGTGGTACTCCATCAGGCAGTGCTGGTTAGAGGCCAGTCTTGTAGACCCTTTCTGATGTGTTAGAAGAGCTTGAATTACTTAGAGTGCTTCTCTTCAACCATTTCAAACATCTTTCCTTTAACTATCTTTCTACAGACAGTTTGTTTATGACGTAACAGGTATTTATCAATAAGTCTTTTTGCTTGTGTGTGCTAAATTTATTTTTTCCTATGAATAAAACATTGGGTGTTATAATGCAAAGTAACTGTTCAGTTTTTTCCCCTGTCATTGTCAGCCTTGATTTCCTCACTAGTCTGGCATAGTTTGTGGTCAGGCAATTAGAATTTGCTAAGAGGCTGCGTCTGTATACCTGATACACTAGGACTGCTTACACCTGAAGTAGCAGGAAAGAACCACTCCAGATCAGTTTCTCTCCTGCTCTAGGAAGTAGGGATTGTTACTGGGATCAGCTTGGGAAGGTTAGGCTCTAGCAAATGGTGGGAAAGAAAGGGGAAGGAGAAAGGAAGAGGCTTCAGGCAACTGTTGACATCTATCTAGTGATATGACCACCGTGTATTTTCCAGGCTTGTGAAAAATCTTGTAAAAGGAGGGAACAAGCATGATAAAGGTCAGAAAGACAATAATAAAACAGGGCTTTGCAGAAGATACTTTAGTTATTTCTCATGATGAGGGAGAGGACTTTTAGTGCCTTTTTTTTCTTCTTCTTCTTCCCTGTATTCATTCAAGTAGCATATTAATGCAAGCAATGCATTATTTTCAGTATTTTATAGACCAGACAGGGAAGTAACTGAATAAACTTGGAGTAATAATGGAAAGCTCAGAAGACATCAGTCTGGCAAGATGCTGGGAGGCAGGTGTTTTTGGAAAGACTACAGCAATAGAACACTTGAGTTAAACTAGTACTGACTATTGTCTACAAGTCCCTGCAGTGTCAAGAGTTTTCTGTGATGATACAGAAATACCCAGGAGACTGATTGCTTTTGAATTCCCTTACTAATTCTGCAGCTTTTAGTTTTGATTTAATTCTTCTCGTTCATCCAACTGTTTGGAAATGGTATGTGAATTGATGGAGGCGAGTAGTAAAGTGGAGAGAAAATACTGGTATCAAAGAAGACACTGAAAGGATGTAGAAACTGGGCTGAGTCAGGTTTCCATAGTTAGAATAAGAATCTCTGAAATAAACAAGCAGAAAATTGTTCTCATCTCCGGTGCCTGTGAGTCTGTTAAAATAAAGCAGAACTGACAGAGCTACTCAGAGTCTGTTTGGGTTAACAGTGGTGCCATTCAGACAACTGGCAAACCTTCCTGCATACACACACACATATTTCTTAGAAAGAATTTCTCACTTTTGCAGAACCATTATTAGAAAAATACACCAAAGTGTCTGTTTGCTATTGGTAGTAAAAATAACATGACAGAATACTGATTTAGCTTGAAACACTTCAGTATGGAAAGGGATCTTGGGGAAAGCTCTCCCATCCAAAGATGGTGGTGTGAGGGTTGGTGGGCACCAGTAAGGACAATTAGCTGGTTTGGTTTTGATAAGTTGTAAAGAATGAAGTGGAACTCAAAAACTTACTTTGTGGCACACTGCTGCCAAGCGCTGTATTCTGGTTAAAATCTGTTGTCACAGCTTTATCATCTGTGTAATCAGGTGTGATATTAGCTCTGTGTAGCCCCTCCTGCCTGCTTTCTCCCACTTTGTGCTGGGAGGAGGCAGAGTAGTAGAAAAAAGAAAGGGAACAGAAGCATTTGCTTGGCCTGAAGTGCTATTAAAAGGGCATCTATGGGGCTCTTACTTCATACGGTTCCATTCTGTAAATGCCACTTGAACGAAAATATTCCCTTTCATCTTTCTGACAGAAATATGACACAGTAATTCTTTGTGAAAATGTAGATGATACGCTGCAGTAGTTACAGTGAGTTAGGATTAAGTGGCAAATGCCTATTCTTAAAGACTTAATTAAAGACACAATAGCTCTGGGAGGTCATTACTGTAATTACAGTGCCGCCTATATTGTTGTAGCCAAGTACATGGTTGTAGTATCATGTTATCTCTACATAGTATCTCAGTTTGATGAGGCAGCTATTGCATACATTCCATATACTGTCATTTGCACAAACCTTTTGCTAGCTCATTTAAGCTTGAAAGTCTAATTCAGGGCTCAGTTTACCTTTACCAGTTTTATATGGATAGAATTCCATTAACTTAAGCGCAACCACTTCAGATTTTTTTTTACCCCCACGTGCTGGAGGAAAATTAGGCCATCTTGCTTTGGTTAAAATCTATAGCAATTAAAGAAAGGACTGAAACAGAGCATTTCTCCTAATGCTTTGTGTGCTTGTAAAGAGATAAAGAAGAAATAATAGTTCCCATCCTAGCTTTATAAGTAGATAATTTGACTAGTAGATCCACAACTGAGGAAACCAGAGAGTCTGTGTAAAATTCATTACTGAAATGAGAGAACGTTAAAGTTTCACAACAGCTATCTTCAGCAGTGTATTTGAGGGGTGTACCTTTCCTACAGGCAAGCTTTTTCCCTCCAGAAGCTTTTCAGCATTTTGTCCAGTCTTACATTAGAAGCTTCAAGCAGTATGGCTGTTAGTGCTTTCTGTGATAGGGAGCTACACAGTTGACTAATCTCATGCCTAGAGGTATTTTAACCTGAGTATATGGCAAGGGGATTACAGTACTAGTATACAAAGAAAAGTTAAAGATAGTGTGGGTGTCAGTCCGAGCAGAGGTCGGGGAGGAATCTCTGTCTGCCAATAATAGGCCTGCATGGACTGTGGGATGAAATCCAAGTGAGCTTGGGCCGTGGTAGAAAGAGGTTGGAATTCTTTCATGGACATGTCCTCTCTGAGAGGACTGAAGAAAGGTAAAACCAGATATCCAGCCTTTTGTTAGTCTCCTAAAAATGCTGGAGTTTAAAGTAATATTGCTATTGAGTATTCAAGCAGGACCTGCAAAATGGAACATGGCCAGCAGGAGTAGTGGAGATACCCCAGGAGGCTGTGGTGGCTTTGTTTTGAGAGGTGGGAGGCTGAACTTCACATCACCTCATGTAAAGGAAGCTATCTGAACACTTCCAGCATGTGGCAGTATCCCGTTTTTGAGGTTATTTAACAGTTTGTCACAACTCTTTCTTTCCTTGGTTTATACTGCAAGTGTCCAGCAAAACAATCAAAGCTCATTTTGCATTTTAAGCATTGGGGTAGAAATTGCCTCATTTCAGCTATCTTAAAAATGTAGTTTGTTGAGAATAAATCAGACATGGATTTGTTTTTATCCATTTGTTTATCCATCTATTTGTAGATAGACCACGTGGGCTGTAGTCTTACTATTTTAACTTCAGTGTTGATGTGGCTTTCATTTTTTAATTCCCCCTGAGCACATCCTAAATGCTATTTTGCAGGACACTGAGCCAAGCATCCATGTGCTGCATTGACACAACCCTCTTTGACTACTTCAGAGGAGGGCAGTGAGAGCTGCAGTCTGCCTAGTGCTTGCTAAGGCTCTTTCTCTCAGGTGTCCATGGTTGTGTATTTTTTCTTTCTCACTGACTGTAACAACAAATTCTCTCTCTGGAAATTCTAGCCTTGGAAGATAAATGACTTGTTAGGAGTTTCACCGTTGTTTCCTATCCAAGCTGAAGGCATTCCATCTTTCTTCAAGACAGCTTCTTTAGTTTCCTGACCACTTCTCTGTTCTTCCTTTTAATTAATAACTAACCTCATAATATCATACCTACGAATTGACATCGTGATCCCGGATCTGAGCTGTGCAGTGTGAGGATTATCAACTTGGTGTACTCTCTGCTGAGAAACTGTCTGCTACAAAATATTGGCTTGGTTTATGTGCATGTAATAATATTGCCTTTCAAACTCTGTGCTATCTATTGCTTCTCCTCAGATGGTCTTCTTACTATTAGCATTTCTTGGGTTCCTTCTCTTGACAGTGCAGGTGATTTTTAGCTTATTTTCCCTCCAAAGTCCCTTACCTTTTCTTGGGGTAACAAAGTTTCTGACAAAGATTCACAGTGGGGAAGACATAAAATAAATGCTTATTTTTTGAGAGAGATTTGGATTGCACTGGATTGTGTTCCTATACTGGAAACAACTCATTCTATAACATTTTTTTTTCTATGTTTATTTTAAGGGCAAATCTGTTTCTCAGTAAAAGTGGGGAGGTAATAAATTCCTGTGGAAGACAGGTTTGGTAGGGCTTGAAATAATAGCATCCATCGAATGAGGGGTAGCTGAGAGAATTATACATTGATCTAATCAGCCCAGCTAAATCTGGTGCTGAGCTCTCTATACCTGAATTTGTGAAGCATTTCTAGCTGTGGTGTCCATTCAGCACATATCCATTTTAATGAGACTGCCCTGAAATGAATTAAAAGTTACATGCCAGTGCTGGTAGCAAAGCTGTCTCTGCCTGCTGTGGTAGGAGGTTGGCAGCAAAAATCTGGATGTTGTTCCATTTTTTAATCTTTTTCCCTCCTTATTTTTTCTCCTGTCTTCTCTGTGATGAGAAACTAAAAAGATAGGAACTCTGAGGTGAAATAAAAAATGGTGAGATCTTTCTTATACCTGTAGTTTATTATTACCCCTGACAATTAGACTATTAGTATTACTGAACCATCCTAAAATTAAATGCTATGCTTAAGGGTTCACTTTATTTGCTCAGACACCAGCTAAAGCAATGGGACCAGTTGCATCCCTCTACTAACTTCCTACTTTTATGTGGCATGATTGTTTTTAAAGAAATGCTTAAGCTACATGGGCTTTCAGATCACAGCATCACCTGCCAGTGCTGCCAGGATCTCTAAGGCTGGTCTGGTTGTAAGCTGCCAAGGAGATCATTGTGAAAGGAGGTGACCATTGGCAATGGTGTTTAACTTAGGCCTGAGAAATACTGCTTGCTCTGGCAATGTTTGGTGCTTGGAAACTTGGGAAAAAGATTTGACCCGTTCCACAATTTATTTTTATTTCAAAATTCTCTCTCTGCCCCCTCTCTTTCTTTCATTTCTTTTTTTTTTTTCTTTAATGAAACTCTTCCAAGGCTTTTCAGTTTCTAAAAATTGGGGAGGATGGGACTGGTTTCCCAGTAAAAGAGGTGAAGAAGGAGGAAAAAAAGAAATGTATGCTAGAAGATGGGTTTTTAATAAAAAAATATGCTGTCCCAAATTCCCATTAAACATTTGTTTTTCATGGATAGGCATTTCTTTAAGAAAACAAAAAATTATTCATTGAAAAAAGATTAAGTTAGGAGACACTGAAGAGCTCTAATTGAGTGCTCCCCTTGATGGCTGCCATATGTCTGGGACAATGAAATACATTCTCCTTGGGACAGCCTGTCTGGTGTTATCCAAAATCTAATGGGGCTACTGTTGTCTCTTGCTATTTTCATTACCAGAGAATGGGAATGGACCAATAGGGCACATGAGTTCCAAATAACTGCGTTTGCCAAATATATGCAAGCATATGAACCCTAATGGCATAGATCTGGCTATCATGATTGGCTTCTAGTAGCTTTTTGAAATGTAGATGATCTAAAAGCTGTGGCAGAGCTCCATTGCTGTTATTTATAGTGGCTCCAGTTGTAAGTATGTGGTAACTATTTCTGATTTCTGCTGGGAGTCATTCTGTTAGACGTGATGCTTTTACACTCTTACAAAATTCAAAGTGCTCTCTCTACTTACGCTAGCACTGTGTAAGAGTCAGGACAGACCTTATCACTTTCTGTTCTCTGTGATGCCTTATAGATGGCATTGCATTATTCCACTTGGCAGAAAAGGCAAGTTCATTAGGAAGCAAGAATGACTATTTAGCTGGTGGTGTGCCCATGCGAGAGTTTATTATTCAAATATTGCCCTGAAGTGTAGTCTGTGCAGATTGTCTAGGTCTAAATTCTGCTTGTGGCTATTCAACCTGTTTGAATGCAGAATCTGCTGTATGCTGTGTTGGTTTATGGGTTGCATAACATGCAAACTACAGGTTACATTGAGGAAACACACTCACACATTCAGATCTTTGGTATCCATAGGGCAGAAAAAAATCTCACTGTGTGTTAGTTTTGGAGATTTTTGTTTCTCCCCCCCCCCACTTAACAACAAAATCCTCTGCAAGTAACCAGTCTGCAAATTCACAATGGCTTGAATGCATCCAAGATCCAGCTTTCTTTGAAGCACTAGCAAGTCTGATTAAAAGATTTTTCAGGCAGTGCTAAAAATATAGGCATTATTGCCTGAATTCAATGAACAAAGCTAATTGAGAAGTCAGCTGTTGTTTCAACCTCATATGTGTATCAGATGCTAGAGGGGAACAAAGCTGACATTCCCACAGAAGTGAGCTCCAGGGAGATCTCAAGGAAGTTTTGCCAAATGCCAGGCTCCTTTGCTGAAAGCTTCTACTCTGCCTTATGAATCCAGAGAATAAAATATGGATACAGAAACACTTCTCTCATTTGATGACAAGCATGCCAAGTTTCTTGTAGAATATTTACTCAAGTCAATGGTCTTTGAATTCAAAGTGCCATTGTGTGTTTGCATTCCTTCTGTATACTGTTACTCTCCAGTTTCTTCTAAAGTCTTCTGGGGAAAGTGAGAATCTCAATTTCTGGAGAACTTAATTTCAGGGGAAGTTGGTCCTTTCTTCCAAACCCCTCACCAGTGTCTGCTCCTGCTTAATGCAACTATCAGTTGCTCATATTGCTCAAATCTAAGTACAATTTAAAAATTAAATAGAATGTATTAACAGCAATTAAGATAAAATATAATATTAGTATTACAAATCACTATTGTTAATGCTGTTCATGCACATTAAGGAGCTATGAAGTTCCAGATATGCAAACCAGATCTTCCCATGCAAATGAAGAAAGGCAATTGGAGCTGGACCATATGTTAGCAAAGCCAGAGATGCAAAATAGATATCATTAGGTAGATCTTCACTTGCTTGCTTTATTGGATGATTTTTCTCCTTGTCTTTCTCATCTGAGAATTCATATAAGCATGTTCCTTGTATAACCATGTTTATCTTGCCAAACCAGTCCATGGTGGCCCAAATGGGGCTGTGTCAGCTGCTTCATTCTCTAATATAAACTCTCCTCCTTCTCTATTGCTGTTGGTACTGCCTTTTCTGTCACAAGGTGTGACAGGTCCTCAGTGCTCTGGCTACAAGGTGAGTTGTTCTGTCTGTAGCAGCACCAGCAGGTTCACCTTATCCCTCCCTGCCTCTGGCTTCGCAGTGTTTTAGGACTTAGTATAAATAGTTCTGCATTTAACTTGTTTCATTGCTTCTCTTCACATCACCTCCTCATCTGATTATTTCTCCAGTGCCTGTCATGCCATTTTCATCAGAAGGATGTTTCCTTCAGCCAGGCTAGCCTTGGGACTCTTAAGTTTTAATTCTATGTCTAGTTCAGCACTCATGACTGTACCAGGCAGTAGGTTTTGGTTAGAAAAAGGAATTTCAGTTTAAATTTATTGGGATTTCTCTGTGTGTTTGGTTTTTTTTCTGTTGTTTGTCTGTTTTCCTCTCAATTATTCCTATGCAAGCATACACTTACGTTTGCTTCACATTCAATGTGGTGGTATCTTTTAACTTGCTCTGGTAAAGGGTGACAGTGCTCTAGTGCTGAGGAATGTTTTGTTGGGGTGTGAAGTTGTGGGTAAATATATGTTATGTGACTATGCAGGACTCTATGACCCAGTTATGGATTTTTGTTTATTTGTTTGGGTTTTGTTTGGTGGTTGTGTGGTGTTTGGGGTTTTTTTGGTGTTTTTTTTTTTTTGTTGTTTTTTTTTTTTTTTAGTACTATTTTCCTATGAAAACATTGAAATTTTAAAACACAGAATCTCTGGAGAAAAGCTACTTTGTTCTTGATACATCTCTACCCTTTGTTATTTGCTGTCAAATAAGTACCAAGACTGTTGGGCAGTCAATTTTCACAGAGGATGCTTTGTAAAATGAAATTGGTTTATATGGTAAAATAAAAGCCCCCAGATTTTGGTGATCTCAACATTCTGCCCAAATGACCGTTATCAGACTTTTCCAACTATGCCAAAACTCACCCTGAATACAAAGCATCATTTTTAAATACTCAGTATATCCCTATTTACCTATCAGTGCCAAATGAGGGGGTTTAATGAATTCCAACACAAAAATTCTTGGGGTGGTTGCACTAACAGCAAGTTGCATTTAAAAGGCTATTTTTCTCTGCAGGTATTTCAATAAGAGACAATGTTTATTTTTTCAGAGGAAAATTGATTGTAACTAAGAGGATACTTGGCTTGAAAGTGGGGAATTATCATATCATATGATTAAATGAAAGCTTACCTTGTTATAAGGTAACTAGACATATCCCAATAGAATTGAGACAATGTTTGATTAAGCCAGATTTTCCTACTTTATATTCAAGGAACAAATTAAAGAATAATTGAGATCCTTTTCAGATCTTTTATAAGCTGAATATATAAAGCTACAGCTCCAGGTGGCAAAGCAATTAGCTGATGAATAAAATCAACCCCACTGTCATTCGTCAGATGTTTGAATTCTATAAGCCAGATAAATTAATGTGTTCCTTAAGCCAAATAAACGGTCACGCTCTTCATGTTACCAATGAGTTCCCCTGGGAATGAGCCTGGGAACATGTGGGTAGAAAACCCAGGAACTGTCTCGTCATAAGGGGGGGGTCATAATTAAGTTGCCTGGTTTTGCACGTCTAAAAGAAATGTTCCCTTTCATTGAAAAGATGGCTGTAATGATGTGGGATGCTTTATCAGATAGGAGGATAAGAATTTGAATCGGAAGTGGCTACATGCCTCTCCCCTGCTGGAGATGGGATTTTGTCCTCTGAGCTGCTGGAAATATTGTGATCCGTAACACAGTTCCATTTGCTTGTGATAGCTCTCTGTTTGGCTTTGTAAGTAATACTGGGGTAATTGGTTGAGATGTATTAACCCAAAATGACCTATTTATCTGTCAGCAGCTCAACAGCAACTGTGATTTTTTTTTTTTTTTTTTAACTTTAGCTTTTTTGTGATTGAATTTAGAAAGTGGGGTAACACTGTAAAATGCTATTTCTCCTTATACTGGTGAGTTTGTATGAAATGGTAATAGGACTGCTCAGGATGTTTGATAGTTGAAGTACAGCCAACAGAGGCATGACTTGAGCCCAATTTGAAGTTCTTAATGCTCTTAAAGAGTTAGTTGGCAGAAATTATCTCTTTCCATGCAGACCTGCTGTCATAAGTGATTTTTCAAGTGCTTAGATCTTTATAGCATTGGTAACAGGAAGGAGATGGATTTTATTATGTGTGATGAGCCCACAGACAGAGAAATTGTAAATTCTGGAATAGTCTGGTATTTGTTTGCTGAGGGAAGAAGGATATGATCAAACAAAAGTGTTTTCTTATAATTTGATGGCCTGATATTTGGCTGGGTCTTTGGGATTTAAGAAACCCATTACTGACTACGATGTGCAAAACTGTAAGATGAAACAGCTATCATAAATCACTTCAGACAGAATGGGTGGCCATTTGAAGGCCATTGAAGCCCAGCAGTTCTACGTACAGATAATACCTGACTTTGATTTGCTCTTTCAGATCTGTTTGAGGGACCTTTACAGTGAGCAAAGATCATTTATCCACACTGGAAACTGTTGTTTTGTGGTTTTTTTAACTTGTATTTAAACATCTAGTACTCTAGGCAGCTGGAAGTAGCTGTATGAGGTATTTAAGAACAACGAGATGTTGTCAATCAGTACAGAACAGCAAGTATTGACAGACTTTGTTTATGGGTGCCTTTCACAGAAATTTGGTAGAAATTTCAGTGAGCTTGTCAGTTGAGCATCTGCTCTGTGCAGCTCAGTGAGACTGAAGTCTCAGAACTTGCACAGGAAAACTATATCCTGTGATAGGAGAAAAGGAGGATTAAAACCACTTGGGCCACTCTGCAAAAGGGGTGAGAAGAAGCTGTTGTGCCTAATGATCTTCATGCAGAAAATCTCTTGATGCAGAGATCACCTGAGTAGCCTGCTTTCTTCTCTCTGGGCCTTTTCTAAAGAAACATTTATTCTAAAGCCTTCAATTTACTGTGCTTTGTATGCAGTGGTTTTCTGTGCAGAATTGCATGTAACAGAAGTCTCACTCTGGCATTACCTTCTAGAGAAGCAGTTTAATTTCTGCTTTCGTGGCAAATCATTCCTTTTTGCAGGGCCACCGGCAAAGAGGGAAGATATAAAGTAGGTTGTTAGAGCTGCATGTGTTGTTTCAAATTCCTGATCAGCTGAGAGAGCAGCAAAGGCTTTCAAATCAAGCTATTTTATGCTCTTCCCAGAAAAGTCAGTGCTCTGAGGGAGCACTTTGACCAGCCTGCCCATAATATCTGACAAAAATGAAGAGACTTCTTGTGCTGTAGAAGCTCTGAAGAAGGGAGTCTTGCAACTTCTGCACCATTGTGGCAGCAGGAATACTGAACAGGAATGAGGTTCAGTATCAGGAATGTGGATGGATAATACTGGTGATAAGGTTAGATGTTAGTACCTGAAAATGGAACCTACTGTCCAGTCTCTTTAAATCAAGAAATACCCAATAGGTAATTTTTGGTGACCAAGAACATTAAACTAGCTATATCATAAGCAAAGTCCATGACAAAGAAACAGTTATTAGATGTGAGTAGTGAGAAACTCTAGTAAAGAAAAAATGACTGATGTCTGAAAGACCTTTATTCTAGTAATTTTTTTATATGTGTTTTGTAGTTTTACCTGTCCTTAGCCTTGATATTTACTGAGCATTTCCAACAGCATGTATCTGGGGCTGATATTCATAATAAATTATGAACAGTAACATGAGATTCTGGCTATCTTTTGAATAGATAGATATGATTTTTTAAGATTTTTGTTTCTGACATCTAGGGTAAACTGAAAACATTTACTGTCAATAGTGGTCTTTAGCAAGTACCTTTGTTTATGTTCAGTTTGGGCTGTATATGAAAGATATTGTCTTGCAGGTTTAAAAGGAATTTTTTTGGCAGGAAGCTTAGCTATACTTCTAAGCAGATGAGAATAACACAGAATATGGTCATCATTTCAGCACTGATAATCATAATCAGTGCTAAGAACAAATCTGTGGTTTTAAATTTGGCACAAATGTGAAAACATTTGGCCAAGTGTAAACAAACACCTCTCACAGGACTTACTGAATTCAAGATAAAAGCATAACAAGAGTTTTCCTCTCATCACAGGAGAGCAGTTAGAGGAAAAAGATTGCTTTGAATTTGTTGTTCATGAAAACAAGTCAGTGGAAAAATCTTTGCTCAACATGGTTGCACACATTTGAGGATCTGTGGGTTTGAATAAAGAGGGGAAATGGATGATAACCCCTGTATTAATAGTTACTCATTTTTCACATCTGCTTTCATTCAGATGAGTGATACCAATTAAAAAATTATTTTCAGGGCATGCCTAGCTTGAGTATTCTGACTCCTTGCATACATGTTAGTTGAGATAACACTTGCTTAACATTTAAGAACCTGTTCAAGTACTTTGCTGAATCTGGACATCATTGCCTTTACAAAAAGAACTGAAAATAGAGAATCCTATTTCTCCACTTAGACTATTTAGGAACTGTGAAATGCTTTGGTGATACTATAAAACTTGACTTTGCAGGTTGGATATACTGCTTATGAGTTTGCAGTTCTCACTTGCTGAAGTTTTGCACATCTATAAGGGAAGAACAAATGAAAAAGTTTATCAGGTGTATGCCAAAATTACTGCCTCCCTGTATTTCTCTCTTCGTTCACCTCTTTAACATTTAAATATCTAAAAGGAAGTTATAAACGTTTGGCTTGTGTGCAGTTTGAAGTGTGCACATAGCCAGAATCTGCTTTCTTCCCAAGTGAATAACTCAAACATCACTGAAGAGTTTTCCCACACTTTGCAAAAAATGCATCTTTTAACAATATTTTAATGACATTTTTGAGCCTAATTTAAGCCCCAAATGAAGAATTTTATTGCCTTTTTTTCCTTTTCCTACTCCCCTGGAAGTTCTCTGCTACTGGAAAACAATTTAACAGAAGCTGCAGTGCAGCTGTTACCAATTCAATATCAAAAAATTGCAAGAAAATGAGGCCCCGTGTTATCATATTAATAATATATTAGCATATATGTGTAAATCCTACAGGACAGAGAGTGATGTACAGTGTGAGTGCAGGCAACAGAAATAGCATTGTCATGGGATGAGCAATTATATAGCTTACAAGTAGCAGAGCAAAGCAGGAACCGCAGGGTAGTTTTTCTATAGTAAGAAATGATGCAGTAAATGGTTCATATTCATCCTTATGTTGTGTGGGATTTTTATATATATCTCCTCTCTGCTTATACCCTTGATTAAAAGTGTATCTGTGCACCACAGGAATGATGCAGAAAAACTGCAGTCACAATAGAGTGAGTTGTGTATTGGTTTGGAGTGCTTTTGGGCAAATTTTTATGCTATTAAAGGATCTTTTCTTCTAATGCCTCAGATATTTTGCATATCGTATCCAGTGGCAGAGTCATTCCACAACTGGTGGACTGTGGGGTTAGGCACAGCTCCTGTTTACCTCTACCGAGGTAATTTTGTGGAATTGTTTTCAGGAAGGATATAATGGCAAATTCAGTCCAAAAAATCCCCAGCCTGATGCAGCCTGAAGTTGTTTAGTTTCAGCTTAGCTTTTCAACAAAATATTTGTTGTGGGTGAACATGAGACACCTAAGGAATAGTTTTAAATTATTTTAAAACTTTCCAATCAATTTCTGCCTTGGCCATTCTTGATCTCTGTTTTGTTTTGGGGTTTTTTTTGAGAAGGCAAACTGTTGAGATTAAATAAGTTTGAATTGACTAGTTGTGTCGATTTTATTAAAAGGTAGAAAGGATGAACTTCAGAAATGCTGATTTCTGTTGATTTGTGTCAGCAGTTTTTCATCAGAGAAAGGCTGATGAAGGCTTTATTTCTTCACAGTGGGCTTTGCACTTCGAGTTGGGTCCAGCTGCTTTCTTGAGGTGCCGCCCACAAAAGAAGGTTGCAAATGTCTCTCTCATGGACTCGGAGCTGTTTGGAGTTGACAGCTTGAGAGATTCATGTGTTCATCTAGGAGGTCTGACTGACATATGGAAATGCCTTGCAGTTCTATGCTAGCTCTTGTGGATTTGGCTACTTGGTAGTGCTGTAGTAAGGGCTGCAGAGTATGCCAAGGGAGTTGTCTTTTCTTTGCTGGTACAGTTGGCAGGTAGTTGGCTCATCTCTGCTTAAGGCTCTGCTTGCTGCTGGCTTTTGCAGATGTAGAAAGATACAGAAACATTTCCCTGCGTTCAGGTGGAAAGTTTGGTGACAGCAATTCTTGTGGCAGGGGGAATGAAGTGGTGCAGCTGTTCCTATGTGCTTTGGGAGCATATTGCACTTAGAAGGAAAATAACTCTTCTCCAGCTCTGTGCCAGTCAGCTGGCAGCTGAACTGAACGAGGGGAGGAGAGCAGCTGTGTTGTCCCAACAGGACACGTCGCCTACTGGTGACTGTACCTCTCCCTGCTCCTCTGACTCCCAGCTCTACACCATCTCTAGTGGAGCCCGGGGATATCACGACTGAAATTTGGCACAGGGAAGAGAGGTACTCGCCCTATGATGAGCGTGTGCAGTTCCCATATAACATCCTCCTTACCCGACTTGCTAAACTGTATAACAAATAATCTGGGGAGGCAATGGGATTAACACATTTGACCCTTAATGGCTCTGAAGGAATAATTGTAATGTCTCGGGTCAATAATTGTGTGAACTAAGAAGGATTTGCTTGATGCACCATAACGTCCCCTTCAGAGCCATTCATCCCTTTTGAGGGCCTATGAACCATTTGAACTTTTAAGTCTGTGTTCATTATGCTCTGTCCTCTGTGTGCCTGTGGTTAAGACCTGGTACGTGTTAAAAGTAAACTCTCCAGTGTGCTGACAGATCCACTGATTCAGTTCTAAGATACCACATTTCTGTCTGGTTCACAAATATCTTTTTTAATTGAAATGAAGCCTGCAAACAATCTGAGATGATACACTAACAGGCTCTGGGATAGTTATTGGTTCCACAGTCCAACAGGAATTTCTCTTCCCTCTCAACTTTTCTGTGCTGAAATCATCTGCTCTATTTATATGAGCTGTCAGCCTGCTGGTTTTCCACAGAAAGGGGAAGGGAAGGAGTTGGGGTTTGTTTGAGTTTAGTTTGTTGGATTTGGAAGCTTTGGGAGTTTTGTGTGAGGTTTCTTCTGTAAAGCTTGTTTCTATATGGAATTTGCTCTCTTTTAAGTCTCTTTAACCCTCCTGTCCCACCCCTCCTCTCTGCATGCTCACCAGATAAGGGCAAATAGCTTTTGAGTCTGATTTTTAAAGAAAGCAGAACTTTCTGATGGAATATATTTAAAAAATATTAAGAAAACACTCTTACTCTGAAATATAGCAGCTATTTTCACCATGTGTTTGCAGGCATAGTTTGAGAATGAGAAAGAACAATTTGTATCATTCTAAGAAGAATGCTCTGGATTAATGTAGAGTTAGCTGCGTAGAACTGCAGGAGATGCTATTGATCTTAAAACATATTCAAAGAACAAGTTTATGCAGCATTCAATTGCTTTTCAGTTTTTCTGTTGTACTTTCTATTGGCATTAATGGTTCCAATTCCATTATATCTGTATCTGTCACCTCAGTTGATGTAAATGTGTATTATGGATTAAATACTTGGCAAATTTAGGGCCTGAACCTGGATGTGCTTTGTGCTAGGGTGGTATTTGGTAATCAGTACCCTTTGATTTTTCAGACTTCTTTCTCAGGAAGAAAATATTTCCGCTCTTACTAAGTGTATTTGCAGCATTTGGGGCCGAGTTCTTGCAGGAATCATCCCCTCTGTCTGGGATGTGCAAGAACAGCAGCCAAATGGCAAACGCTGCCTGACACAGACTGTGTCTCCAGGTGCTGATGTGAAGCATTTCTCCTGGAAACTGATATTACCTCCCTACAGCAGGTGTGACACGGATCTGTATCCTGCGTCTGAAGCAGACTTAGAGAAGAGATCTCAGTGGGTGCAGAATTCTGTCTATACTTTTGGTGTGAAACAGTTAGCCACGTGCTAATTGCCAAGTGCTGAGTGATTGAATGCCTCACTAGTCAAGGGAACTTTGTACTGGCTGTGATATTACAGTGGATTAAAAAATGTCTCTGCTTGAAAATTGCCACTGTCATTTTTATTTTGTCAAGTGTCAAGAGAACACATTGTGCTATCTAAGAGACATATGAAGTTCCTGATTTATACAAGCAGGGGACCAAGAGTTTCTCTGTAGAACAGCATTATTGTTTCAGCCCGTTCTATTTTCTGCAGAAGCCACACGGGAGCAGTGTGGTCTAGCCTTTGAGAGAGGCACTGCTGGTCTTTCCTCTGATGACTGAACTTATCTGTCAAAGGATGTCTCCGTCTGAGATATAAGAACACAAAACTGATGACAAGTAAAATATTTCACAGAATATCCATCTTTCACCTTGCAAATACTCCTTTGTGAGAAATCAAATTGTCAGTAAGAACTCCATAGAATACTTACTATACTGAATGAAATAAAGAAAAAAGGCTGTATTTTGTGCTGCTACATTCCATGATTGGATAACATGAAGTAAAAAAGAAGAAAAAAAAATCCTGCAATTACGATGAATCCATTAGTTATAATCAACTCGCAAATTGAAGACACCAATATTTCATTTTGTCTCTGGCAAGATGTAGTTACCAAGAAAAAGAAAAAAAACCTACCTTGGGAAAGTGCTTCAGGAGCTTTCTGGTCGAAAATGTGTGTGTGAATGATTAACTGTTACAGACACTGTGTATACTTATAATTTTGAAAGTGTCTGAAGTTGAGAATTTCTATAGAGGCTCTGCATTATAAATAATAATAACTTTGCTTGTCAAAGGTATACACTGGATCTTTTCTGAAACGTCAGATGTAAAAGTACAGTGCAGAGGAAAGGACCTTTGTAGTATCTAGTACTCCTAGGAAAGGAAAAATAAAAGGTTGCTGTTGGGTTTGGCCCCATCATGTGAGGCCATAAGATGGGAACAGCATAGTGTGCCGGAGATGAAGACTCCATTGATATATCCAGAAGTGCGGACTGTTTGCCTGTTACAGACAGCCCTTGGAGCTAACATTTTCCTTTTCTGTCTCTGGAGATGTTGGCCCAGAGGGAGAGACACAGTGCTCAATCTCCTGGCAACACCTACATAGGCCTTCCAGAAGAAACTGGCCTACAGGCCAAAAATAGTCTCAAGGGTGGTTGCTGCTGTCTTCTCCCTGGCTGGGTCAAGGTAGATAAGAGTGCTGATCAAGAAGGCTTTCACTGACAGGACTTGGGATCCAAGGGCAGGTCTGAGGAGGTGCAGGAATTTGCTGATTCAGACCTCCAGGGAAAATCATGAAGAGAATAGTGTAGGTACCATATATTGGATTTCGACCTGGACTGAAATTTCAGAGCTGTAGAGTACATTTTTTTGGTTTAAACTCAAAACCTTTTGTCTTGTTACCTGCTTTTCCTCAAAGCCTGAAACAATGGTAGCATAGAATGAAACTGATGTTTAGCTGCTCAAATCTCTACCTTACCTGGACCACTGATCCCTAGATCCCCACCAGAATCCACATATCTGGACACTTTGTTCTTCCTGTATTCTGCTTCTCCCAAAAGCAGTGAAGAAGGCCAGTGATTCTTTAATGAGGTGGAGATTTTATTTCAGTGGTCATTAGTCCCTTTTTTTTTTATGTGTAGAAGAGAAGACCTGTTTTTATATGACTGCTAAGGTCACTTTTTTGGCTGGTTGCATCTGGCTAATGATAAAAAGGGCTGCAAAATCTCTGCTCTGATATTTGCTATAATGCCCAAGTTCCTGGAGTCAAGTGTGATGATGTTGTTTTCTTTTGGATGCCAGCTGCATTAAAAAAAAATGGGGAGGGTTTTGGTTTCCATTGATTTAGGGGTGAAGTGCAGGAAATTTGGAGGAAATTGTTTACTAGTAAGCACAGAAAATATGGAAAGTTAGCAAAGAGCTCCAAACAAATACAGTGATGATTTTAAGTAAGTCTCACCATTCTCAGACTGAAAGTTAGAGTGAGTAACACTGTCTGAAGGCTCTCCTTTGTATCCTGAAAGACAAATCGGGATCTCTATTTCTTTGGCCAGATGATAGTGCTGAGTTGCGTACTAAAAGATGCAGAGATATTCACCTATGTATAAACATAATGATGTATAGATGTTTGCTGTAACATTGACTTTAAGAGAAACTTCTGTGCTTTCAGGCTGCTGTCAAACATAGGGTGAAATCACAAATCTGGGGCCTTTATCTCCATGGAGCCATGACTAAGGCATAGCTTTCTCCTGCAGTCTGAGCAGTTTAAAGAAAGGAAGAAGGAAAAAATGAGTCAGGTATGTGCAGAGGAGATAAGTGAAAACTCTAAAAGGAGGAAAGCTTTTTGGTTGAGAAAGTTCCAAAAATGCTGTAGATGACATCTGGTACTTTTCTGAGATGAGGCAGACTGATTCCTTAGGAAATTAAGTGAATGATACCACCAAACCTTTTTCATTCAAAAATGCTAATGTCCACTGGATATTGTGGAGTTACTCTAACAAATGAAGTGGAGTCAATCATCTTAGACTCCAACACCCTCACAGGATAATGTTGCAAACATAATCTCCTCTGACCACAGAGTTAAATAACACTTATCAAAGCACTTGATCCCAATTCAGCAATTTCACTAGAGCTGATTAAATTCTGACTTTAAATGCAAAGTACTTGAGGAATTTGCAGCATCTGTTCCTGTTTCTGAAACTTTGAAGAAATATCAAAACATTTCTGAAACAAGCAAACTACCAAAAGCAATAATTGTATTCACACTAGGAGCGGTGTTGGCATACAGAAGGGTTATAATCTCAATGATTATAATTCAGGAGATTCTGACTTCAGAATCAGGATTGGGAATAAAGGATTCTCCTGAGGCTTTGGAGGAGGGAAAGTCTTTGGGACATCCTAGTTCTGGTCCTGCTCAGAAGAGGACTTGGGCAAAAGCCTGGCTTGGATTGAGATCTTGTCATATTTTTATTTTTGTTTTTAAAGACATCATTCACTTTATTAATCTTTTCATTACTGCTCTTAAAATGAATTTCCAGCAACCCAACACTTACAAAGAAAGCCATGCAAGCTGCATTGTGTTGACTAAATTTTGCTGCTGGGCAGTTATTTTGTGGTTCAAGAAGTCCCTGATAGTTTGACTCTAATTACAAATGGAGCAGACTCTCAAAGCATATAACAAGATCACTAGCAGACAGAAGGAGTTTCTTCAAGGAAAGGAGCCTCTGTCATTTCAAAAGCACAATATTCTCTTAAAAATGATAAGAAAAGATATAATCAGTGAGCATACACAGGAGATATGATGTTTCATTAAAAGTAGTTTTCAACGATCTTTGCCACCTTGCATTTAAAAGAAAGGCAGAGAATCAGCACTTAGTAATTTAATAAATGTAGTGTGAAATCCTTAGCATGTGAGCTCATCTACCCACTTTTGGGGTAAAGTTCAGGTTGGTGAGGCAGATACTTGGATGGGACCATACTATTTTCCACTCTAAATTCCAAGTATTGTGCCAGTGTCGAATGCAAAGAAACTTGTCCAGGATTAGTAAGATTTCAATTAATTTCCTTCCATACAAAAATATCTTGTTTCTCAAGTTTTAATGAAACGAAAATCATGTTAAGTAGTTTATTAGGAATTTGGAAGATGTGCAAAACATATGACTTGATATTTTAAGGCTTGAATCTTCATTTTGTTGTAATTGGCAAAAATCCACCAAGATCAGTGGAGGTATCTTGATTTACACCAGCTGAAAGGATCTGTTCTCAATTTTCTTCACAGCTTTTATGGCATTTTTCCAGCCTGAAAACAAATCGGGGAAAAATAATATACTGCAGTGTTATTAGGTTGTGTATATCTCAGTCAGCATCAAGAAAATAGCTGCATAAACACACATAATATAGGTGTGATAATCAAAGGTGAGAAGGGAGAATATGTCCCCGTGTACCTTATTAATTCTGACTGTGACTCGGGAGCCTCAGCGCATGGCTAAGTATCGCACTTTGAGGGAAACCCACAGGCCTGACAGCATATGGCCAGTGCAGCTCCCCGCACAGGGGTTCTGGCTTCCATTCAAGTGGGATCCCTTGTGGACAGTGGGAGAGTTGAAGGCAAGGAAAATCAATCCAGCTGAGTCTGCTGGCGGGGAAGGTGTTTGGAGCTGTGAAACTTCCCCAGAAGCAGAGGGAAGGCATCGAGTGCTAATGATGTGTTTTAAGCTTTAAAGATTGTGGGAGAAGTGGAAGGGATCTCAGAGGCACTTGCGGAGATGAAGAGATTGTGGTAGGGAAGGAGGGACAGAGGGGTATGCTGTGGTAGCAGGTTGGGTCTGATGTACAGCTGGCTAAGCATGAAGGGAACTGACTGAAGAGATCTGGAGACAGACCATAGGAGTCAGAGAAGACAATTTATGTAAGGGAAGAAGGTTCTTAAACTACAAAGGTGACTTTGACCTATGCCTGGAAAAAGTGTTTGTGGGAAGGGGGGCAGAGGAATTAGTGTGAATTGCTTTGCCTGAGTCTCTAGGTAAAGAGAAGAGGCACGTGGCTTTTGCAGCCATTACAAATGAGTGGGTCTAACTCATTGCAACTGCATAGTCTGGGAGGACAGCTGTTCAGCCAGAGCATCCGTGAGGTTGGGAAAGAGCATTTTTCCACTAATGGGACACCAGAGGTGTCAGTATTGGTGTGGGGAACAGAAAATAGATAGACTTTAGGGCCCCATTTCTTTGACAGGATAACAGATGCCTGTCCATAGAGTGCTTCAGAGAGGCCAAGGAAAGAGCGTTTGTTACAGCCAGCTCAGATGAAGGGAAGTGAAAAGCACACAGAGCTGTGTGGGATGGGGCCAAAGTGCAGCAACCTCAAAGGAACTTAGCAGTGAAGTCTTCCAAGGTTGTGTGGGAAATGATCAGCTGTAGTTCAGGGAGTGGACTGACATGTGAGAAATCTCTGTTCAGTTCCTGGTTTAGTTCCTCTTCAGCAAGTCACTTCATTCTGGCTGCAGCGTGCTTCTCCACCTGCAGTGTGAAGGTAAATAGTTTTCTCCATCTCTCTTAGATTTCAAGCTCTTTTTTTCCTTTGCAAAGGGTGTCAGGCCCCACAGCTCTCCTGCTCACCCCTCTGGGTATCATACAAAGCGTTGTCAATTATTGAAGCCAAATATAATGTGTACTGAGGGACATAAGCCTTTGGTAACAGGTGTTGGATCTTCTTTGTCACTTTTCTAACCCTGAGCTGGTTTGTGGCCCCTTTGATGTTTGTCCAATGCTGTGAAAAAGGTGAAGGAGCTGTTATGTCTTTGGGTCACCTGCTTTCAAAAAACAGGTAGATGTGGTGCTTCAGGAGATGATATACTGGTTACACTGGACTGATCACTGGACTTGATAATCTTGAAGTTCCTTTCCAGCCGTGATGATACTATCATTCTGTGGGTAGGCTTTTGACAAGGAGGGATTAGATGGTGAATGAACAGTTAAAGAGACCTTTGTCACACACTTGTGCTTGTTTCACCTCAACAGTAGGTGTCTTCCTAAATATAAATATTGGCTGAAACCTGCTCTCCTTTCTTCTCAGATGACACTGTTTCATGTAACAGCAGATGAGGTTTTGCTGCTGTACAGCATACTGGAGAAATGAGCTATGGCAAGGCCAACTGGAATGTCTTGTCACGGGTCAAATTCTTCATATATTTCATTTTAGCGGTAAAATAGGACTCATGAGAGAATCGTGAGGATCCTGCGGAGGTAGCACCATTCACTTCCCCCTTTAATTAAAACTTATTTCCAAAACAAGATAGGAAGCCTTGTTGAAAATGCTCAATTGCAGCCATTTGGGTTGCTGGCCTTACTTGAATCTACTGACATGTGAGACAAATAGCATTTCTCACTGGGGTGTCATTTACTTATTCTTTTTCCTCCTTCTACTCCCCTATGGCTGGAGTTAATTTTATTCCTGTATCTCATGCTGGCTTCTCTTCCTCACTAAAAAGTGATTACACAACAAATCCTTGCCTGTTCACTCCTGACCTGACACTGTAGAGCACTGGTGCTTTTAGAGCAGCATCCACCCAAGTCCTTGGACAGGGGGCTTGCTACTGATGTGCTCCTGCATGCCTTTAGGGGAGAGAATTAGAACTATCAAGTGTCAGGTCTGTGCTACCCTGTGCCTTGTTGGAGGGCTGGCAGTGACTTGGTGGTTTTGCACTGGGACACTGAGGATCTCTGCCTCCTCTTACTTTTTTTTTCAAAATGTGAACTAAAATGCACACTAATAAGTTTAGCAGGTTTTTCCTTAAGGAGCTCTGAATGGAAGGGAAGATAGCTGGCAGGTGTTTTTATTGCCTTGTCTACCCCAAAACACATTTGTGAGTTTCCACCCCATGCCCTCTATAGCATACCACAGTCTGATTTAGCAAGTGTTTTCTGATGTTAGATACCCATATTAAGCTGCTTCAAAAGTAATCCTCTTGGTGTAGAAATTAGTATAATTCCTTGGTATAATTAAACGAAATCTGGTAGTTCAAGGTTTTAGTGACTTCAAGTGGATGTCTTTGCATACGTTTGTCTGCATGCGTGAAACTGCATACACATAAAATCACACTTTTACATGGCTGAAATCTTCAATGTGCGTAAACGCATGGGGAAAAATATGTAATACTTTATTTTAATCAGAGGTTTAATCTGAAACAGATCATCATTAGTTTTATGATTTTAATTCTATTGAGACTCCTATTATAACCTATTGCTTTATTGCATTAGTCCATTAACCTATGGAGCAGGAGTGGAAAGCCTGTTCTGTCTTCTATCCCAAGTAATTTAAATACAGTGTTTCTTATGTGCTAAAGGTTTTTCAGATCACTAGAGTCTAACGTGAATCTTTTTTCTCTCATACTTCATGGGCTATGGAAACACGACTCCCAGACCTTCTGCTAGTCTGAAATATTTTTGGTTTGAAACACTGAGGGTGGCTAAAGAACTTCAGAAATGACATTTGGTGCAGAGTATCTGTGGCCACATGGCTTTGATCTGGTAGAGGGGTTGTGAGGGGCTGTGATTTTTCCATAGGATTTCCAGCACATTACCATTAATCAGCTGTTCTGACAGGGCTCTATGGATGAGGAGGCTGATATATGCTCTGCATTCTAAAATGTACATCTGGCACAGGCCTGTCGTGGCCCAAGATGCAGAGATGTTCACCAGTGACTTTTCCGGTAGTACTGTATGGAAAGCCCTTTGATGTCACCAGGTAATGAAGACAACATAATCTCAAAGATAAGGGATGGACCAGCTGAACTGAGGTGTTTGTCAGCTTCATAGAAATATTGCAACACTTGCAAAAGGAGCAAGGGATTGCTTCGTTTTCACTCTGGATAAACCGGAGTTTAAGAGACTCCAACTATTGCGACTGCAAGGGGATAGGACCTTAAAATGGAGAGAAGCAGTCAGGTACAGTTTCACACTTCTATTACTCCTGCATGTTGACAGTGTCTTTGTTTTCTTGAGCTCCAGAGAAGTATATCATAAGACAATATACCACCCTGAGCAGGTGCATGCAGGTAGGTCATGGTGGAAGTGGTCCTGCTCTGTCCTTACTGATAATCAGGAGTAAGGCCTGTTGTGCGTGCAGATTTCTGAGGGAGATAGTTCCTGTGTCAGTGGGGGAGAAGGACCTCAGTGTCAAATGCCATGCAGCAAACCGGTGGAGAAGAGGTGGGAGAGTGTGTGAGTCAACAAAACAAATGCATATTAGCAGAGAAGTGGAAGTCTCACTTCTCTTTCTGCTTAATCAACTGCAGATGGTAGCAACTTGTAGTTATAAGTAGTGTAGTAGGGTACAGCACAGCATGGACATCTTGGCAGGGCTCTTGCATTTCAGATAATCTGATTACTCTCCTCACTTCTCTGTCATGCAACTCTTAAACACTGAGTTAATAAATAGAAATGGCTGGCCTGCTGGGAATATCTAGAGGCTACGAGGCCTGGTCATCAGTCTGTAATGGTTCTGTGATGGGTGTTTGAAGGGGGAAATACAGCCCGGGGCATTGTCACATCTGGTCATACAAGAGCACTTCCTGTCTTTGTGACATGGCTGCAAAAAGGTTGAGTGTGTTTTGTGACTGTGGTAAGCAGATGATAATGCAGCTACTGCAAACTATGATGTGTAGTTGGAGAGAAAGAGCACTGCCCAGCTGGGAAGCAGTTGGAATCTTGCAAGCATGGTTTGTTTTGCTGCAGGTTAAAGTCAGTGCAGCAGAGGAGGCATGGGGTTAGGTATGAAGTGCTAAAGGTCTGAGAAGGAAGGTGGCAAATATAGCTGTGATCTGTCTTTACCCTATTTCATTCCTGACAGCTGCCTGTGGATTGTGTCAGCTCCCTGCAACAAGGTGAAGCAGCTTGAACAATTCCAGCTTGTTCTTTGCCTTCACAATTATCCTTTTCCATGAAGGAGAATGTCCTACTGGTTCAGTCCTTCCAAAATGTTCCATTTGCTTGTCTTAAAGTAGCATATTTGTTTGGAACAACGTGTTTTAGAAAGTTTTTAGAGGTTCCATCTTGACTAAGAGGGTCATCTGAACCTTGCACCCTGACCCAAACCCAGCTCCTTTCTTGGTGTCACTATAAATATATTCATAGGGTTTTTTTGGTACCTAGCAAAGCTGTAACTGAATAACCTTAAATCAGACTAAGGCTGTTCCTGAGTAGAGGTACTATAATGAGGCTCTATTTATACTGAGGTTTGTTTGGACCTGATGAGTTAACCCCATCAAACTTGACTGCCACTCTAATCAGGATGAAGTAAGAAATGGCTATTGTCATAGTGTCTGACTGTCCTCCTTGAAATTTGCTAAAGCCCTGCTCTTAAAGTTATAGGGAAGGGAATATTGAGAGACTGCCTAAGAGGATTTAAAAATCCTCCTGAGCCTATTCTTTCTTTTTGCTTTTTTATTTCAAAGCCACGGCATTTGCCTGCCTTTTTTTCCAGGTCAGAATAAGTATTTATTTCTTTGTAGCAGACACCTTAGCACAGCTTCAGCATTCTGAGGCCAGTCCTGTATCTGCTAGAGCCACTGATTTTGAGGTGTGTAGGAGGGAGTCCTTTATGCCTGCCTTTTCCTTCTCTGAACTTAACTCTTTAAATACAGCGCTCCGACTGCAGTCTGAGTTATCCAGCCACTGTTTGCTCAAGGCACTTACCTCATCATCAAGAGATGTTACACCTCTCAGTCTGGGAATTTTTATGCCTCCAGCACTTTGTTTGAAGGGAGGAAGCACTGTTATCTCCATATTACAGAGGGACAGCCAGTGTACAGAGACAGTAAGTGACCTGCCCCTCGGTTCATCACATGGTTGGTGACTGGGAAGAGAGGAGCCTTTGTGTGTATCAAACTGAGACTGTCCCCACCCTTCTCTGATGCTCCTCTCTGTGTCCTGTAGTTGTGGGAATAAATAAATAGGGTGAGGGGGGAACTTTCTGTCTTGATAGAAGTGAGTGGTTATTTCAAGCAATGTGAGGAATATGTCTTCTGGTCTACCCTTGTGAAATACCACCATTCTAGCATATTGAATAACTTGGGTAATTTACATTGAATGCTACTATTGAGGAAAAAGAGTTAATCCATTATCACTGAGAATATTGCAATATTGCACGCATGATGAGAGGAAAAAGAGTAGTGGTAAATAATGAAGCCACCTGGTAGGAAAAGTCTGAAGCAGAATATTCATTTTTCTTCAATCGGAATAACAGATGACAAAAGTGAGGCTTTCTTCAGCTTGTTTGTTTACAGAAAATTCATATCCATTGAGACTCTATGTTAAATTCACTCTCTGATGTTAGTGTTTGCAGGATGCGTGAGGCCACTAGAGTATGTTCTTATGATCTTACCATTTATTTACCTTGATATGAAACTCCAATTACTGTCAGAGATGCTTCTTATTAAATATGGTAAGCTCTCTAGCTTCTAAGAGAGTGAATATGTATTCTTTACTCTGGGGTCACACTGAGCGGGATGTTAAGGAGTGAAAATACTGGGGATGTTGGTGCAAATTAATTAAATATCTAAAGATAACAATGTAATGAAAATAGTTTGAAGAAGTTTGGGCTTTAGAGACAGATGAAATTTGGTAGAGAAAATAATACTGTTCAGTGTTTGTCAGCCTGTTTAGAAAGCTTTCCCAAAGCTTTGGCTTTTCTTTTACATAGCTGTGAAGTCGATTGCTTCCAAAAGCTAAGGACTCATCCCTTTTATTAGAATGTGTTCTTGGTAATATAATAAATGCTCAGGATAGTTGTTCCTATGGTTCCTGCCCAGTGCTTGTAACCTTTACATTGTAAAAGTCCCCAGCTCTCAGTTATCATTGTGATCTGAGGGCATACTGAAGAAGATGAGGAAAAAATAAGGGAAACTCAAACATGAGAGGTGAAGAGACATGAATAGAAAGGTTTTGGTGCAAAAGTCATGAGCCCAGCTATAGGGTGGACCTGAACTCTTTGCATCATTGACCTGAGAGCCTAAATCACATCCCTAAATAGTAGTTTGAGCTGTAAATCTTGCTGGCAACCTTGAATGCCTCCCTTCAAATCCTGACTACTCAGTAATGTAGAGGCAATCATGTAAGGACAATCAGGTGTTGCCAATTACCAGGTGGGAGGCATGAGCTCCTGTTAAGCCCACCTGTGCCCAATTAGGGCTGGGCCCAACTGCGCATCAGAAGAACTGGGGGACCAATAAAAGGTGGGCTCCCAAAGGCAAGGGACTCACTCTGAGCAGTCTGAGGAGGGGGCTGGTTGAGTCCAGAGCGTTAGCACCCAGCTGGGCTGACTGAATCTAAAGGTGACGATTGGAGTCCTGCTGATACATCTTGGCAAGGACGCCTGCTGGACCTCGAAGTGCTGTGGCCCAAGAAAGGTTTGTGTGCAACGCAGTAATGCCGTATTTCTGAGAGGACCTTGTACTTTTGGAGCATGTTTTCAGTGTCGTGAAACCTCGAAAGAACTGTGGGTTGGCTCAAAAGGAGTGGCTGGAGATGAGCAACTCATGATCAAACATTGAGATGAGCAGGAGTGGGGGACATAGTACATAGTTGCCTTTTTTTTTTTTTTTGTCTGACAAGAGATAGTTCTGAGTATCCTTAATTCCAAACTTGGCAGTAAGCAAAGAAAGGATATTTAGATACAAAGGAAGACTGAGAAAAGAGAAACACAACTTTACCAGAAGTATTTTGTGTAAACTTTGGATCAATCCCTCTTTGTACTATAACTAATTTTTCAAACTAAAGAAATTAGTTAGATCTGCTATGTTGCATCTTCAGATGTCTCTACAATGTTACATAGGGAATTCTTAATTTAAATTGTTAAGGAGTGAGCTACTAGAACCATAATGTGGTTCAGAATTTGTAAAAGAAAAGCAGTTAGGCTGAAAGAGTACCATGCTGAAAGCAAGTTACTTAGAGGGAGGCCTCATGAGTGAGTTTTGGCATTGGATTTAGTTAAAGAATTTCCTTTAATGATGCTGGCATGAAAATTGGAGTATGCTTGTATTGATAGGGAAAAATGAGATGCACTGGCAATGCAGAGGAGGCCTTAAATCTCCCATGAGAAAATTAAGATAAAGTGAGTGAAAGAAAAGGAATTAAATGTTATGGTGAAAAATGTGAAGTTATACTCATAGCTATCGTATTTCCATTGTAAAGTCATAATTTAGATGTAGATAAGTAGGAGGGGAGACTGGAATGTAGGATTTGCTATGGGGTGACTGAAAAATGTGAAGTCTCTCTGTAAATGGGGTTCTTGGATGAGAGAAAGGTCATCTACCCTCTGTAGTTTACCCTCATGTGCTAACTCTAGCCAACTGTGTTCAAGAAATTGATTTTGGACAAGCATTCTTGGGATACTCAGGGCTTATACTCTAGGAGAGTATACTTTATTTAGCCTAGTGAAAGTAAAGCTGAAGGAGTATAAAATTGTCTTAAAATCGTAGGTAAAAGACAGGAAAATGCTCTGTATGAAATGAGAGTTAAAAAAGCACTGCCATGAAACAAACCTGGAAGAACTTCAAAATATGGGTTTAAATGCCCAAAGAAATGTTAGCAGACATATAATATACTTAGTATGGAAACTGGAAAGTGGTTCCTGGTCATGAAAATGGTCAGTCCCTGAAGCACCTTTAGGGAGAGCAGTATGTGCTTTCTGGGCCCTGTGCCTACTTCAAGACCTCCAATACCATCTTTAAGGATGGAATTCATACATCCATGTTACCCCACTGTTTAAAAATAGTGTAGTGCTTTTATCTTTTTTGTGGCTGACAAGCTGATAAAAAGCTGACTGACTTGATCTGGATATTGCAGGTGTCTTGAATCCTTGCTTCTGGAATGATGTAATCAAAAGTTATGACGTAGTCGTGACTGGTCTAGTCTTTTCTTGGATATTAGCTAACATTTATGTTCCTGTGGCTGGATCAACTCCTGTTATTTTTACCTGTGCTGGTTTTGAAGCTGCCTTTTTACTGTAGAGAAAAAGTTTTGAGCTGGTGCTTTTCATGCCTTTTAGAAAAAAACCCAGACAACTCTGGAACAGTTGTAATGGGTAATTTTGTTTGCCTTTCCACCACTGCTTTTATGGGGGAGAGAGGAAGGGGGTGGGTGGGTGTCTTGTGTCATCTTGCTCAGCATCTTTCTTAAAGAGCTGGTGGAGTTTGTGTGACAGCTAGGACCGTAGCAAAGGACTGTTGCACATTGTACCAGAGGCAATTGACTCCATCTCCAGCTTTCTGTCTTGCCTGGGAAAGATCAGTACCTGGATGAAGGCCAGTTGGCTGTAACTGAACCTTCCTTCCACAAGAGATAAAAATTGCCCAGGAATTTGTCCATCCACAGACCAAAAGAGCAAGATTTGCTGGCTTTCCCACAACCAGCCAAACTGCTGCTCAAGGGTAGACAGACAGAAACTCTGATGCTTAGTGCAAGAGTGATAGTTTCCTGGATAATGTGGTGACAAACAGCATTGATACCTAGGGCAGGATTTTTTATGAAGCCTGCTGGTCTGGCTTCTACCTATACAGGCAATGGGAGAAGATACATAGATTTTAGTGACAGGAGAGATTGAGTAACTTGTGAATTATTTTGAAAAATTCCAGCCCAGCTTAAAAGAAAACCTGAGATTTTTTTTTTTTCTTAGACACTGAAAGAATAGGAAAAACTTTGCTCTCCATATAAAGTGACAGGTAAGAAAAATGCCAAAGTGCTTCTAATAATAATTAAAGCAGCTGCTAAGCTTTACTGATTTATTTTGTTAGCTTGAGCCGTATTTGTGTGTTTGCTTTATTTATCACAGAGTACTGTAATAACAGTATCAAAAGAATTTATTGTAGGAGTATGCTAGTTTACTTTCATCAAAAAAAAGTTACAGCAGATGCTTTGAATTTACTGCAGATGGGGGCAAGTATTTGCCTTATTATAAGGTTACACCACTAGTGTGTCATGACTGTTATTTAGTAAATCAGTTCATGATTCAGGTGGTAATATCTGTTAGCTGTGGCTGGCAAAGCTCTAGTGAAATAGCAAATAAGCCAAATACTCTGCCAGTTCTTTCACTTGAAGCAAAATGAGTTATTTTTAATTTGGAGAAACAAGCTTGATTTTGTTGTTGTTGCCAAGAGACCTTTTTAAATCTTTCTTAGGTTTCTTCTTCAACAGCTGAGTGAGGTAGAGGATGCAGAAACCTGTATGTGAGAGCTCCGTGTAAATGGATTTGATATAGAAGAACAGGGAAATGCCTTTGTCCCGTGGGACTGAGTAAAAGATTGTTTTGTGGGAAACTCATCTCTGTAGTGTCAGAAGAAGGTATGCTTGTGTTGCCAGGGTATTAGGAAGTCTTAATGACCCTGATCAGCTTCATCTGGGGCCTCCACCACACCTCTGGCCCAGGTGTGTTATTTAAGCTCACTTCTTGCCCGAGCTTTGCTGGGGAAGTGTTGGTTATTGGTTCTGTTGCAGATATGCTTTTCCCTGACTATGGATACTCTTGGTTCGGATTCTGACTGAGCTGAGCTGCCAGCTTGGACTGGGACCTGTCTTGACACCACAGCCTTCCTGGAGGTCACCGTGTCTGACCTGGTTCTGCTCAGAGGGTCTGGTCCTCACTCTGACTTGTGCTCTCACCTGACTTTGGACCTGCCTCATCACCACAAGCTCTGGGGTGGCCCTGGATCTTGTTCCGGGTCTTCACTGCTCACCTTGCTAAGGTATGGTGGGTCTGGGCCTTTGCCAGGGAGGAACCAGCCATGGGTTCCTCCTCAGATCCTGACCCTCAGGGAGAAGCTGGCCTACGTGTCACTCTTGTTAGTCTAACTAGTCACACTCATTTAAAATGTCATGTACATCTCTATTTTCATTCCACATCCATGGAGTGAATATAAAATAGGCAAATATGAATGGGGTACGTGTATGTGCTTTCTTCCCTCTTCCTGCTTCCCCTTCCCCAAGAAATAGAAGAGGAAGCGAAATGTGAAGAGAGTTGCTTTTGTTCCCTGTTACCAGCAGTGCTGTTGCACCTGGTGTTCAGCTTAACATGTGATGAAGGGACATTGCTGCATCCAACCTGAAGTGAGAGCTTGTTCATTAGGTAACTGGGCAGATTGGGAGTGGAAAGCATTGGTCCTCTTGTCAGATATCTAACTCCCTGAGCAGTCTGTCCTGAGAGGTTTGAACAGCTAAGTAGCTCAGCTTGTGTGTGCTTTTGTCCCAGCTGACCGAAAAGTATAAATATCTCAGTAGTGTACAGAAGGCATAAAAGGTCTACTTGAGGTCATCGTGCTTGGTCCCTGAAAGGTGTGATGGTTTCTGCAGGTGGGAGGTCCATCCACACAGCCCAAGGATGACAAAGATATTTGCTTATTATGGAGCTTGGTGTCATAACTGTTGAAAATCACAAAATCTTTTCGTTCAGACACTGTGATAGGGTAATAATTGTCCTATTTTCTCGTTTTGGTCTTACATGTGAGATAAGATTTTTGTTGTGCCAGAATAGGTGTTAGAGAATGGAGGGAATAAGAGGAGATTAGAATATGTTTGGGATAAGATCAGAGAAAATACTCCTACTTTAAATTAATAACTGCATAATTTGAGATACTGGAGCACTTTACAGCCATTTACTGAGTTCCTTTTGGGGTAAGGCAATGTGTAAAAGTTAATCCAGTTCCACAAAAGTAATCTTGTTATGAGTTAATGCTAGCAATTTCTAGGTTAGAGGATATCCACAAGGAATTGTCCAGTGTTTATGCTATCTAATGCATGTTTACATTATGAGGGGAGTGGGACTTTTGAGTCACTCCTCTTACATGTTTTTTAACAGAACAATTGCCATTAAAAAATGTACACTTTAGAGAGTTTTAATTATGTTAATTACCGCATATTTTCTTAATAACTTTTTCTTTTGAAGATGCCCATTAGAGGTTTTAAAGTGTTAATTTACTAGAAAATCAAATGGGAATGCTATTTGAAATTTCCTTTTAAATTAGCTTTACTTACATTTATGTCCTAATTAAATGGAGGTAATAGTATTGGTGGAAATATTACAGAACTAGAAATTAGCACTTAGATATTTTACTTAATACCAAGACTTTAATCTTAATGTATCTTTTTGTTCTAATCAACACGTAGCCTCTGCATTTAATTTACTGATGTGTTTTGATCAAAACATTTAAATAGGAACATTGATGCAGAGTAAAAGTACCTTTGCAAGATAAGCCCTCTTGATACTGTTGAGCTCCCTCTTGGTAATAGGTTCCCCCCACAGCATCTGTAATCTCTAGTGGAAAGCATTAAGGGTTTTGTTTTTTTTTTTATTTTATTTTAATTTATTTTAGCATTACCTCATCATGTATTAGGTAATACGCAGTGATCCCACTTTAAAGAAACTTTCTGTGATGTCTGCAAATCAGTCTAGGATGTGTAACTTCCTTTCAGGTTTGGCTGCTAATGCCTGGTACCACCAAAGCCATGTAATTTGCCTACTCTGTAGGATATTTACATTAGTGAACAAATGTGTTCAACTGATAAGGCTATTTCTCTGCAGCGTAAGGGAGGAAACTTCTATGTATTGTATTTTTATATCAATAGAACTGCATTAATAGTAAGGGACACACTGTAAAAGTAAGCAGGAAACTTACCAGATAGTGGGAGTTCTGCCTTGATAGAGTAGAGCCAGACCTTACTGCGTGTCCTAACCTGCCCTGACCAGGGACTTTGAAGGGTTTTTCACATGGTTCACTGCAAAATGGAGAGGCAGCAGTGGCAGACTCCTGCTTAGCACAGGGACACTCATTTGTGGGATACCCAGCAGGAAAACTTGAAAGGCTCCCATGAAGTTCATGCTTCCCCTAGTGTGAATGCCGATGGCATCTGTCCATTGGCTTCTTCCTCCAGGTTCACTTGCAGGAGGAAGGAGGCACTCTGCCATACTTGCTCTTTGTGTAACTTTATTCCTCTAGATCTATGCCTGACAGCCTTAATACAGTGGGAGAATTAATCTGAACTTCTGAAACTCCTGTTCCATCTTTCCTGTTCTACATGTATCACTTCATTGCAGGAAAAGTTGAGTACTGCTAGTTGGGTTTGTGGCTTGCTGGGATGTTGCACCATGTGATGGCCATGACAGGCTGAATACCCAAGTGGAGCAATATGATTCTTGACCAAAGGGGGGCACTTGTCATAAAAGCAGTACAAGCTATGTAAACCAAATATCCAATTTGCTCTGAAGGGGTAATTTGAGTTACTTTTAAATAGTTAGCTTTTATGGTCAATTGGGTACCGCCACATTACTAGTAATAAGCCATAAATCTATTTGGTATAATATGAGATCATTTTTTAAGACTCTCAGGCTAAATTTTCAGGTAAAGAGAAGAAATTGAAATTTATAATCCATACCATTTTTTGTGTAATTGTTATTAATAAATTAGCAAGAAAGAGGCAGCAGATGGAATGAATTGTTGTAGTTCATTAATTTTATGATGTCTTTCTTTGCATGAGCCAATTACGTCTGTCATTGTATCTCTAAGTTGCAGTGGTACCCAAAGGAAAGGGCACACTGACAGGGACAAATCATCCTGGGGATTTCCTGCTTTCTGAGTTAGCCAGAGAAAATGCAATCTTGGTTCACAATAATAACTTTGGTGGAGGTTTCAGGGCCCCAAAGTAGTCACAAATGTGGTTCTTAATCTTAGCTGCAGAGACTGGGGTGGAGCGGTGATTACTTCTGTTAGGTGTGCACAAAACTGATCTTCTATCTGAAATAATTACCACCTCTTGATGATGATGACAATTTCTGTGTTTGACTTTGGTGTGCCTTCAAGTTCTCAGGATGTGTTCAGGAACATTTTCCAAAGATGCCACACTGCAAGCTGAAAAAAAAACCACAAAAAACAAAACCACCAATCACCTCTGTACATAAGGACAATAGAAAATTATACTTGTGGTGCCTGTGGCTCAGGAAAGCTCCCTTTGTATATATGGCACTGACTTCTTTAATTAGAAGACACTCTGCCATTTCTTGAGCCCCTCTGTGGTAATATGCTGGTAAAATTTCATGTGGAATATGGTTGTGATTTGCTTTACCTTCAGACCTTGTATTCTCAACTTGGAGATAGTGGTTGTTTTTCTGTCAGATGTACACTTCGCTTAATGACTGTACTTTATTACCCAGTAGGTCATATCCTGTATATTTTAAGGACAACCACCTCTGAGACTGTGACTTGGTGGAAGGAGGTGACGTGTGTCATTGCTGTTGTTTTCACTACAGCCTTGTGGAAAAACTAATTACCTTTTCATCTTGGTAAATTCAGAGGTCAGTTTACCACTACTATATCACAACATGACAGGGAACATGGGTAATTAGGTAGGCTGTGTAACCTGGATATTCCATGGATCTCATTACATCTTATTTAGAAAGGCTATAATTTGATTGGTGGAAAATTAAGGCATCTCCTCATGGGTCATTTTATCTTTCTGCAATAATAATTCTTGGCTTGATTAAAAATTGATCCAGTGTCTTAAAGTGAATTTATTATTGCTGCAATCTATCACCCACAGACAGATAATCTGGTTCCTATCTTTATCTGATTTGAAAAATCTGTCACTTATTATGTGTTGTTTTTTTCCCAATCATTTGAATTGATGGTTTGCTGAGGCAAGGCATGCTACTGTCGGCTTCTTGGAGAAAGCATGGACAAGATGTTAGGCCAGTACTTTTTACTGCAAGGAATCTGATACTATGTCAAGTATCGATTGAAACTGTGTTGTGGCATCATTTTCTCTGAAAACAACAACAACAAAAAACCCAAGCAGAAATTCTGGATGCAGAGCAATAGGGACAGACAAGTCATATTGTTGCAGAAAACAGTCTGTGAGTGCCTAGTGCCTGGATGGATTCCTACCTTGTGTCTTGCAGCTTTTGATGAGCACAGATCTTAAATTGGTCAACTTACATAGAGGGCTGTCCCAGCCCACTGGCTTTAGAGAATAGTGAAACCACCGTAGCTGCAGAGCTGGGCACCAAAAAACCTGACCTGTTCAGGTCAAATAAGCAGAACAAAGCAAAGGTTAGATGGATGAACAGATTCACCAGAATCACAGTTTTAGCAAATATTTTTCCCTCTATTGTCTGCTCGAGCTTTGAAAGTTATTCAGGCTTCAGTTTTCATTGGACTTGCTCATGTGAAAGCAGGATGTAAAACTGGGATCAGGGGGTCTGCAGATCATCTTAAAAACATCTTTGTTAAAGAAATGTTGAAGTAGTCCATTGTATCAAGAATAGTAAAAGGATTTGACTCGTGCCTATCTTTAACAACAGCCTTTATAAACAAGATGTCTTTATTGGAAAACCACTGTATTTGTAGCATAAACATTACAAGGTTTCCTTGGCATTTTAACACACTTTCTACCCAGTTCTCTAAGATATTTTAAAAAGCAAGGTCATATATATTTCACTCTAGGAACCTACTAGATCCAATTCTATCTGTACCAATGCTTATAAGCTAAGACTGGCAACTATTATATATGGTCCGATTCCTGCAGCTACCCTGAAGAAAAAGGGGATGAAAGAAGATTGTGCAGCCAGCCTGTCAAGTGGTTTGTTGTGAGGGAGAAGAAATGGTTATTAACAGTCCTGTTGTATGGCTTTAGACTGAGGCAAAAAAAAAGGAAAAAATAGAGGCATACAATTTTTGGTTGAGCTTCTTGAAGCAGAGTAAAGCCTGAGGCAGCTGTTTCTTACAGCAAATTTCCTATTGCTTAAATATGGTGGCTCTTGTCAGATGAACAGGTGTAGTTCATTTCTGGAAGTCTGCACAGTTTGGTATAGAAGGTCATCTATAGGTTCAAACTGGGAAAACAAAACAAAACAAAAACCCAGTAGAAAATAATTGATGCAGTAAAATTTGGTTCTGGAATAGAAGCTGGCTGACACTCTAGCCTCATTGTGGTCAATGGGAATTTTGCTGCTGACTTCTGTAAGTATGAAATTTCACTGTGTCTTTGCACATAGTAAAACATGTCCTTTCCAATCTTGCATAGGTTGACTCCTGTGAGCCCCATCCAAATAAGTGCCCTGCTAATTCAGGATTGAAATTCCAAAATTTGTTCGAAGTTGTTGTTTGTTTGTTTGGTTGTTTTAAACAAAGGACTAAATAGTTGCCAAATGAACATAATCTAAAAGAAAATCACTGTCTTCCTTCAAACTAGGCTGTGGAGTATTCCTTCCTTTCTTTAAGGGAACAGGCTGGGTTGTTGGTTTGGTGTTTGTTTTTTGTTGTGTTGTGGTTTTTTTGTTTGTTTGTTTTTTTGTTTTTCCTTTTTTCTTTTTTTTTAATGGATTTTTAACTGTTGGCTGCAAAACTGAATTGATTCTGTTTATGTTGAGCAAGCACAGTCAGCTTCCTTTCCAGGCCTGTGAATGATGCGTATAGTCTGTAGTGCAAGATACTAATCAGAAGAAGAGATGGAACACTTGGAAATTGGTGAAATAGCCTTAGTAACTGAAATTTCCCTGAGTATCCTGTCTGGCTCATTCACTGCAGTTGTTCAGTCTTTAGACCTTGATGTCCTTTTCCAGTTTGGGAGAAGGACTGCTCAGAAACATGCACTTTGTATCCTTTACAGTTGTGTTGCAGTAAAGTCCTGGAGTCCAGAGATGTATAGCTTTTTAGAAAGGCATTGTGACTGGTGGTGTTTTTCTCTGTTTTGAGATGAGAGCTGCAGCTGGGACCTCAGGGCAGGCCAGGAGATGATGGTTCACTGAGAGGCATGGTGCTGCAAGTGGTACCCTTGGCCTCACTGCAGCATCTTGCCTTTGGGGAAAGCAGTGACCCTTGGAAGTTAAGAAGCAGGAGCCATAGGGTGGCAGAAGCTGCTTTTTCACAGTGCCCATCCCACCCTAATCTTGCTGCCTGAAGAAGAGGCTTCCAGATCCATGATCTCTCACTGGTTTGCTCTCCTTGTGCCTCCCAAGTTACTGTTGATAGGATCTTGCTGCTGTTCATACTTTCCCCAGAGACCGGCTGTTCATTGCTTATTGCTTGCCCATATTCCCTATAATTAGATATGGCAACAGGACTGGAACAGAGATAAAAGCCTAACTGTTAATTTCTCTGCAGCATATTCCTAGCAATATTTGAAAAAGCAATCAGATAGTTAAAGCTGTGCCTCATCTTAAAACAGAAGAGGTCAAGACAACAGACATGGAGTAGGTTTCTGCAAGTGTGTTTCACTGAGAATAGGGATGATGGTGCTCTGGTTTTTTTTGGTCTCCTTAAAAAACAAATTTCAGTCTAAGATGGGTGTTAATACATGCAGATTTGTAGGTGGAATGAATGCCCCTAGTGTCTAAAAGGCCCCAAACATATGTAATAAGTGGAGTAGTTAGCCTGCTATTTTAATATGGACTTCATCTCTCCACCTAGGAAGCACCGCCATCAGAAAATAGGGACAACAGTGTGGAAGGAGTAAGGATAAATTAATAAGAAAAATGTATAAAATGTAACATGCATTGGGTTTTAGTGTCCAAATCAACGTTACAGTCTGTGATGTGTTACAAGATCAGGCCATACTTCCACATCTCCTTTTTGGATTACTAATGCATTTTCCTGTTGCCACTTTATAGAAAGATTTTTTTGTACTGTGGTACCATTTGGGCTGAATCTGGATTTTTCTGATATTTACAATACATACAGACACGTGCCTAGAGCTAAGAAGTCTTGCACCATCACCTGAAATTCCCAAGGCAGATCTGATATGGTAAACACTCTTCTCAGTCACCTCTTGCCCTGCAGACTGCTCAGGACCTTGTTTCCCATGGGCCAGCAGCCTGGATTTAAGGTCCTGCAGTGGGATCCGGCTTGTGGTGTTTGCAAATGTATTTACAAATATATTTACGTTAGAAATCACAGAATCACATTTTGTAGATACAGGTTTTGTATAAGATGGTGGTTTGTTTTGTTTTCTTAATGAGAGAAACACTGGCAATAATCTTCTTGCACTGGAAATGTGTTTGTTCCTAGCAAATCTGCAGCACTGTGTAGTGGGTAAGTTTTGCAAAGTGTGCAGGCCCACCTTATGAGTGTGGCTGCTTAGGAGAAGTCAAAGGGCTTCAGTGGGAGATTGCTGTGCCCACGCTCTCTTTAACATGACATCAGTTATTTGGCTTCCTAAATTCTCCTTCAGGCTGTTAGGCAATTGTTTTAGAAGGTGTTAGTCTGCATTTTCACTTCCCTACTCTGTATCCATTCCCTACTCTGTATCCTCACTGAAGAAATACCCAGGAACATCCATCTCCTGTCCTCTCTGATTAGACAAACCTTCTCAATCATTATCAGGCCATTTGTCCCTTCCATTTCTTCTCACAAGCAACAAATGAGGTAAGATTCTTGCTATATTCACTGCCAGCAGTGATACCAGCAAAGAAGGGAGAGGGGAAAATGGTTCACAGGGTACTGATGCCAGTGGTAGCACTGAACGCTGTGCTGCATCTCAAATAAATAGTTCTTTTTCTCTATTCTTCTCTCTATTTAGAAATATTTCCCTCCTCCTTCCCTTTATTTATAAATCTGTTTTCAAAGTGTGACAACTAATTACCACGTTGTGTAGTTGCATTTATTCATCCCTCACATATTTTCTGTGCTGAGAAAAATCCAGTAATCTATGTACAAACAGAAAGAGCTGTCTCAGTTTGTGTGTGCTATGAACACTCTTGCCTGAGCAGGGGCAAACGCATTGGGGCATCAGTAAAATTAAGTGTTTTCCAAGGAATATTGAACATTGGGAGAGCACCTAAATGATTCAAGGCAAAACGAAGTTTTGTAATGACTATGTTAGGTACAGCTGGTGATTTCAGGTTATTTCACATAGCAGATAAAAGATCTTTGGGGAGGCAGATAGGACAAAAAAGAAGACTTTGTTAATTAGAAAATGAAGGATGGGGATTTGTAACCTGTGATTTCACATGAGCATATAGTGTTGCTTTAGAGAGACAGCTATTGTAACACCTGTATAACCAACCTGAAATACCAAAAAAAGTATTCTTCTGGATCAACAGATATTCTGAGGCGTCTGATACACAAAAGGAAAAACTCTGCACCTCCAGCCTCCTCAGAAGCATCTCTTTGGCACAGTATACCACCTGTCTTGCTATGATCCTTTGAAGCTTTAGTAGGTGTCCTCTAGGATCCTTCTGGGATACATGTAAAATAGTAAACAGTGATTTCCTGTAAAAACAACATTTTTCAGAGTGTTTTAGGGACAGAGAAGATATTCTTGTTGGAGAGACACGTGACGTGTATTTGAGCATTTTTTTCCTTTCCCAGATGGCTCTCAAATAATTTTGTTGTGAAAATATACAAAGACCAGTGCAGTGTGTTATGACATAAATGGGGGCTAAAATGGATACTGCTATCCAAAGAAGATCTTTCTTCTTGTCAGTTTAAACTCTGCCTCATCTGTGATATTTGGCTCTGAAAACTTAATGCCATTTTGTACCTCAGGAAGTGTGCTGCATCCCTATGGCAGAAGTGGAATAGTCTGTGACAAAGATGTTGAAAGGGAATTCTGTCAATCATCTGGCCCCAGCCCCTAAGTTGAAAGCTGTGAATTAGCTGTTTCAGGGCTCTGCCAAACTGAGTCTTGACTGTTTCAAGCCAGGGAGATTCCACCACTGGGCAATCTATTTCAATGTCCAATTGTTCTCCCGGTGAAGAATACTTTTTTTTTTTTTTTTTTTGTACAGAATTTTCTCTGAAGAAACTTAGTTATCTGCATAATATTTTACAAGCTACTTAGATCTACTTGAAGAAAAGTATGTCTTTTATAAATGAACACACTAATTGAAAATGCACATATTAAATGTACATTCAGGAAATCTTTGAGAATGAAAATAGACTTGACCATGGTTTGAAATTATATCCAGGACAGCAAAAATGCTCATTCCTAATGCATTCAAGATCAGTTTCATTTATAAACCATGGCAATGGTGGAACGATATTGCCCTGCATGTAACAAAGCTTTAATTCACCTGTTGATACCAGTGGAAATATTAACACTATTTTGTGGATCTTCCTTCCTTAGCACAATGCAGGCTTTTCTATCAAAGGCATCCTGACAGTTCTCTGAATCTCAAATCTGTTCTCTCAGAATCTCAAATCTGTTCTTCTTTATTGCTTTGAGTTAAGAGACATAGGCAAAGATGAAAAGAATAGAAGAGAGAGTTGAGCATTCAGGGAGAGAAATGAAAGCCATTCTGGGGAATGGAGGCTGCAGAATGAAAGACTCACAGCGGTGAGGAAGAGATTTGTCTGAGGGGACAGGCAATAAAACCACATCAGAAAGGTGTGGGGAGTGGGGCAGAAGACAAAATGGACTAAGACAACTGTAAATTGATTCTTTGGCTTCCTGGAGTTGTGCAATCCAAATTACTAACTGCAAATTCTGTGATTTGATGTATCTGGTGTGATAGAAGATCACGTCCTACTAATGAAACAATGCATGATTTGATTAATCCTTTTTTTTTTTTTCCCTACATAAATTTTTATTTTTTTCTAAATACATCACTGCCAAACCCAGTGTTCATAGGACAAGGTAATTTTAAATATGAAATCCTTGCCATTGTATGGTGCTGGGAAGGCACACTGTGTTTCTAGTAATAATCACTTTTTTCAGTAAATTTCTGAATGGATAATGTGAGATTGCATCAACTGTGCAAGAACTGTTGAACTTGATTTTTAAATACATCAAGAAGGAGTATTTGTTCAGAATTTGTATAGAAGCAAAATATTGCAGGAATAGCAAGGATGAACTCTTTATGCTCTAGGCCTTTATAATGAGAATATAAGCTCCATCATATTGTACTAGTGAAACAGACTAGATTATATTCAAACCTTGCAAAAGCAGCCAGAATTTCTGCCTTCCCTGGGAAGGGAAGAGGAGAATATTTCTGTTCTCCCTGGGGAGAAACGGGTGGCTATTCAGTTGGAGAAGTGCCTTCCTTCTGGTTTTCTCAAGGAAGCTGGGAATTTTATAATTGTTTTCATACAAGCACTGATGCTCGTAGGTAGGAAACAAATGGTTACTTCATGTGAGCCCTGCCTCAGCATGCTGCTTAAGCCCATGACTGAATTTCTGGGTTGGGTTTCACATGAGTTCCTATTTGATACTCCTCACCAGCACAACTGAGCTCCTCCCAGCAGTGTACTCAGCAACATGTTCAGCATTTCTCCCTCAGGGGGAGTACAGATGGTATGAAAAATAGTCACAGAACCAGAGAGTGTGCTTCACTTCTGGCTTGGGATTTTTTTGTTTGTGGAAAACCTTGAAATGTGCTCTTGTATTTTGTGGGTGCTTATTCTCTGGAGAGCACAAGGGGATGAGAGCCTGGTGTAGTTATCATAGCAAGTCTTGCTTGTACCAGAGAAATTTTTAACTGAAGAAGTCATTCTTGATGTTTTGCCCTACACAAATATTTCTTCTTGTTCTGTGGCTGTGGTGCCACACACCCTTACACTTAAGGGTTGTAAGTTCCTTGGTGGTAAACACCATCACCTGTAAAAGCCCAGTGGTCTACGGGAGTAGCAATAAGCAAAACTGGACTCCCCAAATGAGCACTTCAGACTTGGTGTTGCAGTTTGTTGCACTGACTGGACTTTCCAGGGTTTTTAAGGCGTCTTTGCATTGCTTTGAAAACAGTGTCTGAGCTATTTATAAGTTTGCTCTAATTCCTCCTACCTCTGTACAGCCCAAGGGATATAAGGAAGCTTTACATTTTCTGTTTTGCAGAAGAGAATTTCATGGGGATCAATTTATCTGAATTGCTGGAGACACACAGCAGTTTGTATCCGTAATGGAAGCACAAAGCAGCTCCCAGCACTTTGATGCTTAACTTCCTGACCTTTTGGTTTCAAATTAATTTGTACTCAGCTTGTCATACGGTTGTGAGTTTCAGTTCAAACTACGGTTTGAGCAACTCCCCTCCCCCAGCCTTTAATGAAGACATTTACCTGAGCCACATCTGTGTGGTGTGACTTGCAGCCTTGGCTTAGTGAAGGAAGGCCCAAGGCTGCCCTGCCAGAGGTGAGATAAATTGGGACTGAAATCTCCTGGGAGAGCCTGAGGTGTAAAAGCTGTTTTGCTGTGACTAGCTCTCATCAGTGATGATAACCCCTCAATTTTGTGCCACCTAAATTCACCCAAAATTATATGCTAAATATAAATATTCATTTTATAAATATGCATGTTAATTAAATATACATTTATTTTAAATGCATGTGTTAATTATACATGTTACATCAGATCACAATTAAGTCAATAGAAATTGGGGATTTGCATATAATCATGCTTGTATACTAATCAGTTGTCAGTCTAGAAAGCCATTTTCTGCATCTAGACAGAATTCAGACCTTGGTCCAGTGATCATTTCAACGATTAGATAGTAGCATCAGTTCTTCAGTTTTTATGTATTTTCTTCACAGAAAAGAACAAGAAGAAATGTGACTCCTCCTTTTCTGTGTATAAAGGGTACCCAGTGTAATTCCTTGATGCTTTATTCTACTTCTCCCAGAAGCCCTGTAGATTGCAGATTTTGGCCAAATGATGTTACTCCTCTGATATGTCAAAACTGTGGTAAATCTACCTCAGATTTCATTTGCTGCGGGATGCAAATTCTCTGAATGCACATTGCTCTTCTGTGCTGCTTAAATGTAGCTTTGCCTCACCTCAGTTATGCTGGGAAAAAATATAGAATCACAGAATGGTTTTGGTTGGAAAAGACCTTAACAGTCATCCAGTCCCAAAAACCCTGTGTGAGCAGGGACACCTCCCACTAAACCAGGTTGCTCAAAGCCCCATCCCACCTGGCCTTTAACACTCCCAAAGACTGAGCAATTCCATATAATACAGTGGATAGTTGTGGCCATCTTGCCTTGTCTGTCTTGATTTCTGCAGGCTGTGAGAGTCTGGGAGGCATATTGTAGTTTTGTTCTGGGTACAATTTAAATACAGGGTTGGAGCCTGTATTTGCTGTATTAAAAGCCATTTGAAACGACCATGACTTTGGTTCTATATCAGTGTAGGTAGAACTGTTTTTGTCCATTGCTAGTACAAGTGTCCCTGAGAAATTACTCGAAGGCTAGACTGTTCAGAAAGCAGTGTTACTCTGAAAGTGTTGTTTATTTGAAGAGTTTCTCTAATGGAAGCAGGTGACCTTTAAGGCTCAGTTTTGCACAGGTGTATTCGCTGTGGCAGTCAGTGTGTAGCTGAGGCCATCCTTGTTGGGCAGAGCACTGCAGCACAATATAAAATGCCATCCAAACCAAAGGAATTGAGTACACGTGCAACTGCTCTCTCTGATGGAGATTCCATCCTAAACTGGGATTCAGGGATCATTGAGGAGATGCACATTTGGCTTCTGTTGCCTTTGGGAGTCGGGTCCTGCGTGGGAGTAAGATTCCTAGAAGCAGATAAAGGCTTGTTTACCTTTGTGCATATGACCATTGTCAAGGATTTTGCTCCAGGGAAAGGAGTGCATCCTTAAGTCAGGGCTGCTTTTGTGTTAGAACAGTCTTGCACCGACTTTGGGGATGAGAAAGCATTGGGTTGCCTGATCCCCCAGCATTTTCCCCACATCCTCAAGACCTTCGTTTGGTGTCACAAACGGGTCTATAGCCACTGCAGTGGCTCTCAGCACTCTCATTATTTCTTGTTGACTTTTCCTCCACAGCTTTTAAATTCACTTTTCCCCAGAAGGATTGTCATTGCAGAGTGCTATTCACCCTGAACAGTGTGCAGGTTAAAACCCATCGAGGTATTAAAAACAAGCCCTCTGAAAAGTACCTATTTCATCAGTCATTTTAATCTGTAAAATATTTGCTTCAGGTATCCAGGACACCGTTGATTGCTTGCTGTATTATGTAAATCTACAGAAGAAATTAGGTCACTCTTCAAATTGTTTTCTTGTAAGGATGTAATTAAGCTGCATTAACACAATTACTGTACTTTAAGTATCTACTGATTTTTAAAAAACAAGGTAGTTTTAGGTTTTGACAGTGGTGTAATTTCCTATTTATCATGTTTTAATTACAAACACTAGTAAACAGGATTAAAGCCAATTGTATGGTAATTTGACATAACTATTGCAATTCTGAAGTAATATGGATATTCTACAGAACATTAATAACAGAGGGGGAAGGCAAAAAAAACCCCTGCTCATTATTCAGATCAAGAGTTCTGGTGAATAGGAATCCTGACCTAGGCACCTCTGAATTCTGCTCTTACCAATTAAGAGGTGTGCTTCATCTCAACTTTAAACATGCCTGAGGTTTTGTAGGTACTGGCAAGGTTGGCTGTACTTTTGATGACAGTGTTGTGACTTTGGCTTAGTGTGTCCTAAAAGTCTGTATTTTGGCTTTTTGCAAATGTAAATAGTCAGATGAATTGGAAGGCTCAAGGACTAGATTTCAAGAGGACTCCAAAATGTTCAAAAAGCTTCTGGAACTTATACCCACCTCTCAAAAAGGGCTTGTGAAGTGGATTCCTTGCCACGTCCAAAAGGTTAGCAAGAATAAGAGGAGAATCAAGAAAGCATGTGTGGGGGAAGCGTTGTTCAGAGCAGACATCAGCACTTGGGCAACAGAAAGTTTAGAAAGAAAATTTGCAAAAAATCAAGTCCATTTTGGCTTTCCAAGAGTCTGTCAAAGCCATTGTCTTCACCTGGATGACAACAAGAAAATAAGGTTCCCAGACAGTCTGTTTTGCTCTCAAATTCCCAATATCTTTATAAATTTTCCTGTCTTATTTAAGACCACTGTTTCTGTGTCCTAAGGCCAGCATTCTGTGATGACTCCTGGAATCAGCTCTTCAATCACAGGCGTTGCTTGTGAGAACTCGGATTATCTTCCCTTTAGATGACTAGATTATAACCATGCATTCTACTTTGGTTTGCACAAAACTTCATATCTCAGGCTGGTAACTTACATTTTAAAGAAAGAAATACATGAGAGGGATTTCCAGGTTCCATTATATCTCGTGGTGTTATGGCTTCAAGAGAGATTACTCCACTGAAGTGAAAGGGGGTTGTAACAATTGTCATTTGGGCAAAGAGAAAGCTGGAAAGGCTTTGTTGAGAAGAAACTGTTTGGCTGGAGACAGCCTGTAAGAGGTATTCCTCAGATATGGAATTTTATACTTAAATCATACTCAATGTTTTTGTTAGAAATTATGGAGCACAAAGTGTTGAAACTCATTCTTGAAACTTGCTAATGATGCAAAAACAGAAGATCTACATCTCATCATAAAGAGCTGGAGTGTCTTGTCATTGAAGAGGGGGAGGAATGGGATAATATTGTCATACTAAATGTTAAGTCACAATTGTAAGAAGGAAAAAATTTCGTCCCAAAACAGGACATGCTGTATTTGGTCATAATGGTGGAATCAGACCTACATGTATTAAGTGTTCTTTTGATCACAAATTTAAGACTATTATTAATGACTGGGGTTAGCTGAAGCCTGTGATGTGTTCCTGTGAAATTTTTGCAGTAGAAAACACTTGAGAGAATAAATGTGTGAATACTGTTCACTATGTTGTTCATCTGTGTTCAAGAAGGAAGAATTCAGACAGGAATATGTGTAGAAAAGTGAGGGAAGAGAAGCAGAAGCTTCCTTTTTCAAGGGAAGGCTACAACAGTGTAAGTATTTAGTCCAGGTAAAATCTTGCCTTTTCTTAACAAATAAGGAAGAGATTCACGATAGGAAAAGAACCATCAACAATAAAGGACAATAACTATTAAGAATAAATAGCTATGAATAGGCTAGAAGTCTTGTTTTGCCTTCATCATCCTCCATGAGGTCTTCCTGACATGTTTGCTTTTCATGGGGCTTTGGTAGGTGGAATGTCTTCTGAAATTTCCTGACTCCTCAGGGCTGCTGTAAGGAGTCATCACAGTCCTCTGCACTCACTTCTAGGGACTAGATTTGTGGATGGCACAGTCCACTTGCAGTCCACTCTTCTCTGTAGAAACACCTGCAAAGTGATCATTTCACACATCTAACTGAAAGCAGCGCATGGAATGGAAGTCACCACCTCTCACCCCCAACCCCTGATCTGCCACCCAGCACGAGGACAGGCATAGTCTGACCTGGTCACTGTGATCACCACTAGAACAGCACCCTGAAATCCTCTTCAGGGAGCCACTACCTAAAGAATTTGCAGGATGAGCAGTCAAGATGGAATTTACACAAAAGTAGTGTTTCAAATTGCAGGTTTGTAGCTGACTACTGCTAGTCAGTCAATTTTACCCAATTTGCACTCATGAATACAGATTTTTTTTTTTCTTTTCCTCCTTGATGCACAGGTGCACCCCTGCTGCACCAGGCATATTATTTCAAGTCTGCTGTGAAGATGTGGCTACCAGGATAAGTTGTTACAGTGAAACTGTATATCTGTATTACACAAGACGGGTAACACTTATTCATATCTGCAAATATTCACGTATAATTATTATATGCAGAGTTACACATGTATAGACTTAAAAAAATAAAGCAAGCCACCTACCCTCTGTTTTTTCACTTCTTTCCTTCATTCCAAACATCCTCAGGAGAGCCCAAGATAACATTTAAATAAAAACATTTGAGCTTTAAAATAAAACTTCTTTTCCTTTTAGGGAGGAATATTGTCACTCTTATAGCCTTATTAATAATCACTCATTGGTCCTTTCTGGAATATAAACGAAATCTGTTTATTAATCTGAAATAAACAGCAGAAACATCTCTGGCACACTTTATTTTAAAGGTCATGACTGAAAATGTTACTGTTCTTGCTTACCTAAACCCAAACCAGGTAAATAATCAAAGCATGAAGATGTGATAGTTAGTGGGGTTTTTCCCCCATCTTGATTTTAGTTGGTGGATATGGTTTATAAATCTGTATCCAGATACAGAGTGAGATATATTTTATTTAAACTTGTATTCTGGACATGTCCCTGGAACTGCCAAGCACCCTCAAAATCATCTGACATCTGTGGGAGCTGCAAGAGTTCAGTACTGAGCAGAAAATCAGGCCTTTTGTGTTTTGAGAGTGCTAATCCATTGTTATGGTTTCCTTTTAAACTGCAAATAAACACAATGTGTGTGCTGTTAACTTAGACAGGTGTTAGAGCCTACAGCTCAGGGTTTAAGGGCAGGGGTCAAGCAATCAAAAGTGGTCCCTCTCTTGTCATCAAACAAGGAGTGCATCAATGGGCTCAGTGGCCAAGGCTGGAAATTAATCAGCTCAGCCCTCAGTGTTTAGCCATGCTGATTATATACTGGCAAAGTGAGCATGAGATGATGGGCCAGAGGAGCTAAAGTAATAGGAGTTCATTCCCAAACAAAGGCAGGGAAGAAAGATCAATTTGCAATATTCTTTTCTGTGCCCATGCAACAAAGCAGAAACATGAAAGCAGAACATTAAGGGATGCTCCCTATGAACTGGACAAATCAATAAACATCAGTGGTAGGGGGGTGAAAAAAAAAGTTACTTGTTCTGTTGTGTACCCTGAGGCCTTTTCTGTCTTTGTGAAGTGCTGAGCAGTGGTGGCCTCTGTCATGTTTCCATTCACCTACATGGTGTCATCTGCTTGAGTCTCAAGGTGAATGCTGGTCTGTGCCATCTGAGTGAGGGTTTAAGGAAATTATTCTGTCTCTTTGAGGAATGAGAGGCTCTGTAGGAGCTGCAGTGACATCTCAATGCATGGCTTGATTTCTGCATCAGAGCTAGGGCTAGAAACTGGGATTTGGTGCTTGCACCAGGGGAAAGATTTCAATGATTTCAACAGTGTCAATTCAGGACCCTTGGATAAGGGCTTGTTGCTTTCATAGGGGGCACCAGATACAAAATCTGACTCAGTGTACTGAAGTTTAGCTTTTCTTGGTAAATTAATTCTCACAAGCAGTAGTTAGGATAATGTTAGAAACCCAGTGAAGAAATAGAGATGGATGGATTCAGTGTAGAAAAACTAATACTGAGTTCTAGTAGCATTTGGAAAGGGGAAATATGACTGCAAAGAGAAATGTTTAGTGCAGCAACTGCCAAATCTACTTGGTGTTGGGCTAATCATTTTATCATCTTAAATGTTTGGCTGTGAGAGGTGGCCTATAAATGAAAGTATTTCCAGCAGTCTTCACCTGTTTGTGAAATATTTTTTAGATCCATATTCAGTGGGTGCTGTTGGTGAAAGAAGTTTTCTTTTGGCTTCCCAATGGTGTTGGTAGAGGAGTCCATGGTGTCTGAGCACTTGGTTGTTGTTTTTTTTTTTTTAAATCAAATTACATGAAAAGCTAAAGGACACATTCAAGCATCTGATTACTCCCTTTGTGAGAGATCATATGCTTTACTAAGCTCATTGTACAAATAGGCTGTTTTCTTCTGGCAGGCAACTGGTGATGACAGTGGGGCAGGTGTGGATGTTGTCAAACTGGGCACAGACTCCTTTCACCCAAGCAGGAGAGCAAAGCTGGCCTGAGGATACCCCCCCATGGTGGGATGCAGCCTGGACCTCAGTGCTGGGGATGGCAGTGGTACATGAAAAGTACTTTTCTGGTGAATGCAAATAAACTATGAAACATTTTGGACTCCAAAATATACTTGTTTTTGTTGGCAATTTTATAAAGTAATGGTGATATTTAGGAACAGTTTTCCCCAGTTCCCAAATAGGATAAGTCAGCCTGGCAGCTCAAGCCAGGAGGAATGCAGAGCATGCTAAAAAGAAGCAAAATTAATCAGATGCTAAAAATAAGCATTTATGCCTCCTGCAAACAGGCTGTTTACTTACACAGCTGAAGGAGGTCGTCACCAATTATATGTGATACGTACGAGGCACGAGTAGGAAGGAGATTTGGCTTTGGCTGACTACTTTTTGGCAGATTCACTAGGTGAATAAATTCAGAAGAGGCTGAGAAATCTGTAGATTCTTTCTCTTATTCATGATCAAGAAATCTAGCAAAGGGCATGCAGGAGGAGGAGGAGGAGGGGGAACAGTTGCAGAAATCCAACTTGTGCCTTGACTTAGTGTCTGGTAAAATACCAGAGAGTCAAGGAGAGATGCACAGTGCTTCCAGCCTGTCATGTGGAAAAAGTAAATAGATCTAAGTTTTGTAGAATAAATCATCTATGCATAATCAGTGTGGCCATGTACAAAACTAAAATCTCTGCTGTCCTGGTGAGTAAAATTATATTTGTCTGGCTGCGGTGTTAGCAGAGAGCTCAACTACTCCCTCCAGGGAGCCCTAGGCTGTGTGGGTTTCATGGATCTTATTGGGCAAGATTGAGAAGAAACTACAACCTAGGAAGTGTAGTGAGTCTTGAAAATGGTAAGTAAATTAAGAAATATTGGAGAAGGGGTTACTGAGAGAGGTGCAGGGGTTGGTGCTTTCCCTTTGTCATGATGTCTATCTGTTTGTCATCAAACAGGCTTAATCACGATGCTTCAGGGCTTCTTAGTCTTTTAGAAGATTGGAGCTAAACAGGTTAATTTTGCATTGTTCACATGGACTTCAAGAGAATTATCTTAACCTTTTTTTGTGTCTCTATGATGAAATAGAATGAATGTGAGGGTTCTGAAATAATTGAAGGACTACTGTGGAGTATTTAAATTTTTCTGACAGCAAAATGTACTTTTAAAATATTGTATTGGGATGTCAGAAATCACACAAAACATGCATTTCCCAGGAAACAAATCTGCCTTGGGAATTAATTCTGACTAGAGACTTGAAGAGTGGAATTTGCTATTTATTTCATGTTAGCATTCCCTTTTGTGCCACCTCAGTGTGTGTGCGTGGATAGCATGCAGCTATGTTTTTCAACAGTGGTTGAGGAAGAATATGAAGTGTTCAAAGATCAAATGGGACAGCTGAAGTCCCATCTATGTGAGCAAGGACGTATGTATGAGGCTTATGGTAGCAGGGTATTTCTGGTAAAATGATCAGCAATAGAATAGGTACATAAATGGTTAAAATAGAGATTTTAAAATATGTTGTCATCCTGAAGGTCTTAAGTTTCAGGAATGGAAAGCCAAGGCCATATGTGTTTTTCTCTAGGGATCTCTGCTCAATGAGATGCGTAGGAATTTTCTGTATTTTGAAGAGCTTTCCCTTCTCAGTGGAATAGACTCCTGCTTATCTATCCAACCCAGTGAAAGCTGGACAGGAGAAAAAAAAGTTACACAAAATTCTCAGTTTGGATAGGCTGAAAAGTTCTAAGTCACTTCTGAATGCAGGTGTTGCAATCCTAATACCACCTGGGCTTGAAAATATTACCTTGTCTTTTCAAACCTTTTGGACATGCATGTAGTTAAAAATGGAACAGGAGGAATAGCTGGTCTCTTTGAATTTTTGAACAGATGTTATTACCAGTTGTTTCCACTGTGCACAAAACACAGCCTGTTGCAAAATCTACTTTTGACCATCAGGTGTACAATGATTTAATTGATTTAATTTCAATTAAATCTTGCTGTTTAACCCTGAGGAAGTGCTGCTCCACTTCTTGGAAATATCTACAGGTTTGTATATATTTTGGCCCTTGTGCTGAAAGTGGAACTGAGGTTAAAATGGAGGAGAGGATACTGCAGAGGAGAGAGAGTTCGAAAAGAAGCGAGGAGAAAGAGACAAAAAAAATAGTGGTCTCCTCTACCTGAGAGCAGATGCTGAATCCTTCCTTCCTTTCCTAGATTTGCATCGTTCCAGCTTAATTACTCCTAAATTAAGGTATGGAAAAGAAATAATTGCTGGAGGAAATGTCTCAAAGGGAGTGGATAGCCACCTGCCTCCTCCAAAGGTCAGAAGTGGTGCTGGGGATTCTGACAGCTCTGTATATGGATGCTGGTCCTCAGTCAGGGTGGTCACACTGACAAGCCATAGAGGATCTTGTTTGAAAATATGTCATGTATTTTGAAAATCCTGTGGGACATCAGAAACTTCCTGATGAATACACCTGAGTTTTTTAACTTGTTGGGGGGGTTATTGTGGGTGTGGTGCTTTTGTATGTATCTTGGCCTCCGGGTTCTGAAGAATGTTGCAAGGTTGGCATTTGGTCATCAAGAAATGCTTTGTATGTGTTACCTCTTCATTCTGGGTCTTCTGAAAAAAAAAAAAAAAAAAAAAAAGCAAACCTGATCTTGCTGATATTAAATGACAGGCTCTTTGTTTTTCAGCTTTTCTTAATTGCTTTGAGGATTATTGTAGCTGTCTTTCAGTTTTACATCCCACTGTTAGGACTAATTTTGACGCTGTTCCAGGCAGCACTCAGTCTCTGAAATGCTCAGAACAGAACTGAGCATTTGGTAGAAGTTGTTCTCCTTATCACAGTCCCTTTTTCCCTAATGTTTCCTTTGTTATGTATTTGAGTTTTGCCTGCATTCTGTTCCTCTCTGCTATAATATCTGGCTCCTTTTTAAGGAAAGTTGCAGCTAGTTTGCAGTACAGTATGATTATACTGGCTCTATTGACTTCAGGAATGTGAGGGCTCTGGACAGTTTGTGTCTATCATTTTTTCTGTTTGGTCTGCAGAAAGCTGAAGCTGCGACTTAGAGCTCATAAAACCCAAGAAACTCAAATTCTTAAGAATTATATTTTTCATTCTGCATCTTAAAACAGAGTTGAGAAGAGAAAGGAGATTTATTGGAAAAACTTGATTTATTTTGCTTTGAATTATTTCTTGAAAGTAAGTTGAGTCAAAATATGTTTAGATTAATAAAAACCAACATTCTGAAAACTTTAGAAGAATTACATTGTATTTTTTTCTTCACTGAAAACAAAGTCAACAGCTTTGCACAGTAATTGCACAGTGGGCACTGGACTTTGGCATTTGGTTTTCTTAGAGCTGCCCTGTTGAGTGTCTCTAGTTATTCTGATCTCTGTCCTTGGAAATAGCTCAGATGTAGTAGTTACTTGTCCTGTCATTATTGCCAGACCTTATCAGTCCTGTTAGCTAGCTGCTTATCACTGAAATAAGCAGAATTTTGCTCTTTCATCTGTTAACTGCCAAGTATCATTCACAAGGAATTTTTCTATTGCAAGATGGAAATGAAACTCCTGGTAATGTCAGGTTGGTTAGTAAATCTCTCTGGACCCTTTACAGAGGGCTACACACAGGCTGTTCCTTCAGTCCCCAGAAAAATTTCTGAGCTTTTTCAAACGTTCATGTTGATTTCTTTGTGACCTGCATCCACACAATTTCCCATCTAACCCCCCTCTGTGGATCCCTCTCTGAAACTCACCTCTGTTATCATGTCATGTCCTACACTGTGTTTAAAAATAATTATGTATTAAGCAATCAAGATCCTTGGTTGGCATGCTTTTAGATAATATGAGCAGCCTGTCAGTAGCATGGCAATTACCATTCCAGTTGTTGCTCATGGTTCAAAATCTCTCCCTCCAAGTTTTTGAGGGAGCCTTGTCTGTTGCTAACATCCCTGATGAGGCGACCATGCTCTGATTCCCTGGAACAACCACTATCTGTGAACTCTCCGAGGACATTCTTGGAAGCTGCAGGACCACATTTGAGAGTATCTTTTAGGCATTTGGATCTGTGGGTGGCTTTTTAGATTGCTCCCCTGCTAACTAATATGTTACTGGTTTGACACAATTGACAGCTGGCTGTGCTGGTGGCTGAAGAGCTGCCTCTGGGCCTGTCTCAGAATGGGGTTAATGATGGGCCAGATGAGTTCTCTGTGTCTCCTAGACACCATTTACCTGGAACTGTGCTCTCTGCTAGGCTTTTCCATGATGACAAGGGGTCTGACGAAATGACCAGATATACTAAATGATGCAGTTATTCCACTGGGCCAATTTTGGGCTTATTTGCTGTTTTCTTGATGTGGCGACAACAGAAGCAAAAAATGTCTGCTCTGAAAACGCACAGTTTTAATAAAGGGAAGGACTGTCAAACATTTATTTTGGGTTGGACTCATAGCTGTTAACTGTCTGAGTGTCCCTTATCTCTTTCACATTGTTATGATCCACAAAGGAGTGTTTGTACTTCACCGTGCTGTTGGTTTTCTTGCTTCCTCCCTACAGGACTTCTAGAGACCATGACTAATGATGAATTTGTGAAGCTTCTATGTAGATCCCATCTCTATAAGTGCCTCACATATGGAAGGTTGATAGCTATTTTTCTTGTGAAACTTCATTTGTGGTCAGCTGTGCAAGGTGAAGAGCAATCGTAATGTTGATGTGCGGTGCTGATGTTTCAAACAGAGCCACAGGAAAATAATTACTGTATTTGGGGAGGGCAGCACTAAAGGGATTTTTTCCCCCTTAAAGCTTTTTCTTCTTCCTGAGATGGATGAAATAGTTAAGTCATTTTAAAAACAAATTCCCATCCTACCTGATTTAAGATCTATTTCTGCAGTATGTATGGCACAGGGGAGATACATTTTTATGAGGAGATAAAATATTGGCTTAATGATAATTTGGCAAAGTTTCAAGATCTCTGAGAAGACTTCCTGGAAATTAAAAACAACTCAAATGTAAGACAAAATTAAGCTAGTGACCCCAAGTACAAAAGGGGAAGAGCTCAGACATCCATTCTTCCCTGCTCCTTGTCTGTTCCTTGCTTTATTCTCTCTCTACAGTTTTTTTTTTTAAATCCTCTCTTGCTAATCATCTCCCCTTGGCTCTGGCTGATCTCATTACAGAAAGGATAGTTTGGTGTAAATTTGCTATTGCTGTAGCCACATATGTATAATTTTCCAGGGATTTTCTTTTTTGAGGACAGTGAAACTTAGTGTGAAACCTTCTAAATCAAGTACATGGTGTTTGGCCTCAAGGAGCCCCATCAGATGCCTTTCTGCTTGCAGCCTGAGGGCTGGATAGAGATGCTTGGTTCTTTGGGGAAATTAAATTCTTCTCTATGCTTTAACCATTTGCACCAATTTTGTACAGGAGAATGTGTAAATATCTGAGGACATAGGCAGGATGTCCTGGAGACTATTTTGGTCTTCCTGTTGCTGCTGTTTGTAAGGTCGTATTTGAGCAGCCTTCAAGATGCTACCTCCTCTTAGAGTCTTGGCCTGATCCTTCTGGTCATCTTCTGATAAAGAGCTTGTATTTGTCACCTCTATGAGTTTTTGCTTGGTTGAAAAATACCAGATCTTTTGTAGCATGAGGGATAATTCCTCCTTCTCTATGGAGTCTTTGAGCTAACTGCTGTGAAGAGTGAAGGGTGAAGTGAAGGAAGAAAGAAATTCCTTAGTTTGGGTTTTCAGAAGGATGGAAAGAGGTTTTGACATTTGAACATGCAGAGCCAGACACACCAACTACATATTTCATTTATTCACTGCACATCAGTCAGATGGTGATAACTTTTGGTTCCTGCACAGCAGACATACCATGAAAAGTGCAGGGGATGTGCAACTTATTTTAGTACCCTTTGTATGACTTAGCCTTTCAGAAAATTGCTGCTTTTTAAACTTCTGTTAATACCTCCTTTCTGTTTCCTTCCCCATCTGTCTGGGAGAGGCTGGATTGGGCTGAAAGAGAAATGAAAGAGAAGCTAGAGAAAGCTTGAGTAAGTGAGTGAAGGGATATCAAGAAATGGGAATCACAGCAGCATTTGGTGGGGAAATGTGTGTGTGGGAAAAACTTCCAGCCTTTATGGCTACAGGACACTGTGAATATCACATAAATGTAATGAGCACCTGAGTCTGCATTGCAGCCTTAAACAATAGGGGTCTGACCTGCTGCATTGGTTTTACTCTGAAATTCAATGTTACTCATTCTTTTTTTTTTAGGGATTGAGGGGGCTGTTGGGCTGTGCTTGGAGCCTAGAGTAGTTTTAATTTTGTCTTGAGAAAGGCAACGGGCCTTAAGAAAAGCTCTGGAAATAAGAGTAGTCCCTGCAGATGAGAGCTTTGCTGCTGTAATTCATCAGCCTGGGGTCTACTGCCATCATCTGTGAGTCCCGCAGATGTCAGCGGTTCAAGTGCTGATGGAGTCCAGCCTTTTAGAGCTGTCATTCACAGCCTTGACCCTAGTCCCTGATAAAAGTCAGCACTAGCTTTCAGGTTTCTTTCATTTATTTATTTATTTTATTTACACTCTAAGGCTTTTAAAGCAGAGGTCCAAGCCTTGCACTCTGACCTATTGTTACTTGCCATTCCCATTCCTTACCTCCTAAGTTATGCTCTGTTCGTCATCTGGTGTGCTCCAGAACCTCTTTTGGAAACTGCTGTAATTACCTCATAGAACCTGTGAAGTTGGTTTCTTGTTCAAAGTTGGTTTTCTTCTTCAAAGCTCTAGGGGTGAACTTTGTTTGTTTAGGTGCAAATTAGAGAAATTTATATTTGAAGCTGCTCTTAGTCATCTACCCCCTTCTTCATTCCTCTTTCCTTGCCTTGGACAGTCCCTCTCATAGCATGCCTTTTAAAACAAACAATTAATTGCATATTCAACTGTCTCCTTGAGATATGTCTACTAATCTAGCTTGATCAACCAGAGTCATTGGGAAGAAGCTTAGAGTAGATGTTGACCTCTGCTTTGACCCTGTGGCAAAATGCTTCTGAGTAGGATGCTGCAGGTTGGCCAGCTCTTCATCTAGGCTTTCCATAATTACAGAAATATGTATACTCCAAGATTCTTGGGGTGTTTCTGGAGGACAACAGCAGGAGAATTTTTGTGAAGTTCTTTGGGAATAAATAGGCTTTGGTTCAGGTCAGTTGAAATACCCAGAAAATCTAGACTAGAGTTAGGTAGGAAAGCTAAGATTTCATAGTACATCTCCATACATATCTGGTCATTACCTTTGAATCTGGACTTTCTGACTCAGTTGTTGGCATCAGCAAGGTCCATGCAGAGACTGGAGAAATTCCCCCAGTAATTGCCCATAACTGTACCTATTTTAGGGAGAAACTGAGCTGATGGTTCAGGTGCTGAGATAAGCCACCTGACTTGCATTTTGTGCCCTATTTCTTACCACGAGTCCTTGTGAGGGACCTTAACTGAGGAAAAGGAGGAAGCTGTAAAGATGTTAGTGCAATTCCAGAGGCCAGTTGGCTGCCTGCTTTTTTTTTCCCTCAGTGAAATTGTTCAGGAGATCAACTATATGTCTGTGCATTGGCAAGGTCTGTGAAATTTTGGATATGCTAAAAACATGTGTCAGCTCCATAAAGAGATCTGGCTTGTGGGATTCAAGTAATTAGGGTTTAAGTAATCAGTAATTAAGGAATTAAATAATACTGTGAGGTTTCAAAAACTCTTTGGGGAGTCTCAGTGAATGTTTCTCTATTTATTTTGTTTGCTATCCTCCTGTTTTACAGCACATAGGTCAAGTATTACTTGTGCCTGTTTAGGCACGTACTTGGGGTGGGGGACAGAGGGCTTGTCCTAGGCCTGCTGAACATGTTCCCCATCAGCACTGGCTTGTGAATCTGTGTGCTCTTGCTTCACACAATGTGCCTTTCCCTTGAAACACCCTTTTAATACTGTTCTTTCAAAGCAAGGGTCTTGCATGCATACATCCCTTTCCCTCCCTTTACCTCATATTGCAAAAGGACAATCTCTTTGGCTCGAATTCCTTGACCTGAGAAATCCAGTTGAGGCGTGTGGGAACCTTAAAAGCCCAGCAGCTTCTGAAAATTAGTCTTGGTGTTTGTATTGTTTCCTGTGAGTTGTGGATATTCTGTGAGCTGGTGTGCTGTTCTTGCTTTGGATATGAGCAGGCTGCCCATGAAAGGTGAACAGAGCTTCCTCCAATTTTGAAAAGGACTGAGCATCACCTGATGATACTACTTAATTAAAAGAGAAAGGAATGTGTCTATGTTGGTTTTCAATTGAAGCACTGTAGAAATTCAAGATAACTGTCAGGGCTTTCATCAGAGGACCAGTGACCCAAAAAAACCCCCAAAACAAACAAAACTAGAAGGAGGTAGTCATTTAGTCTTTTTCTCACTAGACTCCCTATGAATTAAAGTCTTGAGAGCAACGTGGGTTACTGACACATGCAGTATAGTTTTGCATCCAGAAGATGACACAAGGGATTTAAGATTTCAAAGACTATGGACATTTATCTGTTGTAAATGTAATTGTACCTAGAAATAAATAAGACTCTTCAATTTATAGGCACTTTAATCTTGGACTATTTATGGGCACAGAATTGCTTAGAATAATGCTGCCTTATTTTATACTGATGGCATTGTATTTTTACCACTGTAGTAAGGGTTATTTCAGCTGTGAACCTTTATCAGAGTCTGCATGTTTCCAGAGGATTATAAACTGGTTTATATTGTCTCTGAAGCACCATGAACTCTTGAACATGGAGGAACGTACTTAAAAATTTAAGATCCATCAGTGTACCAAATATTTATGCTTACAGATAAAAATAGAGGGCTCTTCCCAAATGCAATGAGTGTGCTTGTATGAATGTTCTGAAGGGAGAGTCAAAATTAAAAGCAGTTTATCTGATTATGCTATTTGTTCTGTAAGGAGAGAAGGTGCACACAAAACTAAACAGAAGTACTTCTACATTCAGAGAAAGTGACTGTAAACAGACAAAAACTCCTTCCTTCTTCTGGGAACTGGCCCAGGCATAGCACTATTCTGTCTCATCAAGGCAAGGTGGATGTGTTATTGCCCAGCTGGATAAATTCCTGGCAGGCTGTGGTACTGCAGGAATTCTCCTGCAGGTGTAATGTTTTAGTAAAAAAAGAAGGTTTAAATTTCTGGCACAGAAACGTGTGTACCTCCTTTCTGATTCTAATATGCTTGCTTTTAATCAGCAGTGGTTTGATGTCTCCTGCTGAGTAACGCTGAAAGAAGAGAGTTGCAGAATCAGGGCCTGAATTTCTTGGCTATTGTACCCTTGGACAAAAGAGAGAGATGTCAGGTCACTTCAGAGTAAACAGGGGGGTTGGAAAGGGAGGTGAAATGGAGAAAATGTTTTGGATCTTCTTCAGCTCACAGAGACATTTCAGCTGTTGAGTCAGCAGAAGAGATATTTGAACCTAGCTTTAGCCCTTTTATCCTTTCTCCTGTGCTGGCGCAGCTGTGTTTGGGTGTACTGTGGAGGCTTTTCTCAAATGTATGGTTTGTGCAAGTCTCAGATTTTTCTACCTGCTTTCTTCTATTGCTTCCTCCGATTTTCTTAAACAATAACCTTCCTAAACCAAATGTGTGTATATGTGTATATACATATATATACAGCCCCCTACTTGCACAGACAACATTCATGCTCTGCTGTGCTGGTGTCTAAACGGGTCAATTTATAATTGTCACTAAGTGCTTACTCCTGTGAACAGGAACATTTTTTATTTGCTGCTTGTTGACAGTCGGAGATTCTTTTGAAGCATCATGGAAAATGAAATAAATTACTTCAAATTTTATCCTTACTGGAAAAACATACATTGATCAGTGTAAACGAGGAGCCCACACATCCCTATCAGCGAGTAATAGCCTCTAGGAAGTAATTTTTTGAACCAAATGGGTGAACAAACCCTGCAAAGGGTGGTCAGCAAACAACCAAATTCCACTGTACTGGCGTGTCAACAGGGATATTGTCAATTCTGCTGCTGTTTGTTTTTACCATCTCTATTACTGTGTTGTGCTGTCCTTGCCTGAGATGGTGGTAGTTCATTGTGTCAGATATTCTTGCTTTTCAGTAAAAGAAAATAGATTTTTGATTTAGGATGATTTGTGCTTAGTGATAGAAGAGACTGTTTTATCTTTTCCTTCCCATTAGTTACAGTTTGTTAAGATACTTGCATTTGGAGAACTTTTCCCTCTTCAACTCATTCTGCCTGTTCAGGCAATGAAGATGCAACCTTCTAATTTGAAATAGCTTAAAAAAAAAAAAAAAAAAGCTTAAAGGCTGATAATCCCCCAAATTACAATTATCAGTATTTATCAAAGTAAAACACAGTGTCATGCTGCATTTGATGTAAAAGCATCCAGCTGAATATTCTATTAGACAGGTCCTGTGAAGTTAAAAAGAGGACTGGGTTGAGTTATCTCACCATGGGAGGAAAAAGGCACACACAATCAGATATTTAACACTCCTTTGCAATTATGGGAATTTTTATTCTCTCCCTAGTAGGGAACATAGCATTTTACTGCAGTGTTTCAAGTTTGCCTCCAATGGTATCTGATAGAAGTGCTTTTATCCCCTGAAGATACAGTACAAAATACAAATCATCATTGGTTTTATCTCAGCTGGAGCTGCCTATTTTCTAAATGAGTTTACTCTGTGCTACTGCCCATCAGGCACATTTTTCATCCTTCATCCCCACTCTTTTACTATAGCTGGGTTTAAGTCCTTTCTTCTGTCCTTTGTTCCTTCAGCTCAGCGAAGTAAACAGCAGGATTGATCTTACACTGCATTTTGGTATTGTTCCAACTGCTCATCAATAGACATGGGCTGGGAATGCACTGACTGGAAAAGAAGGGCAAGATTGAAATTCACTTTTTGTTCTTTGTGCCTTTTAGTGTGCAGCGGAATGTCCCTAATCTGAAAGCTGCTACACTGACTGCCTATCAACATGCAAATTAATCATCGAGTGACGAGCCCCATATTCACTCAAAGTAAAAGTCTTTAAAGGTATCTGTTAAAAATTAAAAAAAAAAAAAAAAATTGCTGGTAACTGGTATGGGGAGCTAATATCACTTGTTTTGTGTGTATTCCCTGGTTTAGCAATGAGCCTAGTTCTTTGGAATTGTCTAGGCAGAGGGGAAACCTTTTGGTATCCTTGTAAGCAAGACAACCTAAGCTAAAGATTACTGCAGTTAGCAGCAAAGCCAAACAGGCATTGCAAACAAAAGCGACATCATGACTGCAAATTATTTGTACCTGCTTTCTCGAGGAAAGGCATTAGAAATAAACTTACAGATGCAGAATGGGATCATTTCTCATTTTTTGAGCACACAGTGTTTCCACTTGTAGCTTTTCCCTGGGGTGCTAAAGGATTATAATTGAATTTGGGGCTGTAGCAAGAATATACAGTACTACTCTGTTTTAATATCCATTGACTTTTATATGGCAGTTTGATAAAATGTTTGCAAGCAGGAAAAATGTATGTATTCTTTATGGAAGACTGAACAACTGGCAGAGAGTAACTGAGGGCTGGAGAAGAGCTGGCTTTGTATAAGAGCTTTTCTGGTGCATTTAGCTGGCTGATGAAGAGCAGTATTTCAGACTTGTTTCTACTTTCCATCCTTGTTGAACTGATACGCCTGTAAATACACTGCACAAGAAATGGCACCAACCTGTGTACCAGGCCCAAGTAGTTTAATTTGTTATCATAGCATGGAATTAATTTAGTCTTCCTGTTCTTAGTAGTTCTGCAGGACTTGCTTTCCATTGTTGCCCATGTGTTGAGACTCCTTACCACAGAGCTGTGTGTATTTTCAAATGCTGAAAACTTTATTTATCTGCCTTTCTCATGTGATCTGAATAACTATCTGCATCTTGGAAATAGGAGGAAGAAATAAGAAAGGACTGCATCCTGGTCTCACACCAGAGACCTACCCACATCCAAAGTTACTCAATTTTTGTGTTAGCTTACATTTCTTTCAGCCTTCTTGTTCTGCACCCAGGGGTAAAGTATCCTTTGCTATGTAGATAGGGTTGTAATTTTCATTCTTTCTTGAAGGCAAAAATGCTTCCTCCTTGTCTTATCTCTGGAGGAATCTTTCAGAAAAGGGAAAAAAAAAAAAAAAGAGTGAGAAAAACAATGTTTTATGCTTAGCTGGGCCTGAGCTGTGAAGTAAACACACAGACCCAGACCTCTACCAGTTTGGGGTTGTGAGTTCTCTGCTCTGTGCTGGGGTGTCTGGGGTCTGGGCTTCTGTGGAGCCCCAAGGGAGGGAGGAAGGAGTGGTGTGGTGTGTGAGATGGAGGAATGAGTGGGAAGGGCCTGGCTCAGGGGTAGGAACTGAGGTCCCAGCCTGGATGTGGGTGGGTATGAATGAAGGTGTGTGTATGTCCTTATAAATAATTTATTAATAGCTGGGACTCTGCCTGCAGGCTCTGAGCTCACCTTTGCCTTCCTGTGTTTGCCTGGGCTTGCTCTAACCTTGCTGGGCAGCAGGAAGAGCCATACTGTCAGTGTTCCCCTAACTAACCACTACTCCTTGAACCTTGTGGAGGGGATAGCTGAGTATACCAAGAAGAATCCCTCTGCATCTTTTATTTGCTAAAAGAATTAGTGCCTCTTAAAATTAAATTTCTTCTTACTCAGGACAAGTATAAGGTTTTCTGAACAAATTCTAGTATTTGTAATTTGGAAAGCAGTGGTGTATTATGCTGTTGCTCATTTTAGAGATTTTTTTTAGTTGCTGTGGGTTTGGGGTGGGTAGGTTTTTTTTTTATATTCTTGTTTATTTGTTTAGGTGGGTTTTTTGTGGTTTTTTGGGTTTTTTTTTTGTTTGTTTGTTTGGGGTTTTTTGTGTTCCCCTAAAGTGAAGGACAGCAGCCACCTTTCTCTGACTTACTCCTGACTTGAAGAGTTTGCAGAGTGTCTGCTTTCAGCTGGAAGTGGCTGTCTTCATCCTTCATATCCCAGCAATGTCCTGTGGCTGGGATGCCTGCCTCCCTACCTGCTGTGAGCAGCCACTGCAGGGTCCATGATGCAATGAGGAGATCTCCTGTCACCGTGCTGGCTTTGTGTGTGACACACGTGCGTGCTGTGGAGTTGCAGTCCCCCAGCAAACCACGATTCACAGCCACCACAAAAGGCCAGACAGCCATGCTCAGCTCCTCTCATCTGAAAGTCACCTTTCATCTGCAAGACACAGGGCTCTTGACTCTTGGTGTGAAAGGGCACAGGGTTTGTTTGCAAGCAGCCACCCCAGCTAATACCTGCACAGGCACAAACACGGGGTTGTGCTGATTTTCATCTCAGGGGGTTAAGGGAGAGGCTCTGATTGTAGAAGCATGTCTGTAAACTGCTTACTCCTCACATTGGTGAGGAATGTGTAAGCAGTAGTGTAACTGAGATCTGAATCTAGCCTTGTTGGAGTCAAACACTGTTTATAGCAAGACTTAAGGTTTGAAACTGACATTAGTCAGGGCTCTGATTAGTGCTTTCCAATGAGGAGTGTTGTTACAGGGAAATTTGTTCCTTCTGTTGAGAGAAGGCTTATTAAACCAGGTTGGCAGGATAACAGAGTGCTGACATTTCCATTGAAATTAGTGAGAGGTCCTTCCTTCTGCTTTTGCTGCTGGCCTGATCCTTGTACACTGTCTTCATCGTGAGCACCACAGGGGGAGGCAAATCAGTGCTGCATATCAAGAAGGATGTCCCAGAAAGGCAGAAACCTCATCGAGTCATTGCCTCTGTGCCGTTTTGCTTTCCTTTAAGCATTTGTTGGACTGGGAGGGACAGAGGCATTGCTACATGCATGCCCAGATAGAAGAGTACTGTGATAAATTAGCAATAACTTTAATGTTATTTCCTGTATGATTAAGTGGAACGATGAGACTATATGGCCCATGGTACCTAGCCTCAGTGCACTGCCCCTAAGCCTGCCTGGATACATATATACTTAAACAAGTACAGACCTTTTTCACTCGTGCATAGTTCCTGTTTCTGCATCCTCTGCATTTTGTGCATGCAAGAGGCATGGGGCTTCTTGGCTTCTCTCTGAGATGCATTAACCCAGGAGGGCTCTCAGCTGTTACAGTTCAGTATGAGGGTATTGATCACTGCTGCCTGTCTCTGAGCTAGTGTGGATGAAAGCTGGTTGAAGAAAGCAGTGCTGGTCTCTGAACAAGTATGGATGAAGTCCTGGCTCTGTGACAGTCGGTGATATGCAGGTCATCAAGCTTGTCTTGTGAAAAGTAATCTTCTCCCCTCTAGTATGACTTCATGAGTGTTGCCAGAGTACTTTTGTGCAGAAAAACAGTGACTATAAGTATTTCTTCTCATGTTCCTTTCTCCCTGTAGCTGATTGTGTGCTGAAGTACTGTCACTTGCAGATATGTGTGTGTGTGTGTATAGGCATACATACCCTTCTTGCAAGGGCATGTAGTGATAGGATGGGGGGGAATGTTTTTAAGCTGAAAGAGAGTAGGTTTAGATTAGATATTAGGAAGAAACTCTTTACTGTGAAGGTGGTGAGACACTGGTACAGGTTGCCTGGGGAAGTTGTGGCTGCTTCCTCCCTGGAAGTGTTCAAGGCCAGGTTGGATGGGGCTGTGAGCAACCTGGTCTGCTAGGAGGTGTCCCTGCCCATGGCAGGGGGATTGGAAGTAGATGATCTTTGAGATCATGTGCAACCCAGACCATTCCATCATTCTATGATACGTGTAGACAAACACATACTATGGAAAAGTGTGTTTTGTGTCCTGCTTAAAAGTTGAGCTTGTGCATGCTTGCGTACAGGTCCTGTGATTTTTCCTCCGCAACTCCACGGGTGCACGGGAGTTTTTTTCTCTTACCTGTGTGTGCTGCTTGCCCATTGCTTTTCCAGAGAAGTTCAGTGCTGATGGTGAGGTTTCAGCATCTCTGGATATAAGGTGAAAAAGTGAATCTGCCTTGGTAGCTAGATTGCTCAAGCTGGTCCCATGCCGAGTCAGTAAGTTTTGCTGTTCGCTTTGATTGACTTGAGGTGAGTAACCTGGGGCTGTGCAGTTGCCTGGGATGTCACACGTTGTTCCCCTAGTTCCTGGAAAACTTCATTTGACAGTTGAAACATTTCACTGATAATAGTACAACATTTTTTTTTTCTTTTTCCCCAGTTAAACAGCGTGCTTTTACAAGAGAAGGGCTTTTCAAAGTAATGTAACATTTTTTTAGGAAGTGGCCACTGCACAGGCTCAGCATTTGTGGTACATTGGCCTGTACAAAAATGCAGTGTTTCAGGAGGGTGGCTGCTAATAGGACTTGGTGGAGCTACATGCAGGCACATGGTCCAGCTGGTCTTCAAGAGATGTGTTGGAAGACCTTGTAGCAAGTGAGAATGATAACCAGTCTCAGAGAGTGCAGGAAGGCAAGCCCAGTGTCTCCAGCTGAGGAGTAGTTGGGGAGGTTCTAGCAGAACAGTGTTTCAGGTCAAGCAGCCTGCTGACAGTACAATGTTTCTGCAAAAATGTGGGCTTTTTTTGCGACCTTTCAAAGCTACAGAAATGTAAGGCCTCCTTGGCTGTCCTGCCTGGTTCCTGGCTTGGTCTCCTGCAAGTGCCAGATTGTGTTTGCAGAGTTCATGGTGGGAGCTGGGCTGCCCTGGGAGCTCAGACATGAGGCATACAGGCTCTGTTTTTAACTAATGTTTTTAAAATGTGACAGGGTTTTTTTGTTTTGTTTATTAAAACAGTTTTTCAGATCATATGAAGCATTGAAAGGAATCTCTTTTTTTGTCCAGAGTGTCAGTAAAATGACTCCAGCTGTTGGTATATACCTAAGGAGCAGGAAATGGTAATGTAAGCAGGAAGGAAAGGGATATTGCATTGTTTTTAAAGAGACTTCATCCTCTCACCTGAGAGCTGCTGTCCCAGACAGTTTGTGTAGCATACAGTTGGTCTGCTTGTTAGTGCTTCCAGTCCTGGTCCCTGTAAAGAACATTCCACTATCGTTTATGGGACTGTGGATATTTTTTCCCAAGTTATTTGTTCACTGCTTGCCTGATTCTGTTTCAGATGAAATGAGAGACAAAGCTCCTCCATAGTAACCATGTAAACAGAGGTAGGCAGATTATTCTATCAGAACTCTACCAAACTCTGGTCTTTTCTGCCTTCTTATTACTGATGAGTTGTAGGAATCCAGCAGCTCATTGCAAATAAAAGCTGAAGAAATTTCAGTAGACTCTCTGACTCCCTTCTTCCATATCAGTATGAAAACTTTTGTCATATTTGATTTCTCCACATAGAAGTTATTCCTGGAGAAGGCAGGAATAGGCCTGACCCCTATGGAGACCAACTATTTAAAGGCCACTGTCTTCTGTAGCCCATCACCTTTTCTGGTCGCTTCAGGGAGCAGCTTGTGCTGGAGTTTTGCAATGTGTCTGCAACAACGTGGTCACCAAACCACCTTACAACCTTAAAGGTGTGGAACAAGCATTCAGCTACAGTGGTCTCCAATGGCGAATAAGAAAAAAAATCTTTTGGCAAAACTAATTTTCTTCCAAAAGTGTCCATTGAGCTTCACACACATCCACCCCCCCTTGTTTTTATAATGGAATGCACACAAGTATGCATATTGACTTATGTTTTCAGTCAATATCAAGATTTATTGTCCCTTGAGTTAAATGAATCACAATATTGACCCCATTGTAAGCCGATACCTGCTTAATGTATTTTTTTAAGGTATTTTGTATTCATTTTTAGTAATAGGGCGCATACAGTAGTCTATAATATTCATTTGTATTCCCCTTCTTGCTTTTCCCTCCTTTTTTATTTCCTCGTCTGTCTTTGTTGATGGCTATCATAGCATAGCACTGGATTCATTTAATGAATGAGAAGTAAAGATGTCCAATAGCTGGTATATCTCCATTATAGAGACTGAGTGAGTCATTTCCCCAGTCAGCTCACTTTCTCTATCTTGGACCAGGGGAAACAAGGTGCACTGCTTCTAGCAGGCACTGCAAGAGAAACAATAGCCAAGTGTTACTTGTGTGGTTTCATGCCATCTCTTTCTTTCTCTTTTTTTTTTTCTCATTCTTTTTCTTTCCTTTTCTTCCTGCATTTAATTTTCCACAGGAGGGGAAAAAACAGTATTTCCTTAATATTGAATTCCATTTATCTCCATAAATTGGTTATGGTATACAATCTAAAGGACTCAGCTGTTTTTAAAATAGGTTTATTCCTTTTCCTTTAAGATTATTTCAGATTATTTCCACACACTATAGGCGAGTTATAAGAAGACTCATTTTGCAGACTTCAGTGAGAGATGCACATTTGCAGGGTGTCGTTTCAGATGTGGAATGTTGAACAAAGAAATTAAATTTATATGTATCACCTAAATTATTTCAGATTCATGGTTCAGCAAAGAGTTCAGATCCTAATCAAATATGTAGTTTGCATGGGCACTACACCTTTTCTCAATAATAGTATGGCAGTTCTATTTACAATGCTTGACTAGATTTTGTAATAATGCTTTTACTGAAATTTACCTTGTGTTTTTTCTGCTGCAGTCTTGGCTACCCATTAGATATGTGCACCCTTAGAGCAAAGATAATGATTGCAAGTAACTTTTATAGAGAGAAATGGTGAGAGATGAAGTCGGGGCTCCCCTAAAATATTCTGATCCTTCAGCAGCTACCAAAATACCTACTCATAAGTGGGCATCTAGATCTGTATTCTGTGCTGAAAGGAGCAGTTTGGATATTGAGGTCATAAGAAATTATCTGAAAAGCTGCCTCGCTAGAATCAGCACCAACTAACTACTGCCTCATCAACATTCACTGCCTCTGCTGTAGCATGAAGGAGAAAAACACCAACAGAAGATGCAGAGGAGAAGAAAGGAAAGAAGTGAGAGGAATAACACTATGTTGGAGCTGAGCACAGGCGAACAACAATGGGTGGAGGAGCTGCCTTCTTTCACCTACTTCTCCTGACAAGGGAGGGAAGAAGTCCCGAAATGCTTTTTGCTTTGGCCTGTTCATCAGTCCAGCAATGGATTTTAGAATATTCCACAAAATCTTAAAAGGCAGTCCCCTATAAATTAAAAATATAATTGAGCAGCCTTGCCCTTCTCTGTTTCACAGTGGCCCCCAGCTTCCCCACTTGCCCCTGAGCAGTGCTACTTGAATCTGTGAGAATTTGGGTGACTGTGTCATAACCAGTGGAATATGAGCAGCCCTGATGGAGTCAAACTGCACTGGAGCTGGGTCACAGAAGACTGTGATTCAGTCTTGCCTGAGCATTACAGGTCCTGCTTAACTACCATGCAGTACATTTTCTAGAACTGAGATTTTTTGACAGGTAGAGAAAAATCAGTTCTTGAGGTGTTGCTTTTGATGGATGCAGCCTTGAGCTTTTTTCTGCATCCCAACATAAAATACATTTAGAGGTGAGCATGTAAACATTTCAGCCTGCATGAGCAAATCAGCAAAGTTTGTTCAGTAAAATCACTGATGGGTGATGTGTATTCACAGATGAGCTATCTGATCTGAGCTCAACTGGAGTCTCTCCATGGGCTTTGAAAAAGACCCAGATCTTCACCCAGTCCGTATTCAGTATGTGAACAGAGGCTACCAGGATGGTAGCATCCAGTCTGAGGCATTCCTAAGGTGGGGATTACGAAAGTATGTTGCTGGAGTAGCCAGAGAACATCCTTGAGAACAAAGAGAAGTCTGGGATTTTAGAACTCCCAAGGTGAGAATTTTTTTTTTTTAATTTTATTTTTATTTTTCTGCACTAAGGACCCATGTCTGGTGCTGAATGGTTCTGTGCTAAACCAGACGAGGTGAAATTCTACAACTTACAGGTTTTGGTTTTGCTGTTTTGGTTTTTTTAAAGACAAAAGAAAAAACAAAACTATTGCTTAAACATTGCCACCACTTTGTGACTTATTTTGGTCCTTTATTTGGACTATGTTCTAGATTGTTCAGTGATTTCCATCTGGCATTGCATGCCTCTGAGCCTGCTTTGTGCCCAATTATTATTTTTTTTTTTTAAGTGCTCTATTTTTCATTGTTATTTGGAATATGTTTTCTATGTATGCCTGTAAATCAAAAAGAAAAAAAAAAAAGAGGTTTTTCTTAATATAGGAGTTTCTTCCTTCTTCAGTCCTTGCTGTGAGGAAATGGCAAATCAAGAGGGCTATATGCTCTCCCCCAAAGCTGTTTTTATGTTTTCCTTTTTATCTGTGGGTTTACTTATCTAGAATTTTTATTCTGACGCTGTGGGTTCTTTTAATACCTCTGCTTCTGGGAAAATTTGATGGTGAAAATTTCAGACCAGGGAACACATGAAAAATTGTTCTTTGGAAGGCTAGCTTCCCTGCTGAAAAAAATCTTGCCATCTCACTTTTTCAATACCACTTCCTCTTGGAGAGCTCTAACTCCCTGGGCAGCTCCTTTCTTTGGCACATATACTTATTGGGGAAAAAAGTAATCTAGAAAACACGCCTAGGATGATGTTTTCCCCTCTTAAATCCTTCTCTTTTTCATGAAATACAGGTTCTCCATAGATTCCTTTCTCCTTGGCTGAGTAAATGAAGACTGCCAGGGAAAGTTGGTACAAACAAGACATAAATTCCCTTGTCTTATGCTAGTGTGCTGTTTTGCTGTTATTCTTTTCAGGAAAGAAAACTCAAATTCGGTGTCCTCAGATGAAAATGGAGTAGGGCAAGTTCCATAGGAAGTGAAGAAAAGGAGTTGCTTAGAGATGACTGCCACACCTGATGTATTGGGTATGAGATGCCAGCTGTGTCATTTTTTTTTTGACTGAAACTCCCCAACTCAGATATAGCAAGGAATTATTCCTGTCTCTCTCAAAATCCACTTTAAAACTGCAAGGCTGAAAATATACATAAAAGTTTAGCTTATTTTTTTAAGTTTTCCTCTGAATCCTGAAATTGCTCAGGTTTTATTTTCGGGCAGCAGTTGAGCAGTGAAGGGTTTCCTTAAAGCAAAGGAGAAAAATAAAGAAAAGAATCAAGAAGCTGGAGTACTTCAAGGTGCCAGAGGCTCATAGCATGAGGAAATCTGTCCTGCTTCCTAAAACTTCAAGTCCCATCTCTGTAAGGTCTCAATAACTAGATAAATTTTTAAATTACTATGGGCATTCATCCTGGTGTATTACAGAAGTGAAGGCACAATACTTTGCAGGTCTGTGCCTGTCTGGGTCTTTGCCTACACTTCTCTAGTTATATTTGTCTCTTCTGTCTCATCTCTGCCACATCTCCTGTGCCAGAGGATGGTGTGGGTACTGCTGTAGTGAGTACTAAAAGGAGACCAGTGACTCATTACTGACAGCACGACTGATAGTTCAGATCGTTGAACACTTCTGTGGTGAGCCCTGTTCTGGTAACTTGGCCTCCATTGTATCCTTTGCAAATTTTGCTGAAATCAGTAATAATCAAGGGACTTTAATAACTTTTGTAGAGGAACTCCCTCAATTCTCTCAAATCACAGAATCGTCTGGGTTGGAAGGGACCTCTGAGATCATCAGGTCCAACCCTTAATCCACTGCCACTGTGGTTACCAGACCATGGCACTGAGTGCCACATCAGTCTCTTCTGAAAAACCTCCAGGGACAGAGAATCCACCACCTCCCTGGGCAGCCCATTCCAATGCCTGATTATCCTCTCTGTAAAGAATGTCTTCCTAATATCCAACCTAAACCTCCCCTGGCAGAGCTTAAGTCCATGCCCTCTAGTCTTACTCAGAGACCAATTCTCACCTGGCTCCAGCTTCCTTTCAGGTAGTTGTAGAGAGTGATGAGGTCTCCCCTGAGCCTCCTCCAGTCTAAACAGCCGCAGCTCCCTCAGCCCTTCCTCACAGGACTTGTGCTGGAGTCGCTTCACAGCCTCCTTGCTCTTCTCTGGACCTGCTCCAGCACCTCAATCTCCTTCCTGAACTGAGGGGCCCAGAACTGGACACAGTACTCGAGGTGTGGCCTCACCAGCGCTGAGTACAGGGGAAGAATCACTTCCTTGGACCTGCTGGCCTCGCTGTTCCTGATACAGGCCAGGATGCCATTGGCCTTCTTGGCCACCTGGGCACACTGTTGGCTCATGTTCACCTTCCTGTCAATCCAGACTCCCAGGTCCCTCTCTGTCTGGCTGCTCTCCAACCACTCTGTGCCAGCCTGGAGCTCCCCATGGGGTTGTTGTGGCCAAAGTGCAGGACCCGGCACTTGGCTGTGTTGAACCTCACCCCATTGGAATGTGTACATCTGGTGTTGGTACACATTTGTATATCTTTCTACTGATAAGTTAAGACATGCTTTAAGCCATGGATGTCTTGGGCCTAATTCAGCTGCCTAGTCTGGTTAAGCACTTGCATTAATTCTTGCTTTATTTGTATGCCTGTATCCCAGCTTGCCTGGGGAACTAAAATGGCTGTTGGAAGATCTGAGATTCCAAGTGGTAGAGAGAGGAGCTGTGGTGATGCTAACAGAGAGGCTGTGAAGAAGCACACCAGGGAAGGGCATAGAAAATTGCGACTGTATATGCTACCACAAAGCGGTGAGATTTAGCTGTACATTGATTGGCACAGCAATGCAATTAGGCACCAAAAAAGGCAAAATGATGGCTTGTAAATTAAGAGTTTTCTGTCCAGAGGTGCATCTTTGAAAAATTTGACTTGTTCAAACTTTGATCTCATTGATCAGATGTTAGCATCGGGTAATTAAATGATAAAATGGAAAGGGAAAGTCCAATAAAAGCTCCTTTTTGTTAATGATGATGAACTTAACTTTCTCAGTGCCTGTTTTCAAGGAGAAGAATTACAGTTGGTATCTGGTCAATAGTGTATTTGCTTATTAATAGAATGAATTTAAAATTAAACAAATGACCCTTCAAATGTTTATTAGTAGGCATGACAATGCCTGCAGTTCTAATATGGTGCTCCATTTCTTTTGAAAAGTAACTTTCTCCTACTTTGGTTCCTGACTGTTGTTACTTTATCAGGAGAAGGAATGACAAATGAAGTAAAGGGGTCACAGCCCCACCCCCCTTATGCATCATCTGCTTAGTTTGGCACAAAATGCTCTTTTCTTCTTGTACCTTACCACCATCCTGTATTGAGGGGAGAAAAAAACCATTCTGGTTCTTGAGAAAGGGTTTTAAAGGGGAAGCAAGTAGGAAGCAAACATAGCCAATACCATTAGTTCTTCTAGGCATGGGATTCAGAAGAAGAAAAATTCAGCTGGCTTCTGGAATGCTGAACTGAAGTGAATTCAAAAAGATAAATACCCACAGACAGAGAAAAGCTTTGGAGGGTTAGTGGTGCAGCTGATGGCAAACTGATAGGAGAGGGGGCAGGACACAGAGCTCTTTACAGTTTTGAGAATCTTTCCATGCTTCTGCTCTTGTCTAGGTGCTCAGAGCAGTGCTGTATCATAAGAATTTCACCAGTGTTGGGAGTCTTGCTAGAAACAAGCGCTCAGAAAGCATTTAGGAGCGTCCTGTGCCAGTGCAGGTAGGAGTGCAAAGCAGTGGAAGTGACACAGGGCAAATAAGTGAAAGGCTTCTCAGGTGGAGATGCTAGGCTGAGCAGACCTCTGAAACAAGGTGGTGTGATTTTCTTAAGGGAGGTAGTGCCACAGCAGCCGGGTCATACCAAAAAGCACAATTCCCTCTTCTGCATCCCCTGCTTGTGCGTTGGTTCCCCTTGGTGTCTCTGCTCTGCCCCTTGGAAGGCTCAGAATGGGCTTTCTGCTCCTGCAGAATGTGACAGACCCTTCCAGTGAGTGCTGTGGAAGGAGTTAAGGATGCAAGTTCAGCCTGAAGCTGAGTTTCCTGGATTATGTTGGTTGTTGCCAAAATCTTAATGTCGTTATAATGCATTTTTGTGTGCGTGAATCCATTTTCCAGAGCTGCCGACTGCACACACTAACCCTTTTTATGTGACTAAAAGCCAGCTGTAGTATCCTTGAAGAATCAAATGCTCTCATAGTTCTGGAAATTGCTCTGGGTGTGCATGCGTGTTTATTTGTGCATCAGCTCTTTTAATCTTTCTACTGAAAACCTAATATACCGTAACTGGGACATTTTCAAAAAAGAGAACACTTCAAAACAATTCTAAATATAAATGAAATGCATTTCCAAATGGCTTGTTAAAAAAATGCAGATGGTTTATATTTATTATATCATTTTTTTGTTTTATCACCTTGCAAAATTTTACAGCATAGAATCTTATTTAATGTGGGGGCATTTTTAAACAACAATATTAGACAGCTGTATGTGCGTCATACTAAGAGATTTTTACAGGATATTAAAATTGGTTCTGATGTAATCTGCTGTTTTGAGTAACATAGATTAGGCATTTTTTTATATTTGTATTTTTTTTTTTCAAAGTTTTTTTTTTTTTCTTCCCCCCCAATAGTATTTAAGGGTTGGATTCCAATTGTTGTCAATGTGTAAGGGAATTCAGGCCAGCCAGTTGGGGAACTGCTCTCTGAGAATATACAAATAACAAAGCATGGCCCAGATATTATCTTGGTTGAAATTAGGTATAATTAGACTCTATAGCAAATTATATACATAGTTAAAATAAATAACAAAGCACAATGTTCATATTCTGGTGATTATTTTTTTCCGCCTTGTTCTGTTTGCCTTTACAAATTTTCCATTGCAATCAACATGAGAATATGCTGGGTAGCAGCAGCTGAGTGAGTGCCAGCCCAGTTTTTTTCTCAGCCTCCAACAGGCACAGGCAGGTTTAATGTTAACCTAACTCCACTACAGCTCCTCTGCTGGTTCTCACACCCTCCAGGTCAGAGCTAAATCCCCTATTAATTAAACAGAAATTATATCCGAAATAAATCACTTGGCGCAAGAAACCCACTGTGGAATTTTTTGAAAGATGTTTGCGATAATTAAACATTCTGTGACTGGTGACATTTTAAATAACTCTTAAAATGCCAACCTGTGTTGATATTTAAAATAGACTCTTCAGTGGAAAGGCAGTGATCCCACTGAGCAAATAATACAAACCACGTCATCGTACAAAAAAGGGGAAAAAAAAATAACCATTCAACAGCAACAAAAAAACCCTTCCCCCTGTTGCTTTTCGTATGTGAAGAATCTTGAAAGTTCTTTGAAGATACAGGTTGTATCTGTGTGTGTGTGGGGGGGTAATTTTGCAGTTGCTTGTGAAGGAAGAGCTGATAAACTTGCCATACCTTCTACCTGTATCCTGGGCTGATAGGAGGAGGTGAGACAGCCTTGCTGGCACATGAGTGGGAATAGAAGAGATCATGACTTTTGGCTGGTCTTTTAGGGTTTTACTGTCTGCTTTTCCTATGCTGCCACTTGCACCGCACCTTTCCTCCCAACCTGGCAATTTCAAGGGCATTTTGTGAAGCTTAGGTATTTCATCAGCATCCCCAGGCAGTGCACCAGTTGGGCTGATGCGAGCCCACAGGGGTATTGCTGCACGACTGCACAGGCCTGTCTCATCCTGTGCCTGCTGGCTTTGTGAAGAATACAAACAAAAAAAAATATTCCACCACCACCAGAAAAATCCCCAAACAACTAATGAGCACACCCCCCTCCCCCAGACCAAACTAAACCAAAAAAGAAGAAAAAACTCCATGGTACCCTTCTCCCAGTGTATATGGGAAAAACAAAAAAAATAATCTTGCCTGCATGCAGGAGATTAGAAGGAAGTGGGGGAATGGTGGTGCAGGAGAAAAATGAAATGTGTATCTTGTGGATGATGGATTGGCTTTTTGGCTAGGCGGGAACACCTTGGTGCGATGCCTCTTGCAAGCCAAACAGAGAGAGATTTGGGTGTCTTGAGGGAGCCAAGTTGTGGGTCAGTGCAGGTGAGCTGGCTTTTGTGTCTCCCTTGAGGCCCTGTTAAGGATGATGGCCACATGGCTGCAACTGTGAGGAGGCAGAGGAGCACAGCTGTCCCCCCTGCCCTGAGAAGGCATCCTTGCTGAGAGTTCCCCCAGAGGTGGGCAGACCCAGGGACCCTCCAGGCCTCACTCATGTGGGAGATCTTGTAGCATTAGAGGCGGCAGGGGTGCCTTGCAGCTAAAGTGCAAAATCAGGATGGGGATGAGGACCATCTTCACATGGGAAGAGCCTTCATATCATAGGCGTGCACTTTTTGATATTCTTGTTAAAGATGAAACAAATTAAGGAAGCGGTTTGTGTCTATGCAGTGACTGAAGGTTATTGCATAGTGTAGCTGTGCTCCAGTTCCTGCACTATGTCCCATGTCCAGCCCCTTCTCCCATCAGAATGGTACAATTGTGTGATATCTTTGCTCAGCTGCTCGTTCCCATTGCTTCTTGTTGAGGTGGACCATGCTCTCCACCTTCAGCCTTTGCTTAACAAGGGTCCTGTGTGCTGCCTAACCCAATATTGATCTGTTTACTCAAGAGAAAAGGAATCCTGTCTTGGTTTGTTTGTTGTTGCGTTTTTTTGTTGTTGTTGTTTTGTTTGGGTTTTTTTAACTCTGCTTTACATTCTACTGAGATTTTATAGCAGGCAATTTCAGTGAAAGGAACAAGGAACCAAGAGAGTTGGCATGTTTTTACTTGAGGAAAAATTCTCTTTAACACTGCTGCAGCAGTTTGCTGGCTCCATGTCTGGAGCTCCCTGGCTTTTCACTGCCCCTTCTCTCCTGGCTGCTCACACGGGAGTGCAGCAGAGGAGGGTGTGTGGCCGAGTAGCATGGGCAGAGCATGGTGCTCATTTGGAACAGTTGGATCGCAGCTCAGATGAGTGGCTCATACTTATGGGATGGATTTACGTGTGTTTGGGAAACCACAGCTATTCCACTTCTACCAAACCCAGGGCTTTGCCAGGCTAATCCCATTTCTCTGCTTGAAAGCTTTGTTTCTAAGATCAGGTCAAATCCTTCTGGGGGAAGAAGAGGAGGTGTAAGGAAATATAACTGTTATTTGGAACAAGAACTAAGCAAACAAACTGACAGGAAGAGCTGACCCAGACTGAACTAATCACCAAAGTGTAGTCCAGGGATGTGGGCCATGATGTCTGGACAGCAGAAACATATAGACATATAGGTGAAAAACAATCCTTTTTCTCTGTGCCAGTGAATGTGGGTCCTCCAGCTTGAAGGACTGAAGGTCTGGATGTCTGTGGCTAGCGACTGGAGTTACCACAAACACGATCTCTGATGGCTGTGGCAGCATCACTCTGAGCCACCAAGTCTGTCACCTTCCAGTCCCTGGGATGGGCTGGGGGGGGGTGGGGGGTCCCCAGCTTCAGCCCTGCCACCCAGGCTGAATCCCAGCTGTGAGGCCTTTCGTGCCGGGGGAGGTGGGCTGAGGACATTTATCCTCCTCTTCCCATCAGGGTGATTTCTTAATTTTAATTATCAGTGTTGGCATATGTAAATTGTTGCATGTCCGTGTCTTTTGATACTATTTTGGTTGGGGTTTAGAGGTGTAACCTGAGTGACAGCGTGACATTTGATTACTTTTTTTACTACTAATGATTCCGAAAGGATTGATTAGGTGAGCAGGACCGAAGAAAGTGGGGGGACGCCGGCGAGGCCTCCTTCCCCTCCTCGGGTAGAGGGCCCGGGGCTCGAACCGGCGGCTCTCCCAGCAGCGGGCTGCCATCGGTGTCCAGCAGAGGGCGCCCAGCCCCCAGGCACGGCGGGGCGGGGCGGCCGAGCCGCCTCTTGGCGAACCGNAAGGGGGGGGGGGCGGAAATAAAAATCCTGTTACAGTCAGAGCAAACTGCCTTTCCCCTGAGGAAGCTTCACCCCCTGTGAAGAGCGGCGTGGCGAGGGCTCCAACGCGCGGGTTCGTGAGTGCGAAGCTACTGCGTGGGCCCGGAGTCGCGCAACGCTGATCCTCGCTGCAGTTAAATGCCAAGAACACGCAGTAAGCGCTCACGATTATATATATTTGTTGGACCAGGTTTTTGGCACGTCGGGGACACTTTTAAACTCGAGCAGATTCATGTACAAATCGATTTGGAATTGGGAAACCGTCGCTTCCCCTATGTATACATCTCTCCTGCCTTACCAGTTTTCCAGCTGGGAAGGCTGGCAGGCAGGCGGCTTCAGAGGAGGCTGCCAATGCTGATTCATGACCCAACCCACAAAGGATATTAATATGGTACCATAAGAACATTTTCCCCTCAAAGACAATGAATGTGTAATTTCTGTGATGCAAGTGGAGGTCAGTCTGATGCTGAGCTCTTGCCAGTAAGTTATACAATAAGTTCATAAGCGTACTTGTTGGACAGAGCCAAAACCTCAGAATCCCTTTCAAGCCAGGTTTTTACCCCATTTGGTTTACTGCAAGCCCATGGTTTTTGGCCAGCTACAGTCATACTATAAATTAATTTTATTCTGCAACTTTAGAAGGCTCTGCAAGGTTTAAGAGTATTTTTTCCAGTTGTCACGTTTCTAAATATGCTCTTTTATTTGCCATATCCAGTGCCAAAAAGCACAGCTTAGGAATGTAGTAGGAACATAGGAATCGCCACAACAGTCCATCTTGTCAGTATCCTGTCTCTGTCGGCTGCTGGTGCCAGATGCAGATTCTTGAAGCAACTACGTAAAAGAAGTTCTTCTAAAAGAAATACTGAGGCGTGGCAGGAGGGAAAGAAAATAAGAGTGGCTGGAAGGAAAAACTGGGAAAAAAGCCTTTTTATTTATGTTATTTATTTTTTTAGTCTAGCTACTTCCAGATTTCTTTTATAGAATTTAAACCTTACTTTCTAGGGTTGGGTTTTGGGTTGGTTTTTTTTGTTTTTTGGTTTTTTTTTATTATTATTATTTATTATTTCTCTTTCTTTTCCTTGGTAGCCCTCAACTGTGCCACATAAGGAAAGCAGCAAAAACAGAAAAGGAAGCTGCTTACTTTCTGTTTCGGGAGAGGACGTAGAGGGCTTTGAAAGGGGAAGGTGATTTCCCAAAGATCATGGAAAGATGCAGCAGATCATTTAGCAGAGGCAACAGTGAGGAAGCCTGTTGGAAAGCAATATATGCAGAATATCCTTACAGCAAGTTCATCTAGCCTGTCTAATGGCTAGTTATCGTTTGAAAAGCTTGCATGAAAGCACAGCACTGTGTGAGCACTGGGATATTCAGTGGTACAAGGGAGTTATTTAGCTTATGCCCTTGAGATTAATCACAGGTTGGGTAACTTAACTCCAGAGCGATATCTGTCTACTGTAATGTCACTTAGCAGCTGAGCAGCCAAGGACTGGGCAGTTTGCAAAAATCGTGTTGTCAAGTATTTTTCTGTCAAAGTATTTCGGTGTGGAGTGGAATCCACAGTTTGTGGTGTGCAGCTTTGCAGGCAGTGGAGCAGCAGTACCCCCTTGCTGCATCGCTTGATCCGTTGGGAGGCTGCATTTGCTGTCACCCTTAGGAGCCCGTCTTGGCTCAGTGGGGACAAGGGGGAGCAGGGAGAAAGGCTGGAGCACCTCTGTGAGTTGTGAACGTTCCCCCTGATGTCTGTGGGATCATCTTCTGTGCTGCAAATTACAGTGAAATATACGTGGGGTGTTTAGTGTTCAGGATTGTGATCCGATCTTTTGGTGGATTCATTAGCTGGCTGAAGGGGACTCTCTAACTGCATTTCCTGACGTTTTTGTGTGCAGGAAGCTCACTGGAGGGCTAAAGGGAGCATATTCAGTGTGAAAGTGTACAGAAAATGCAGTGGATTAGAAGAGACTTGTGTGTAGAAGTTACGCTGTGGTGGATCATATTCATAAAGGATTTTAGGGATCAGCACATGCATCTCTTAATAATCTTTCCATCCTTACTGATAAGTATATTGGATGAAGGCCATCATTAATGTTAATGAATGTCTTGTGCTTATGTCTGAAGCTTATCCAACGCAGACCTCGTTCACTGACAATGAAAATAAATGCTTTTTTCTTCTGTTCATTGCTGCTCTGTGTGGCATGGGTCACCTACATACGTGGGAAGATTTTTCTCACATTCATGTCCCCCCAAAATGTTGCCCTAAATGGTCGAGAGACGAAGGAAAAAATAGGATATTTCACATACATAAAATCTGTAATTAAGATGATGAATTATTGTAAGATAGAATATTAGCCTTTTGACATTTTAATCTGAGCAGGAGAGAGTGAGAGAGTGCATTTGGAGCTGCTCAATTAAATTTAGAATTTTTTCCCCTCCATTGTTATGAATAAATAGGAAGATTCTGTAGCAGTCTGCGGAATTATTAATTGCAAGTACTGTAGAAGGTGCATGCACCGTATCATGAAATGGAGTATCATTGTTAGTGACTATATTTCTTGGTAATTAAGGCCCAGACTAATGATGCAAGTTTTCTTCAGCATGATTTTCATCTGATTATGAGGCTGCTTCATTAAGAGCACTCAGACTAACGAGCTGTAGCTGTAATAAAGTAATTTTCTGTCTTGTGCTCTGATTGATAAAGAGTTTCTATAGCTAAAAGGAATTGAAAATATAATTATAATTAGAAATGGTTGAATAAAGTTATTACAGGATTGCTGAAGGGTAGTGCAATTGACACCATAATGTTTTTTGGAAGTGTGCATCTTAAAATTAGACTTTATAAAGGGAAGGGGAAAAAAAAAAAAAACCAACCCGCAACCCCAAACCCTCTATGCTAATAAATGGGCAGAATGTTTCTGCTGCCATAAAATGAACTGTTAGATTAAAGTAAAATGAGGTTTTCCCACATTGTTCAGAACAAGAAAAACATATGCAGGAAAAATGCTGTTGCCTTTCTTCCCAGCATTCCTCTTAAGTGAAGTAAAGCTTATGAAAGTGCTTTTTACTCCATTTATAAAAATTTTCATGCTGCCATATGTTGCAAAAAAGATCTTTTTGATTAAGCTGATGTGTTTTGAAGCATACAGTATAATTTTGGAGTTTCCCTTTAAAGTGTGCAGTTATGTGAGTCTTTTCTATGTATTTGCATACGTTAACTGGTGATCTTTAGCTACATCTTTAGAACAGAGAGGTTTTCCTTTCTCTTTCTTTCTGTCTTCTTAAATTTTTCTTGTGCTGGCTGATATCGAAATATAACTGGGTCAAATACAAGGTCTCTCTTCTTTCTCAAGGGGAAGCAAATCAACTTTTTGTCCCAGAAACCTTATTCTTTTTTATGATGTTCATATTATAAACAGCACAAACTCTGTTAGAGCAGTCCTTTGTGCGTGTGTCATAGGATATGTGTGCTGTATTGATATAAAAATCTATAATAAGGGTTTTATTTAGAATTAGCTGATGCACTTTGGTACTCAGAAGTTGTTTGACTTATTTAATTTGGAGGCTTTTTGTATTGCTGCATCTCCCTCTTTGGAAGTCATGCATATATTTTAAAGCTACAGTTATGCACATTTGGTTATGTAAATCTGTCCTATGCAGACTCAAAGGAACTTTATTGTATTGGATTGAACCAAACAGTAGATCATCTAGATGTATATTTATGCTAATTAACTTAAACCCAGCATTTTGCATTGATTGCTCCATCATAATGCTTTTTGGAAGATTTTTAGGATTTTTAAAAATCATTCTTAACACATTATATAGTGATAAAAGTGTGTTATTGGAATACCATTAGCAGAAATAAAAAAAAGAGCAGAATTTTATTGGTTGTTCATTGAAAATGTTAGCTGTGATTAGTTACATAATCCTACATTAACCTGTAAATTAAAATTCCTTGGTGCAATTTGATGGCTGATTTAATTTTGTCTTTCTTTGTTTGCCGCAGGCTAATTCCATTATGAATTCTTTATACAGCCTTTTCCCTCAATGATTAGCAGCTTCTACTCAAGTTCTGATTACTATTGTACACTTAGCACTACATAAAGCTGGGGATTAATATTCCCCTGAAGAATTGTTGCTATGGATCTGCTCTATTCCTTCTAAGAGATGTTTCTGCAGCTTCAATTGTCCATAAATTATGATCTCTAGTGAATTATCAGTGGGAGTGAACTAAGCTTAACAAGCTGAAGAGAGCACTCTAGGTCTGAAAGAAAAAGGGAGAGAGAGATAAAAAGAGTCTCAATTATTAATTGCAAGGTTTCCATAATACAGAAGTGGTGATATTTTCCCTATCTTCATTCCTGTGAGCATGTAAGAAATCAGGGTGAGTCAGAAACACTGAAGTCCTAACCCCCTCCAGCACTTAGAGATAAAACCTACCAGAGGATCTTAATTACGTGTAGATGGAGGTGGAAAAAAAACAGCCCCCTCACCCTGGGTTTAAAGTTTGTATTTTGGCTCTTCTCCTTTCTGTTTCACCATTTCTGTCTTCCTGGTATAGTTTTCAGTCTGTCGATAGCATGATTAGTAGACAGGCTCAAATGTCTTTAAAATATAGTTGGGATTAATAGGGGATTTAATTGCAGATGTTTGAGAATCTTTTGTATTTGGAGAGGTTTTATTAAGAGACAGCTATTCCAGTTCAAGTTTGTGAGCACTTCTCTCTGTTCCCATCTGTTCCCTTCATTAGAGCTTTAAAGTTGTATTTTTCCTACTGATTCATGGCTGTTTTTCTTCTCCTTCCTCGAAAAATCTGTTTTGAAGGCTGAATTACAGCATTAGTCCTTCTTGCTGGGTCTGTTAGGTTTTCCTAAATGACATGATCATGTCCTTCTGCCTTCCAGCCCTAAGCCAAGCGAGCACTTGATCAAACTTTAGGCTGCAGAGTGTGGGGGCTAAGAGATGTCCTCAGATGTGACTTTGAATGTGCCTCCTTCTCAGGGAGGTCCTCGAGTGGCACAAAGCTGGCTCTGCAGCAACTGTGCCTGGCTTCTGTGATGCAGGAGTGAAGGAGCCAGGGAGGAGGTGTTGACCTTGCATCACTGATGCAGGGCTACCTTCAATTTACTGAAGGTACGGTCTTCGGCTGTTCTGTGCTAGAGAGGATGTAAAAACAGGGTGGGTTTTTTGGGGTGGGTTTTTATTTTATTTTTTATAAAGCAGACTTTTCTGCCTTACTTTCAGACATTGCAGTGTAGTTCAGCTACTCACAAGTTGTGTTTGAGGCTGTCCTGAGACCCTTAGCTTTTTTTTTTTAATTTTCTTTAAGCCAAAGCACACTAAACTGCATCTGCTGCATGCATTTTGGTATGCTATCTGTAGTGTTAGATCATGTTTCATAACATACAAAGTTAGAAAGACTTGGTAACTCTAGGAGTTACTGTACTTACTTGAGTGTTGGCAAGTAACCTGCCTTAGCCCAGCAGAGTTGTTTAGGCACTGGATCTCACAGCATTCCATCCCTATTCCAAGAGAAACAAATAACTTTTGAAGTGTGACTAATAGGTGTTTTTTCCATCTTGCTTTCAAAGTCCTGCTTGATAATATTCAGCAAAATCTGTATATGCTTTAAATTAAAACCAGCATCCGAGTATGAGTGTGTTTTGTGCTTGGAGCAAGTGACACAAAGAACAAAGGTGGGTTAGTTAAATTACTGGATCTGAATTCTCTGGTCTGCTCAGTCCACTTTGTGCTGCTTACTGAAACTGCTGGAGATTCCCATCAAACAATTCCCTGCGGAGCCACAGTGTTGCCTATTGTCTCAGTCCATAGTACAACCAACAGAAGATGACGTGTATGGAGCAGTCTGGACTTTGATTATCCCCAAATGCTAGATGTTGTGGCTGGGAAAACTGAGAAGTCAGGAAAATTATTATTGTTATTATTATTATTATAGATTATTCCCCACAGAAGGGCAAATAACCAAGGTAGTTATGATTTTTAAGTTTTTTTTCTCTTTAACCTATGGCTTTTCTGCAGTGCTCAGAAATCAGTGTAATGGACAATTTGACCTCATAGTTTACATTTAGACTGTAATGTTGAATAACCACTAACACATAATTTTTGAAGAATCTGATCTTTTTTCTTCCAGCCCTGTGCCATCCTTCCAGTTTCTGTAGCAGCCTTTCTCAGTGCCTTCCTCAATTTTGTTGAGGGGTATTGCTATTTTCTTCCTTTCGTGAGGAGTTTCATCTGCCTCAAGTCTGTGGGTGTTCTGGATCTCTGTTGTAAAAAAAAAAAAAAGTCTTGCATATTTACCCACTGGGTCCACTTAATGATTTAAAAAGTCTTCATTGCTCTTTCTCCTTTAGATAGCTATTTTACCACCTATGAACATTACTGCCCTCCCTATTACAAGTGTCTCCTCCTGTGGTCAGTAGCTGATCTCCCTTCTTTGCTCCTTCCCACTTTTGTTTTCTTTTCCAGATGGGGTGCTCAGAACTGCCCACAGGACTGCCATGGATGTGTTGTGAGTCTGTCATACTCACATTGTCTTGCATTTTTTGACATGTGATTTCCTAGTCACCTAGCACTGAACAAGTCCTCATGGGCTTTGGATGAGATAGTGCTAATACTTTCTCTCCTGTGCAGACAACTGATTCTTCTGCTACTCTTCTAGACTGACGAAGTAATAGGTTGAATGCAAAAGTTCCTTCTTGTGTTTGTTACTCCTGTTAATTGAGGCTAGGGCTGCTACATTAAGGGTCTTATCCCTAGACACAATCATCTCAGTTGAATTATTTACCCGCACCAGGGGTGTACTAAGTTCATTTTTTTTTTTTTTCTTCCTTAAAACTGGGTGATGTTAGTTTTTCTGACTTGTCTGTTTTCCAGCTGAGAGACTACTTCTAGGATCAGCTCTAGGGCTTATCTTGTGCATCACCTATCAAATAATAAGGGAAATGAAACAATTAGTGCTCTAACTTATTTTTGGGGTTTGGATCTAGCTCTGACTGAAGCTAGCTCTGCTCCAGTTTGAATTCAGTAGGACTTCACCAGACTTGGGCCAGTAGAATAGAGGAAATCCTGGTCTGAATGTGTTTTGAGTTCAAGTTTGGGTCTTTGGCAGGGATAAATCCTGTAAGCTATGAGTCTCTGATCAGTCCTCCCTAGCCATCAACATTTCAGTGCTTTATGTCTCTCCAGTGTTACTACTGCCTGTCTCCTCTGCCTGAGGTGCTGGTTCTGTCTCTCCCTGCTTTGTCTCATTCAGTGGACTAATTGGTGAAAGAGGGCAGCAGAGATCCTTCTTAATAGCATATCTGCCTCTGCTACGAAGAGGAAAGATCACAGCCAAAGAGGTGTTTGTGAGCAGCCCAGTGCAGGGGGATGCCCATGCTATCTCCAAGGGGATGAAGAGTGGTGGAATGCCTTGATGTGCCTGTGCAGTTGGGTTAGCACAAAGCTAGGGCAGTCCTTAATTACTCTGCCATTTCTCAAGTGTTTAAAGAATCATCTTGCTGATGGAGATACTAGCAAACAGGATGCAGCCAGAGGGTGCCTGAAACATTCAGGTCTAAAATGTGCGTGCATATCCTGTAGGTGCTCCAGTTCAGGCTCTGTACTTAGGAGAACAATTTTCAGTGTCTGTTAGTGATCTTTTCCAACATAACAGGTTCCTTGGTTGTGAAGCCAAGGGTGACCTAAAAGAGGGGGAAGCAGTGAATCATGTTGGAGAGGAAACAATGATTCTTCTTCCCTTGTTCCCAAGGGATTCTCCTCTAATTCCGTTGAATAAAGGATCTGGTAAAAATTGGGCTGGAAGTTATCACTCCTGTGTGTGTGGAGTTAGTGCAAGCCAGGTAGGATGGGTGATTCCTGTGGCATGTTTGCCCAACCCATTCTCTGAGGCAATCAGGAATGGAGGTGATGTAGCTCTTCATGGCAGTTCTCTCTTATTCTTCAAGGTATTTGCAGTAGTTCTTACCTTTTATAAAGGAACCTTGAGCCTCCCAGAAGCTTCATTCCATCACTCCTCAGTTGCCTCCACTCTGGACAAGAAACACATCTCTTCTGCCATGTTGTAGATGTATACTTTAAACACGTGGGGTTTTTCATTACTTTTTGTCTGTCTTTTCTTCCTTACTCTAAACAAATCTCATTATTTTGATCTTTCCTTCTAGGCTGTGTCTTCTAGACTGATGACTTTGTCTGGGTTTCTTCTTGCTAGCTCCACATCTTTCTTGAAAGGGATAGATTGCTCATTTGACGACTTACAGTGCAGAGAACAGAGGAGTTATTCTGTGTGTTCTGCAGGCTCTACACCCTGTTTATCTCTTCCAGCATTGTTTTCTTTTTTCTCAACAGCAGAGCCGTGTTGACTCTGATCAAGTTACCCCCAAACATCTATCTGGAGAACTGCTGTTTACCCACATGCTTCCTGTGTTTGAGTAGTTTAAATGCTCCAACATTGCTTTATGCTTATCCCTGTTGAATTTTGTCTTTTCTGTTTGTTTCTCTGATTTGTCAAGAGTATGTGAACCATCTTCCCTCAAGTCTCTGCTACTGTGAAATGTGCTAAATAAACCACTGGGTTATGGTTTTGCTCTTCCTTGATTTTAAGTTAGGCTGTCAAATAATAATTCTTCTTATGTCATGAGCAGCTGACATACATTGCTCTGTAGATCCCATTGTCCATGTAACCTTAAAGGAAAGCTTTTTCTCCTTTGTTGGTGACTTGACTTCTTTCTGTTGGAATTTCAGGGCTAGAGGGCATTTTTTCACATTTAAGCTGTCTTGCTTAGTTTGCTGTTTTAGTTGTTTCTAAGTTAGATCATAATGACAGTGTGGCATTTTTCATCAAGGGTGTATCTTCTTGGGACGAAATTCAGGTGACAGTGAAAAGTGGCTCCCTAGAAAACTTCATCTGCACCTCTGAATGACTTCCTCAGACATTTTTTAGTTTAGGGTTTTGCTTCACCTCCACTCCCCTTCTGTCCTCCTTTCTTGCAGTGTCAGTACTTTATGAGGTATCTACACATCAGAGGTACTCCTTGGACATTCTAGTTGAGCAACTAAAAATATTTAAGCAATATGACCGAAACGGGCAGTGCATTTCTGGGCAGTCATTGCACATCTTCAGTAGCAGTAAAGGGCATCAGCAAAAGGTCTGCAAGCAGCCACCAAGTGTCTCAGTGCCTGAGAAGGGCACAGACTTTTTCTGAAGAATTATAGTAGAGGCAAGAAAAGGAGAGGATAGAGACAGCCTAGACAAGAAGATTTACAGAGTGTTGTAGAAATAAATACACTGCCAACAGCTTGTCATATGTTCCATTCACGCATTCACTGAACTCTGCAGAAATAGATGTATTTAATCAAAGAAATGGAACTTTTAAAGATCAGTTGGAAAGTGAACCTCTGCCAGATTTGTTTTCTGGCCATAAAGTTATGTCTGTAGCAGGGTGGAAAATAATCCTTGATTTAAAGATTTATAACGGGTGAATTTACCTGTCAGGTAGATAATACACCATATTTTCACATGCGTAATCCAAAGATTATCTGTCTGAACACAAAATAATAATTTGCTTTTATGACAGAGTAACCCACTTAGCTGATCAAGGGGAGCCAGTGGATATAGTATTTCTGGACTCTTGATACTGTCTCTCATAGTATCCTCCTGGATAAAATGTCCAGCATACAGCTGGACAACCGTGCTATGTGATGAGTGAGCAACTGGCTCACAAGTCAGGCACAAAGAGTGACAGTGAATGGGGTAACATCAGGTGGTCGAGTGGTCACTAGTGGGTTCTGCAGGGCTCCATCCTTGGCCCAGTCCTCTTCAACATCTTTATCAATAACCTGAATGCAGGATTGGAAGGAATTTTAAGCATATTTGCGGATGACACAAAATTGGGAGGAGTGGTCAATTCCCTTGAGGGCAGGCAGGCAGGCCTGCAGGGAAAGCTCGAGAGGTTAAAGAGGTGGGCAGTCACCAACCACATGAAGTTTAACAAGGGCAGGTGCCAAATTCTGCACCTAGGATGGGGCAACCCTGGTTGGAAATACAGACTGTGGAATGAGTGGCTGGAGAACAGTGCAGCAGATAGGGACCTTGGGGTCCTGGTTGATGGCAAACTGAACTTGAGCCAGCAGTGTGCCCTGGTGGCCAGGAGGGCACAGCATCATCAGCCATTCAAGGGAGATGATTGTCACACCTCTACTCTGCACGGATATGGCCTCACCCTTGAGTACTGTGTGCAGTTTTGGGCACTATGGTATAGAGAAGATGTCAAGCTATTGGAGAGCAACAAGAATGGTGAAGGGTCGGGAAGGGATGACTTATGAGGAGTGGCTGAGGTCACTTGGGCTGTTCAGTTAGGGGAAAAGGAGGCTGAGGAGTGACCTCTTTGTAGTATATATCTTCCTCACGAGAGGAAGAGATGGGACTGAGTAGTTTCTTCACTCCCCTGACTGAAGACAGGACTCAGGGAAATGGTAGGAAGCTGATTCAGAGGAGGTTTAGATTAGATTTAGATTAGATACTAGGAAAAGGTTTTTTGCCCAAAGGGCAGTTGAGGAGTGGAACAAGCTCCTCAGGGAAGTGGTCACAGCACCAAGCCTGAATGAGTTCAAGAAGCATGTGGATGATGCAGGGTGGATGACATAGGGGTGCCCTACACAGGGACAGGAGTTGGACTTGATGATCCTGATGAGTCCCTTCCAACTCAGCATATTCTATGATTCTGTGAAAACTTATGAACGTTAATTCTGAAGTTCTGTGAGCCATATAAATGATCTGCTTGGAACAGAGATGTTTATCCCAGAGCACCTTTCCCCATGGTTTGCTTAACCCAAAGGTGAGTACTTTTTGTGGGGTGCGGCTGATTTGGAGTGCATGAAAATAAGATGTTTCTCACATTAATGCCTCTCCTAGATTTGTTGACTCAGTAGCTCCCAGCTTCTTTGCAGCAGCCTAGATGACCAAAGACCTAAATTCTGATTGCTGTGGACTTGGTGCTAACTTTCAGTGATTAAAATAGGCTCAGGGCCAACAGTCCTATGTGAATATTTGCAATTCCTGTTAACCTCAGCAGTGCATAGTGCACATTAAAATTACTTCTGGGACCCTCACCATCTTTCCAATTAAATTGCTTGCCTGTAATGGCTCTGTATCAAATGTTAATGTCCTCTGCTTCTTTTTATTGGGTCTGGTTCACCATCTCTTTTCTCCAGTTTTGAGATTTTTTTTTTTTTTTTTTTTTCATATGTAAAGAAATAAACTAATGAACAGAATCTCAATAGATATGTGAACAGAATTGAACCCAATGTACTTCTTCAGACCAAAGGTTCAGCAAATCCAGCATCCCACTCCCAATGATAGCTGTAAATGGATGCTTGGAGAAGATTTAAGTATGTATGATATTTCCAATACTCTCCCAGTCTTCTAGTACCTTCCAAACGTAGGTTTTTATGGACCTTGTATGGTATGTCTATTCATTAACTCCCAGCAGATCTCTCATCCAGGTACTTGGAGTTCTCGAGGTGGCTCTTCATACAATGGATGTGCCAAACCTCATTTGATTTGTTTTGAATATTGCTCCTCCAAGCTTCGTTTAATGACCCTTTGCTTCAGTACTGGGAGATGTGGTTAACAGTCCCTCCATCTGTGCTCTTGGGGCTGTTACTGCATCCAAAATAATTTTTCTTGACAGATTGAATAGTTACAGCCTATTCTCTTTTGCATAGAAATATTGTTCTGTCTGCAAGTGTGTGTGGATGAAATCTAGCTTTCTGGCTGTGGTATGTAGCAGATGATTGAGCCTTCTATGAACACGTGTGATCCTGCTGTCGCAAAGGAATCCCAGTTGGCTGAACCCCACTTTCATTCATCCTTATGTGTGTGTCCACTCTAAGCAAGTAATTTCTGGAATTAGTCAAGTATTGCTGTTCTGTCCCTTAACTGCATCAAAGGGGTTGTTGTTGGCCAGTTCTCCAGCACAGAGGCTGAAGGGTTTGTTTCCGCTCTGTTCGTGCTGGTGTAGAGGACAGTCCATGAATCATGGACAGCTAGCTCTTGGGTTGATAGAAATCAGCATAGCCTTGCTGATTCCGGAGAAGCAGCTCAGCTTCATTAGCCTGAACTTTTGATGTCTATGGGAACCATTTACTTTCCTGCCGTAAGTGGTTGTGTGTGCCTGACTTTAACTGTCTTCCATAGAATTGTGCTGAGCAGGCATTGATGCAATAAAGCTTCTCCACACGCATTATTCCTTCTCTGATGTTTCAGTATATGCAGCAGTCAAAATGTTTACACATGGATTACTATTATTTTAACCCCCAGTGAACTCGTCTCCCCAGCTGGAGCTCAGATATACAAGATAAAGTTAATTGGGCTCTCTTTTAACTGGAGACTTTAGACCTCCTTCCGGCTTCTCAGGTAAAGGAACATGGTTTGGACTCTTGTTATCTCTCACTCCTCCCTTGAGCTATGCCAAGTCAAATACTGTAAACTGATAAACATTATTCTAACATTGGTAACACTTGTATAAACTCGAGTGCCATTCCCTTCTTAACACCTCCCACTTCCTTGCATCCGTGTAAATTCTTCATCCCAGCATGGTGCACAAAGGTCTGATACAGATCATGTAACATTCCCAATACAATGAATGCTTTCTTTCCTTCTTTGCTGGACTCTGGAACTCTTTTGCTTTACTTCTGTTCAGTGCTGAAACCCAGTCCAGCTTGCCAATGATTTATTGGGTATTTGGGGTTTCCAGTGATTTACATTTTCCATCTTCCCTCAAAGGCATTCATGTTGCTTCAGAAGGATGTGGAGATTGGCTGTAATGCTTTTTTTTTTTTTTTTTTTTTTTTTTTTTTGAGTTTTAAAAACAATACTAGCTGGATTTGGACTTGAGAAACAATAAAAGGAAAGTTTCTGTTTGGAAGTATATTAAAAACTGGTTTTGGTTTGGCTTTATTTTGCTCTGGAAAGAGAGAGAGAAAAATCCTGGTTTGACTGACCCCAGTGATTCTGTTGGCAAGATATAGTGAAGTGCACCTTCACCTGATTACTCTTCTAATTGGAAGATGCTCTTTCCCTTCTACTCAAGGTCTAGGCAACAAGGAAGAACCCACTCTTCCTTCCCATACATAAGCTTTAATGAGGGATCAGCCTTTCTTTTTACAGGCATTTCTGGAAATATTTACAGGGATTGTATCCTTTGGTTAAAAAGCAAGACCAACCTGTTACTTTCTTCCTGTTCACTTTCAGTTTAACGAAAATTGTCATTTAGCCTTTGGTTCTGGGAACCCCAGTGCATTTGTTCTAATGGATTCTCCATCAACCTTTTACAGAATGCCAGGGGTTGGAGGGGACCTCTGAAGATCATTGAGTCCAACCTCCCTGGTAGAGCAGGACCAAAACTATAACAGGTAACTCAGAAACACATCCAGGTGGGTCTTGAAAGTCTCCAGAGAAGGAGACTCCACAACCTCTCTGGGAAGCCTGTTCCAGGGCTCTGTAACTCTTACACCTTAACATGAAGAATTTCTTTACTGTAACTTCCTTTGCTTTATCTTGAATGCATTGTCCCTCGTCCTATCACAGGGCACAAGTGAGAAGAGGTTGTCCCTTCCTTATTGGTGCCCAGCCCTCAGGTATTATATGTTCTCTCAGTCGTCTTCTCTCCAGATTAAAAAGCCCCAGGTCTCTCAGTCTTTCTTCATAAGGCAGGTGTTCCAGTCCCTTAATCATCCTTATAGCCCTCTGTTGTACTCTCTCTGTCCCTCTTGAACAGGGTAGCTCAGAACTGGATGCAGTACTCTAGGTGAGGTCTCAGTAGGGCAGAGTAGAGGAAGAGATTGATCCTCCATTGATCTGCTGGACACTCTTCTTAATACACCCTGGGATACCATTGGCCTTCTTGGCTACAAGGGCACATGGGTAACACCAGCACTCCAAGGCCCTTTTCCATAGGGATACTCTCTAGTAGATCACCTCCTAACCTGTGCTAGTGCATTCCCAGGTTCAGGACTCTGCAATTGTTCGTGTTGAATCTCATTAGGTTCATTTTGGCTCAGCTCTCCACTCTGTCCAAATCTTGCTGAATGGTCACACAGCCTTCAGATGAATCAGCCAGTCCTTACAGTTTGTGTCATCTTCTCAGAAGGTTGCTGAGAACACCCTCTATCCCATCATCAAGGTAATTGATAAAGATGTTGAACAGGACTGGACCTTTAAGTCTTGTGTTTCTAAATCTGCCCATAATAAGGTGAGGGGGGGTGTGTCTCTGCATGCTTCAGGTGGTCAGCTGCCAGAAGTAAAATACCCACTCTAAGAAGTACCAGCTTCTTAGGAACATCAGTTAGGGCTTCCTGCTGTCACATTTTAAGTCATTTCAGTTCTCCATCCAGCTGGGTGTCTGCAGGGCACACCAACCCTTTGTCTGTAAGGTCCAGATGACCACTTTATTTGTATATGCTGGGGAAGTAATGTGCACTGCAGGGTATGTGCTTAAGGCTATGCTTCCCTTTCCCCTCTGCTGAGATCTGTCTTGCCTACAGGCACTGCATGCACATTTGCTGAGAGAATGAGAGAAAAATGGCATCCACAGCATAAGATTTCAACCCTCCTGAGATGCTGGCAGCCATGTAGGACTGGCAGTCCTCCCAGGCTTTCACCTTTTATGACTGAAATCTCCCAAGCACAGGTTGGTTGGCTTTGCTCCAGGTACAAATTACAAAGAAATGTCTTTCAGAGATGACAACTACTTCCCTAGCTAAGACTGTAAGGTCAAGCCAGCTGCTGGTGGAGTTGATCTTGAATTTCAGAGTGGTTCAGCCTCCTGTTCCCTCTTATCCTGTCAGTAGACGACAGAGCATGGTGGAGAAGGGAAGGAAAAGGAAGAGAGGGAGAAGGTGGGAGTTAGTACCATGGGGTTGTGCTGTTCCCCAGTGGTGTTTGGTTTAGATCCAACAGCATTGAAATAAAACCACAGAAGATTCTTCCTCTGTAATGGTCCACGGACTGGAGTTAAAGTAGATCTTGCAAGCCTCATGTCTTAAGCAAATTAAAAGATCTCTTAGGGTGCAGTGTCTATTGGGTTTATTTTGCTCTAACATCCTTTGGCCCAAAGTGAGTATTTAAGATCTACCAGACAGAGTCACTTGTAATATTTTTTAATAAAGTTGTTGAACTTAAGCTCCTGTAAAACGTATAGTAGTTTGTCTTTCTTTTAGTATCATTGTTGCGTGTTATCATTTTAATCGTGATACACTTTCTTGCAAAGCTTTTAAGCATTACTTCTTGAAAGGTGTTGGAAAGGTGAGAATGATAATAAAATCTTATCTCAAGTGTAATTTTATGGTTATATTGTACGATTCCCCAGAAGCAGGGTTTTCAAATTGTTGTGGACTGTGAGGAAATCTATGGGGCATGACTGAGAAGAAAGTGCTAAAACATGACTCTTCAGCCCAGTTATTTTTATGTCTGCATTGGAATGATTTTCCAGCTTCTGAAACTTCTTTGATTGTCTTGCTGGTGTCATTAAGTGATTATATTAAAATAAATATCCTTAAATATTACTATGTTTGTCACAAATTGTTGGAAGCTAGAGAGTTGAAAGGATTCTTTCTGAATTCCCAAAACATACGTGTATGCAAAGACACATAGTCACAAAGGCAGCTGAAATGCCCCATGCAGTGACTTCAGTCTTCAGCATGACTTATTCCTTCTTGGTGTTCCAGTTAGACTCGTTTTATTTTTCAGACAATATTATTCTCAACTATCCCAAAAGAGAAAAGGCGATCGAGTTTTGTGGTTATTGAAATTATTTGCAAGTCTGGATGAAATTCAGATGGTAGTTTGGGCTGAGTAGGACAAAATCTCAGGGAAGTTTGAAGGAAATATTTTAATATTTATCTAAATGAAACTTTCTTTACTTTTTAACAATACTTTTAATTCTGAAATAATTGATTATTTTAAAAAATACTTCTGGCACAATACAACACATTCATTCTACCTGAAAACAAAAAAAGAAGAAAAAAAGATTTTCTTGTTTATTCATTTTCGCTGAGAAAATATATTTGAATTCTAGTCATCCTGACCCTATGTATTTTAAAACTTTCTTTCATATTTGTATAGCTGTAGTTAAATCTGCAAGGTTAGATTGTGGAGATAATTGAATGAAGGAGAGAGTCAGAGGATATTGCTCCTGCAGAAGCTTCTCATGGCATGGAGCTTGCTTCAGGTAAGTCAGTTTGTTGTTCATGCCTGTGCCCAGTTGGATCTTGAGCCAAACCTACCTTGAAGGCCATCTACCCCATAGTCCTGGCAGTGTCACTTCTCTGTGAGTGTCCTGTTCAAGCTGGATTCAACATTCATGATCAAGCTCAAGTACCTTTCTGTATGCAATTTGCAGGGCAACGTAAAAGCTGAGATAAAAAGAATAACCTGAGCCCAGCAAATGCATTTGTATCCCTTCATCAGAATGGTACTTTTGTAAAGGGATTGCCAATGGGAGAACCTCTGTCTTGCTGCGAAATAACTGTCCAGGAACTGGCAAAGAGGCATGGAAACTTTCAAATCCTGATCCTAGAAATAATAGCCTGTCAGAGTCTTACTGGTTTCAGATGAACACCCACACAGGCTCAGCCTTGGGTGTCATCCCTCTCAGAGCCGGGGGAAATGTTGCACTTTGGAAGGATTCTGGTTGCATGCTTCTAAAGTGTGCCCGGGAACTTGGCCTGATCTGGTTGCAGGTGGAAATATATTTGGAGAGAAAAAAGAAATTAATTATTCCTCCTCCACCCCCTTGGCATGCTTTGCAGAGAGAAGAGAAAGCAAGCTAGATTTTTCTTGTAATCATATTTAAACCTGCATAATATTACATTTTCATCAAAAAATAGAATGTAATTTATTTTAATATAAATTTATCCTCTTCTCCTTTGTATTTAAACATTTACATGAATTTTTTTTCCGAAGAGATTTAAAAATTTTGTGTGGCCAACTCACCTTTTAAAACTTCCTAATGAAATACTGTTCTAGACAGAGGTTGGTTTTGTAGATATTGGGGCATATTTTGTTTTCTCTTTCAACTTTTGCAATTCCTCCTAATTGCATGACTTCTCCCTGACATTAACAGGAGTTACACATTCATAAGGAGAAAAGAGCACATTCCATCCTCTTGCTTTAAAATGTATCCAGTAGATAATATGAAAGGCTTTCTAGTCCTGATGATTTTTTTTTTCCTTATGTTTGTTTTAAGAAGTGTTCCTCTGCAGGGGGTTGATCCAAAGCCCATTGAAGTCAGTGGGAATTTTTCCATAGAATTCAATGAAGTTTGGATCTGGTCCTTAGATAGCTCCGGGAGGTAGTCTTCTCATTTTTTGCAGCTGTCCTTGGGGGTGTTGGAGGAGAGCTGCTGCACTGTCAAGTCCATACAGTGCTGAGCATGCTAGTGATTATAAAGCAGAACTCCTGCAAAATTTCAGCTGGAAGGGGGTGGGAGGTTCTGCCTAATAATCAATAGCACAATATGGCACTATATCAAGGAATTGGCTTTTTAACAAACACTTTTAAAGCAACAAAGGAGACGAGATGGTTTTCATTTAAAGGCCGAACTCCCCTTTATTCTTGGGATTCCAGGCAGATTAGCCCTGGAATGTCCTCACAGAATGCTGTACTGAATGTATTAATGATACTTTCTGTTCCCTTTGCAAAAGCAGCACATGGAGTACCTGCCTTTTTTAATGGAACAGTCAAGTTGCAGTTTCTTGTTTTGTAAAGCATAATGGTGTGGTGCTCAGCACCTTCCCAAGTGAGAAATCTTGCAAAAGTTAGAAACAAGATAGTTTTGAGGGAAGCAAATTTGAGGAAGGTGGTGATCCTGTATAGTAACTGCTTCTTCCAGTTCTACACTGTGAAAGTCCTGTGAAAGTTCACTGTGATTTCATGCCTATACTACTGCTTTATATGTTCAATATTTATTTAAGTGTTTTATGAAGGTAGCTTCACAAGGACAGGCAGTCCATACTTCGAGGGTATTAAGATAAAAATCCTAATTTGGACCCAACTTTAATCTTGATGAAGATGCGCAGGCCCATTCTGTTCTTGACAGCTCCTGTACGTGCTCCTATTGAGAAAAATGTCTGTAAGAGGCTGCATATAGTGGCTGGCTGCAGAGGTTTACCAGATGTGTGTAGCCAGATCTCTGTGCTTGCAAGGAGTCCTGTTGATTTTTGTCTTGCAGGTGTTACTCTGGTTTGACACCAGTTATGTAGTACAGGGCAGAGCATGTCTTTGTAGAAATGGGTACATCCATTCCAAGTGTTAAATATATTTTTTGGCTGTGATGCTGTTGGTAGTAACACTATAATTAGTTAGGCACAGTGATGATTTCATCCAGTACGGGGTAAAAACCTCTTCTTTCTCACTGTGCTAATAGAGTGGTAATGAAATGCAATCACATAGGGATGTGGATTTTTCCGTTTTTCACTTCTCACAAAAACATGCAATATAGAGGTCCCCAAACCTCTGGATCCTGATGATAAGATGATAAGGGAATCTAAGGCTAAACAGTAGTTAAAAGGCAAAGGCTCAGTAGTGATAATTTTCTAGAAAGCAATTATATAAAGCATAATACTCAGAAAAGTTCAGTTCTGTTTAGTGCAGTCTCTTGTCTCAGGCAGTGGACAATCATGTATGGCAGAGCAGAGTATAAGCACAGGGTGAGCAAGTGTTTCCTATGAATGTTCTCTTACCCTACAGAAGTTCTTGTGGTGGGTTTTCCTGATGTGCTAGCTTTTACTTAAAAATGGCCAGCAGGGAGTTTTTGTCCTTTTGTGTCCTCTCCCATAACTTTTCCATTCCCTTTCTGGCTGTTAGTGTTGATGCTGTCCTGGGGCATGACCACCAAGGTTACTATCTCCCTTTCATCTTATAGCACTCCCTTTGAAGTGCATTTGGCATCCCTCAATTCAGGCTTGGAAGAAACTGACTATCCCGGTCACCATGAAAAAGTTTCATCTGTCTTTCCAAATCTTTACATTTCAGGAAAATGGGAATATGAAGAATGAACTCGAACACTTCTACATTTATATGTAGGCTTGGTCTGAAACCAAGACTGTTTGGAAATATTAGTAAGTCTCTTTACAACAATCATTAATATCTTTGTAGTATGAACCTGTACTTCCATATGAAAGAAGTTTCCTGTAACTTAAAGCACACTTGCTTTTAGAATTTAACCCTTGTATTTTTTTTTTTTTAATTTTGACTGAAAAATCTAGGTTTCTTATTACTTTAATATTGTTCTCATCTGATAGAAAGATTAATTAATTAATGTTTTTATTTGTCACAATGACATTATATACAATAGAATTGTTTCTGTTTTGTATTTCTGCTTCTTGGGTCACCCAGCCTTCCATAACAAATGTTGAATTCCTCTAAATGTTCAAAACATTTCTTCTTCTCTTCTCCTTCTTTATCTGGCTAATGGCTGGGGGGGAAGAGGAGAGGGCGGGAGACAGGACTATGTGAAGCTTCTAATTACTTTAATCCCTTTTCACATAAGATTGTAAAAAATGAAACTTAATTCCCAGATGTAAAATGAAGAAAGCCGCTGGCTCAGAAACAGAAAAACTGCCTGTGGGGCTCTGGGTGGATGAATGCAGCAGTCTGGCTTGTCTTGATGCTCCCCCAGTGATGTGGTGGAGTGTTCCCAGGTGGTAAAGTACATGAGCAAACTCTTCTGGGGGGTTGGTGGTGTTCCTGCTAATCCCTTACTGATTGACATTTATTAGAGATGGGCTTGATACTTGGGACCAGGGGAATACAAATAGATAAGCAGAGGTTGTGTGCTGCAGCCTGGGTTGGAGGTTACCCGAGAAGCTGCATCAGTGTGTAAAGCAATGCTTCCTGCTGCTGTGTGTGTGCTCTAAGTCTCAGTGAGGGGACATCTGTGCAGATGTTGAGGAACACAAGTTGGTCAGTGCACCCCAGAGAGTCTGTGGTGCAGGGGGTGAGCCATTTCTCCAGTCAGGAGAGGACGGGGTGCTACAGGACTTCTGAAGGCCTTGTATGTGCAGAGAGTGCATCTCTTTGGTGTGCTTTCTTGATCTTGCTTAGTTTTAACATCTCTGTCTTATGCATGTACAACATACCATATCTAATGTATGCATGGACATGTATATACTTCTATACTGTATATATACGATACCGAGACATGTATATGTTTTTCATTTAGCCTTTCCCTTAATTTCTTTTTTTATCGTATGTAATTCTCTGTGGATGTGCCTGGCACACTTGGCTCTGTTTTTATTTCCAGTAGGTGATTCTGTATCACCACCACCCTGACATACAAACAAGCCGTGTCTCTGGGTTGTGTTTCAATGGATTTAAGGAGCCAGTTGGCATTGCCAGTTCTTGAAGTGTGCTACATACTTCCACTGATAGATACATTTAAATCTCACTCCTAAGACCTTTTTTTGCCCCTCTGTTGAAGGCATAAATGCTTTTGCTTTTTTTCATCAATAGCTCTACAAAAGAAGGAAATTTATATTTAATGAGGACCTGTCTCCTGGTGTTTACAAATTCCTCCGTGACGAGCCTACAGCACTAGCACATGGAGACATTTATACTTTAATAGGATTTACCTTTACAAATATCTGAAAACCTTTTAAAGCAGAGATTAAATTGTTTAGCTCAATATTTAATCTGTTACTTCCTCTTTAAAGATGCCCAGTGGAATTTGTCATAGACTGAGCTGATAACACATAATATTGATCAGTCATAAACATAAAACAGAGAAATCTCAGGAAGTCTTCTGCAATCCTTTTCTTTTTAATTAAATTTTGATCTGAACTGCTTTTGATTAATTTTCTTATTTGTAAGTATCTGAATTCTGGGGACCAGCAAGTTTCTTAAGTTGCCTGGCATTGGTCTCTGGTGAGTGGCTTAGCTCAGGAACAGTATGATTGCGTTTTTATGGTTTTCAGATATTTAATAGCTTCTTCCTGTCATTTTCTGAATGAGTGAATAAGGTTTAGCCCTCTGGGATCCAGCGCAGCATCGGAGAGTGGAGAAAATGACTCGGATCTGTGTACTTGACTGATTGCCTTAGTCTTAATTGTTCTCTTAATTAGCTGGAGTAGCAATGGCATCTGGGGAGAGATCACGGTATTGGTAAACAGCTCCACCTTGGAGCCCTGTGTAATGCCTTTTGGAAACATGACAATGAGCTCTGTATCTCCTCTGAGACACAAACCTGCCAAATCTTCAGCCCCTGAAGTCTTTGGTCTCCTCATGTGATCTGTCACTCTCATCTGTGAGATGCAGGCCCCCAACTGTTTGTTCTTAAACAAATTAAGCTTTAATATGCCAATAGCCAGCTTTATTGAGCAGAATGAGGGAAGGGGGAAACAAAAGAGTCTGGGTGGAAGGGGAAACTTGAGGGTGTTTCTCAGAACCGGGGGAGAGGGTTGTGCTTTGGGGAGTCAAGGCAGGCTTGAAATGTTTATCGTGGGAAACCCAGGCAAAAGGAGGTCAGAGAAGATGCTGTGTGTCAGAGTAGCTTCCTTACTCTGGGTGTCAGTTTGAGTCATCGGTGCAAGTCAGCTACGGCCCCCAAAGAGGGTTATTTGGCATGTCTGGTGAATGCAAAAGAGTTGTGTGGCACTTGAATTGACTACCAGGCCAGATTCCTTTCACGTCCACTAAGTGTCTCTCTCTGAACTAAGCTCTGGCACTCGTAAGGAGGGGCACAATGGTTAAAGTTGCATTAAAATTAGTGCAATTTATTTTCTCCTTCAGCTTCAGAATCTAGTGTTGCTGCAGTGCAGACAGAGCAGAATGAGACATTGTGGTGGACTACTGAAATTGGTGGGTTTTAAGAGTATCTGCTCATTTTTAGGAGCTTTTATTGCTTAGTATCTTGTCTCAAGATAAAGCCATCCATTTAGATAGTGAAATTAAACTGTGGTTTTATTGGTCACCACATCCACACTGAGTGCCTTTTTCAGTGCCTATGAGCATTCAGTGCAACACAGTGCAGGCAGCAGAAAGTGTGAATTAATGTGGTTTGTAAGTCTGACTGAGGCAGATTTGGTTCTGGAGGCAGGCAATGACCAAAAATGTTTGGCTATTTTTAAGTATTCTTCCTTTCTTTAATCCTGTGAGAAGGTAAACATCCTGTAATATCTCCATATTCCCTTTTCAATAAACCACATAGTTTTTGTTATTTTTTAATCCAGAAAAGGGGAATACTTATGGATTGTTTGGCTCTGTTGCTGCCAAAAAGAAATTAATGGGAAGGCATGAAAAGCTTTATTGCTGTGTCTCACCTGGCTTTTAAAAGACATATTAGTAGACTAGTGAGTATCACTTTCTTAGGTGCCAGAGGTTGTGTGTTAATATATTGTAACTGAAAACTGTTTTTTATCAAGATTACACTTAGTCTACATAGTTAAGCCATATTTGGCAAGAATTGGTGGTTATTTTACATTGTGGCAGTGTTGAATTTGCAACACTCCTCCTGCAGGAATCCTATAGATATCCTTCCTCCTGAAGCTTTGCTGTGCTGAAGTACCCTTCCTAGCCAGTACTGAATTGTGTTTGCTCTAAAAACTTCTGTTGAAACTTGTGCTGAACATTTAGTTGCAGTAAGAAAGCAGGTTCAGACAAATAATGATCAGATAATGTGTATGGGATAAAAAGGCCGTTTAGTCAGGTTTGTAGTAATTCACTCTGAAATTAGTAACAATGGTTAAGCTACATTTTACTAGATTAAGGAAATAAAATTTTGTTGAGAACTATGTATTCTGGAGTCCGGTATCAGCAGTGGTTAAAGCTTTATGGCAAATTATTCTATCCTGTGAAAGAAGCAGAAATTAACCTGCATAACAAATTCAAGCTATTGATTCTAAGCCAGGCTTTTACTAATTTTAAATTCCTGCAGAAAACTGAAAGGACAAATCAGATTTTAAAAAAATAATTATTGAGGTGAAAAAACTTAATCCATTCACTATTACTATGTCAAGTATTGTTTGTGTTCTGCAAGCAGCATAAGCATAAAAACCATTTGCAGCTGCAACAGAGATAGGAGGTAAGAGGACAATCAGTGGGGCACTCGAGTTTGGAAGAAGGTGGCTCTAAGCAGGTTTTGCTTTACTTTTTTCGGCATAGCCCACATGGTAAAATACAGGACAGATGTACAGGTGACGTGGTGGAAATGGAAAGAGTCTAATGAAATGTTTTCTGCATGCAGGACTCTGAGATTAAATTAGTTAGGTAGTATGTGTAGAGTAGAGTTGAATAAAACATTGAATTCTGTTTTTTATTTAAAAAAAAAATAATAAAATTAAATGCTCTGAGCTGCCTGTCCTCTTGATACAGAAGCGAAGGGCACCCAGTGACAAAAAAGCTTTAAACAGGGCAATTTCAAATATGTGTTTGTGTGCAGCACAGCTCCCAGGTACTGCTGAAACCCTGGAGTCCATCTGTTGGTCTCAGAAGGGCTGATGCTGGTCCAGCTGCTGGGAGCCCCCGGTGTGGGGCAGGACCCTGCCTTGGCCCAGTGCTTCAGGGGCATTTCACTGGGGCCAGTGGAGAAGCCTCGTGAGCAGGGTACCAGCTCCTGTAGGGAGCTGTGTGGGAAATGTGACTGAATGGGCTTCATGGGACATTTTTATTCCTTGGATCCTTAGTATGATGTGACTGAGGTGCCGGCAATTGGAAGGAACCTTAAACTGCTGGATGCCTCTTGTCTTCACAGCACTATAGATAGATAGCAACATAAGGTTTTTGTCTAATGCTAAAAGATAAAGGTGGTGAAACTGAGTTATACTCTGAGGGAGTCATGATTGTTTACAAATTAATGCAGGGAGATTTTTTTTCTGTGTATGTTGTACTGCATTTCCCAGATTTATAGCGTACATCTATGCTGTGTGTTCACTCTTGAAAGACACGTATGTCATCCCATTCTTTTGTGATGACCAGTGATAATATTCATACTCTACTATTTAAACCAAAATAAAACCATAAGAGCCAGTCAGCAGACTATAACAACAATTGTACTACTATAAATTCAGTTACTTTCCGAATAACTTCAGTAAAATTAATAGTTATTTGGAAAGCCTGTAACGAGATCATAATATATTCTAATGTAAACATTACTTTTAAAAGCTGTAGTTAAAAATCGTGGGTTACTGAGTAGCATGTTGTAAGAGCCAAACAGAATTAGCAGCAATATAGCTGCAATTCCATTTTCTAGTTTTTGTTATCAAACTGAGTTTACAATTTACATCTGCCCTTATAGAATTTTTAAGCTATTTTGAGCTCATAGTTTTTAAAATAACATTTGTGTCGGTGGGTCAAGAAAGCTTTTGTTGGAAAGAGACACATTGTACTTATTGGAATAGACATCACTGAATAATGAAGTGGAGAACAGGAATACTGTTTCTGTACTGGAACTTCAGGGTGCTTTCTGCAGGAACAGCATTGATAGCCCCAAGAGTATCATCTAATCACATTTGTCTTGTAGGGTTTTTGTTGTTTTTTTGGTGTGTTGTGTGTGGGTTGTTTTGTTTGTTTGTTTTTGGTTTTTTTGTTTTGGTTTGGTTTTTTTTGGTTTTTGGTTTTTGTTTTTATGAAGTGAGATTAGGAAATAGTGTGCTGGAGACTTCTCATTTGCCACCTGACTGTGAAGTTTTAGCATTTCTGTAAGCTGTAACTTCAATCTTCCCTCCACTGCTTCACTGCTGCTTTGTATTAGCTGATGAGCAATGCATGTCCAGAGGTTTAAGGAGGATGCTCAGCCCTGAGAGATGGTGCGAAATGCAGGCACTGGTGGGAAGCTTTGCTCTTACTTCTCTGCATGTGTGCAGCTGGAGATATGAGGGGCAGAGCCAAAGCCCAGACTGGTGCCCCTACTTCTTGCTTTCCCCCGGCTGGGCCATGACTTGTCTGGACCTGACCATTTCAACCCTGGTTTAGCCTTTGTTTCATTAGCTGTGTGCCTTTCTCATATCTCTACCTCAAGATTCTCCTTCATGTAACAGAGGATGATTCAGAGAAGTTTTGTTGTGCTACATCAAGCAAAAAGAGCAGTCCTGTGATGTTGTCTCCACCTGCCTAACTTCCTGATTTCCCTGAACCCCAGTGCTTCTCTGTGCTGCTGCTGAGGAGTTACATTACTAAACTCCACCATGCTTGGAGTCAGAAAGTACCAAAATCATACTCCAATCTAAAGGGAAGCTGGGGCACTGCCCAATGCTTTGTTTATAGATAATCCAGCAGAAGAAACAGGTACTGTTGTTCTCCCCAACACAACCAATGGCTCAAGATAGAAGTTGCATCCAGAAAAAGTACAATGGCATCAGGGTGGTAACATTAAGGAATTTTTTCCCTTTTCCAAGCTCACTGTATGGGGAGGGAAACTGAGGCTTTGAAATCAAAATTGGTGCTGCACCTAGTGCAGGAGTTTAGGAGAGGGTGATGGAAGTGTGTTTTGTCCTGAAATGGAAAGGGGGTGCCCAGCTGAAATTCACACTCATTTGTTGTTTGTTTAAATGTTACTGTATTAAATGTTAATGGGATTTGGCATTGTCTGTCTAAACTGCATGACCCATCTAGTTGACATAGTAAGCCCATGCTCTGCTTGGGTGCATGGCTGAGCATGTTGTTGTTCAATAAATAATAAATTATTATCAACATAGTTAAACTCCTTCCTCTGATTACTAAAATAATCTGAAAGTATAAAGGAAATTACTTTGGACCACTTCATGTGTCTTGCTGGTGTCAGGAAGATCACTTACTGGCAGGATAGAACGTATAGGAAGTTCTGCCTACAGAACTTCCAAAAATGCTAAGTCTTGGTTAGAAGTTTTGCACTGCATACCTGTGGAGAAAATCCAACTCAGGACTGCAGCCTTTCATCTGGCTGCTCTGAGCAGGGTAGACACAGAGTGCTTTCTCTCGGAGCAGCTAGAAATGGACAAATGCTGTATTTTGGAAAGTCTGATTTCCAGATAGATGGTACTGCCTTCACATTGGACTTTGAGGATTAAGGGGAAAGTAGAGGGTGAAGAAATCAGAAAGGATGCAATGATATCCAAACCAAAGGAAGAGTGGAAGGGGAGTCTAAAAAAGCATGAAGGAAGAAGGGGAAAGAGAAGGAGGAGAGCTGCAGAATAGGAGGGGGATTGTAAAACCCCTTGGAACAAAAACACACACCTGAAACTCTAAGTTAGTCTACTGGAAAAAGCTTTCAAAACTAATGTGTACAGCGTGGACTTCACTCTAGGTTGAAAAATAGTTAATCTTATCACCTTGGGGTTAGGTTGTGTATGGAGCATCTGGATTTGAATTTTAAGAAAACACTCTCTTCAGCTCTCTGTGAGCGGAGGCTGTAGTGACTCTACACATACTACTGGCATTTTACTGAATCACTGCAATGTCTGCTGCCTTCTTCTCAGGGTATCTGAATATCCATCCTTTTATATCAATTTAAGTAGCCATTCTAAATGTGATATGCTTTGCTGGCTCTTTGAGGCATTCAGAATGGTATCAAGTTTCTGGGACAACACTCATGAGAAAGTATTCTTTAGGTTAGAAGGAGGAAAAATGTTCCTTTACAGAGGAATTCTTGCAGAGATTTACTGCCATGTTTATTACTGTAAAACATTTTCTTGCTGAGTGAGAAATGGCTGTTTTGGGAAACAAACACACTGAATACACCAGTTTGCTATTAAAAATGAATAAATAAATAAAAAATTGTTGGTCAAACCTCGATTATTGGGAATGTCAGTTATGTTAGGAGCAGAGACATAGATTCTTCCTCTGCCTGTGGTCTGGAAGCAGCAGAGCCTTTTTTGTGTGGGTTGCTGTGCTCCCTGGTGTGGGTTTGGTGTGTGTTCAGGGATCCCTGTGCTCCACAGTCAGCAACATCACAAATGTTATTTTTCTGTTGCATACTTGTTGTATGTCCCAAATAATGGATCATGTAGTTAACCCTATTCTTTTTTTTTTCTTTTTTTTTTTTTTTTTCCCCTGGATTATTCCACTGTGTTGTTATCCAGCATAATGAGAGCTGACTGTATCTTCAAGTGGTATTTCTAACCCAGTGTATTAATTGTAAATATTATCTGCAAAGACAAAAAGTATAGGTTTATCAAGAAAGAGAGGGAAAAGTAATTTTGCTGCTGTTTGTAATTGTGTTCTATAAATATGCTGCTTATCCCTAGAAATTGGCATCCTTTACTCTGGTTTTCCATCTTAACTACTTGCTGTACATCTTAAGCCCGGATCAGCCTACTGTGTTTATTCTCCAGCCTGGAGAAGTTATCTTGGTTACAGAACTGAGCAACTGAGGCAAAATGAGAACAAGTGAGCAATAAGCTGCCAAACTCAGACAGGAAGTCTTGGAGAGGAGGGCATGCCTTGTAGGGCATGCTAAAGAAAACATCTCTTTCTTATCCCAGACTTTAAAAGAGATGAAAAAGGTGATACTTTTTGTTGTTAATGTATGCAGTTATATTTCGATTTTCTGAGGTGATCCATTAATTGTAGGTATCTGAAATCCTGCTCATGTATTGCTTCTAAACTACCCAAATTTCACTTAATGTTACAAGAAATTTGGATGAGATTATGGTGTAAGTGACCTCAGTCTCTCTGTCCTGTGCTTGACTACTTGTAAAACCATAGTTAACTGATAAATTTTAATTTAGATTGTGGCAATAAAATTAGGCAGAGTGTAATCTTCATGGTGATTAACCAAAATAGAAATCTAAAGTGGAAGATCCAGATCTAACTGAATAGTTGATTTACAATGAATAATTTATTCGATAAATTGTTTGTGCAGATTGCAGTATTCTCTGATTTATTTGCTAACAGGAAGTTACTCACAAAGTTCTTAAATTAATAATTCATTGTTTGAAGGTTGTTCATAAATGCGTGCACTCATGATTTACAATTTGTATTTTTATTTTTTTTTTAGTCTTTTTTGCCTGCTGTCTGGTTGGATGACCAGTTCTCCTAGCTAATAGTAAATGTAATTGTGAATATTGCAATTCTATTTGCAGGTGGAAATAGACATGATTTTTATTTATTTAGAATATAATAATTTCAGTATTTGATAACTTGTGCTATCCATGTCCAAGGATCAAAGTTTGAGTGCATGAGTAGGCATTCGAATCTAATTTCCATTTGTATATTACATTGAGGGTGGAAGATACAAAAGGTCAGTCAAATCAAAACCCAAAATGACAGCAAAGGCAGCCAAAAAAATAAATAAAAAATCTTTGTTGCCGCATTTAAATGCACAGTCATGAACAGGTTCCCTGTACCTGCCATTGTCCATTCAGCTCTACAAGGATCATCCCCAGGTCAGTGTAAAAGCCTTTGTTTGTCATTCAGTCACAGGATGATAGCGAAGGTCACTGAGGTTTTTCTCAAAGCTCAGGACTGAAGACATACTTGGTAATAGCGAGAAATTTTGGTTTTGTAGTGCCCTTTACGTGTCTGGAAATGAAAATCTGGCATTGTTGAAGATAATAGCCATCAACAGGCTTTTCTGTATTCTTTGGGGTTTAGGCTTAAGAATAATGACTGATTATCAAGGTAGTGTAATAATTACATTTACGTAACCTGACCAACCTGGGTTCTGAAAGTCCAGTATGTTTTACTCAGATACTGATTTGTACAATTTTATTATTTTTTAGTGAATGTTTACTGCCAGTATCTGGCAAAACTCTTATCATTCTGAACGCTTGGAGAGAAATTTCCTCTGTCTATGACAAACAAAGTCTCCTGGGTCTTTGAATGTCTCCAAATCAAATCCCAGTTCTAGTGATTTTGATCAGAATCTTTTCTGAGATTTTGTAGGAATAGGAGGTGTATTAAAAGTTGTTTTCTGTGTTTGGAAAAGATCTTAGTGGATGAGTGTGTAAAAGACTTTTCACAGTGATTCTAATTAGCTTACTACTAAGCCATAAGAAAAGGTGTAACACCTTTTCTACGTCCAAATTTGAATCCCCAGTTGAATACTATTAATTTTAGATAAAAATGACTCAACCTTTTAATGTCAATCATCTTTATTTCATCAAGGGTGGATTTAATCAGAGTAATAATTATATAAACAAGTATCCAGAGTGGGCCAAATTCCATCCCTGACTGAAGGTGAACATTTGGGCTATAGGGGCCCAGAGCTGTTCAGTGTAAAAGTTCCTGTGATTCTGATCATTACTGTTTCTTTTTCTGCGTGTGTGCACTGACTCTCCATTTTATTATCTTTGGAAGAGAATGAATAAAGTCAAAAGGCTTTAAAATATATATATATATTATTGCAGTGATTATGTTATCAAAACCCCTCTGGGATATCCTTGCTTCTTTCTTCTTAACACGCTACTTCCCCAGCTCCCCCTCCTCCTGCCATCTCTGGTGTTTTCTCTGAGAAAGCAAAGTAAAAATTAGAAAATAGTTGACATCATTTAGTTGGACTTGTGCTCAGGTTTTCTCTATTATTAATGTAATCTTTCTTATTATTTTTCTTTTTCATTCACAGTTATATTTTATTTACTTTAATGAACTAGATGGTGAGCTTCAGCCTGAGACTGTAGCGAGAGACCTGGCGTGCTTTCAAACTATTGTTTTTCTGTGGTTGAGATTAACGTCATCAGGATTTTCCTCTCTGTTATTTATTAAATCTTTTCTTTCCTCTCTCCTCCTTCTTTCTCTCATGTGTCAAGAGTACCTTAGTGATGGTAATTAATAAGAAGCTGGATAAAAATGGCAAATACAGGTTTAGAGGTTTTTATTCCCCACCTTGCTTAAGGAGACAATATCAAGTGTGGCAGACCTGTAATTTTACTTTTCTCTGTTTTTCAAGTCTGTGTTGGCTTTTAGCAGAGAAAGTATGCACATGTAAACTGGGTTTATGTGTAAATTCCCTAATTCTCTTTTACTGCAGAAATTTCTGGTCAGCAACACGGCCTTACAGAACGAGCCCTAGCTAATGAAGCTAATATATATTATGTGGTGTTAGTAAAGTGGTGACAGAGGACAATTAAAGCTACTGTATCTCAGAGGCAAAGGCTAGAGTGGAAATAAAAGTGTGCAGATCCCAGATGCAGGGCAAGTGTGTCTTTTTGTCAATTTGTTGAGCTCAATGTGCAGTTAGGTCTATAGTTAGCCAGCTCAAAGCCTGCCACTTGCCTCTTGCTGCTTCTAGGCCTTCAGAGTTGTCTGTCCAGTTGGAAACACTACTCAGAATTTTAGACAGCGTTTAGGCTGCTTTGTTTTTTCCCAGCATGGATAATTCTGGGAAAGGGCATATTTGTGTGTAAAATTTGGTATTCATGGGATAATTTGTGTCTGAAAGCAGGATTTTCGGTGTGTCTAGAAATGTGGAGTATCTCATTTTCGCTTGATGGCCATGAAAATGAAGGGGATTTACACCTGGGACATTTACACTGGAAAAATATTTCAGCTTTGCTTGCTTTGGAGATATGCTAGATACTAACAGCAGAATGAGGCAAATAGGTTGACTGCAATAGATGGAACCAAGGGTTCTTTCCTCAGAAGTTCCTCAGCCTGTACATCCTCATGAAAGGGCACCTGTCCGCATTGTCTTTTTCTGTTTAGACAGTAGGATTTTCTCTGTCAGAAGTCTTTGATGCTGCGTATGCTGGGAATGCGATAAAGTCCATGACAGTTTTTTTCCAAATGAAGTATTACTCACAAATTTTGGGGTTTTTTTAGTCTGTTTATCACACAGGAAAATACCAGATTCTTAGGTGGGCTCTAGTGTTCTCAAAATCAAGGTATTTTTGTCTATGTTGTCAAGGAATTCTGTTCCCAGTGAATGTATTTCAGTGAATTCCAAAGCATTTTTACACAACTTTTTTTTTTTCTTCTTCTTCTTTTTTTTCTGTTGAGCTACCTTGCTATCTTAAATGTCAGTCACTGGGGAACAGTGATTTTTATTCCGTTTGTGTTTTTCTCAGTGTTAGTCTACTTTCTTAACCCTCTGTGAGCTAGGAAGATTTTTGAGTTTATTTCAATGTCTGGATCTCAGAGTCTGAAATTTAGGAGCTTAGAGTTGACCTTTCCAACATCTGGTGCATCCATCCTCATTACAAACGGGGCCTTAGATGTCTGTTCTGATTTATCCTTTGGAATTAGTCTTTTTCCCCAGCCACTGCATCTGGGATAGATAATTTAAAAACTCTTCCCATTGGTGGAAGAACTCTCCATCCTCAGGTTTGCCAGCCCTGTGGAATAGCATGAATGTAGATCTTCCAGTTGAATGTGGACCAAGTTGGGGATGCTTTGTGAAGGCATCAACCCCAAAAGAACTTAAAGGCTTTAAGAAAATTCAGCCTAATCCACAGACTTCAGGAGAGCATCTCAGAAAGGCTCTTTTGAGGGTTTTTTATGAAAGGGGTGGCTCAGTGAAAGGCCTGTTAGTTGAGTCTTCCTTTGGCACTTACAATTGGAATTACAGGTCACTTGATCAATTGATCTGTACTGGAGTTGGACCAAGCTCTCAAGATGTAGCCTTTGAGCTTCTGCCTTCAAAAGGTGCAGTCAAAGATAAAGGCATAGTAATGAAGGTTGTGTATACCTTGGGCTTGGGATGGGACAATGTAGTTTGCAGCTCTTAATGGCTTGGTTTGATTCTGAATACGTTTGCAGGGGGGTATCATGGCCACTAATGCCTTGAGCAAATCAGGACAGGCCCAGGAGCCATCAGTTCACTGGCAGCTCAAGTGGTTAAGAGGGAATTCTCCCCAATGCTACCCTTGGGGTGAAGCATGGGTGACTGCCATGGCTCAGTGGATCCTGTAAGAACTCATACAGCTCTTTTGGCCTGGGCACACAGTTGCAGCTGATACCTGTCAGATGGCATAGGGCAATGGAACACTGTGCAATTACCAAAAAGAGCTACTACCAAAATTAGTAGTAATGTAAGTGGTATGGGGGGAGTGACTGCAGCAGTTGTAGTATTATCTGTAGTAAATCAAAAAATGCCATTTGCACATTGCTCTGTTTGCTGATAACAACCTCCCATCCATATGTTTCTGGCATATCCTTGCAGCTCGTTTTCTAAATAAAGTTGAGACTTACTAATATGGTATTGGGCCTCTTGCTGTTTCAGTTTGTCAGACTTTCCAATAAAAAAGGCCTGTGTACAATGGCTTCATGCTTTTGGTATGTGTCAGAAATAGTTCCATGCATATACATTACAAAATTAGGATTTAATTTTTGTTGTGTAGCCATAAAAAATTAGATTATATAATTATTATGTTTTCCTGTTTTATCTTTTATATTTTTAATATAATTTTTGAGGATGCCACAGGGCACTCCTGCTGTGAATTAGCTGCAATAAACTCTCTTAAACAGATAAACATCAAAGAGCAGTAATGTTTTAAAATGAAGCAACCTGCATTCAAAAGCCAATTGCTTTATGTTGTAGCTTTTGAGTGCTTCAGCTGCTAAAAGTGAATGGGGTTTCTCAAGGGCACAGAGGAGTTGCATCACTGGGATTTTAATGGAACAGGAAATCAGTGAAGTTGCTAGCAAAAGCCATTGGTTTTCTGACGAGCAGGCTTTCCTCTATTTTTTCTTGTTCCTGGTGGAGATTATCAATTTGTAAAGAGATCTTTTATTACCATGAATTCTACAGTTGCATTTATGCTGCTGATATTGAAGGAGTTTATGAGGCTTACATATCTTGTGGACTTCGTAGTGTAACTTCTGGTAAAGCAATTGATTGACTGCAAACTTTGGTGGGAATTTTAACCAAATTAGGAGTCAGAGATTTTCTCCCTTTGAGTTAGAGGATTTACAGTAGTTTGGCATCTCCTTCGAAACTGCCTTCAAGAACTGAAGAACCAAGCCTAACTTCTCTTCAGATGCCACCAATGTTACAGGAGGTCCCAAATTTGGATTGTTTGCATTTCTGAGTATCTCCTTTACATAGCTGAGGCAGTTTACCTCCTGGGGATCAGGCTTCTTGGAAAACCCACATCCTAATGGTACTATGAATGCAGTTTCAGGAAAGCAGGCACCCATGTTGCCCAGAAGGTACTCTGTGGATGTTACTAAGAGTTTTCAGATAGACTGGAGGATGTTGGGGGTCTTACCTTCAAGGGTTATGCTTTCATTGAGCTCCTCAAAAATTCTCCTCCAATTTCTAACACGTCCTGGGTAACAGTTGCACTTTGCAGGTGCAAAGGTAAAAATACACATATCTGAGTGTGCAGCTGCATTTGGTTGCTCCGTATTTTTGAGGTTGCTTTAGCTGTGTTGCCTCTCTCATATACTTTTCTGATGACCTGACCTCTGGAAACAATGGCTGATAAATTGGTACTTGCTATTGCTGTTTAGTTTTAACTTGAAGCTGGTTATGAAGCTGAGGCAGAAACATAGCTGAATGGAGTTCCCTATTTCTTCTTTCTTAGAGCAAAATTTGTGTTGAAAGATCCAACCTCTCCGATAGAGTAATTATAGGGTGCTATCCTTAGTGATGTTAAATGGCTGCCTTTAGTGTATCTGTTTGATCTTGAGCTGTGAATTTCCTTTCTTTTGTGGGTGTAACTGTAAACAACAGGATTAACATTGCTTCAGTGATGTTTTGCTTAAGTGAAAAAAAGTTGAAAGGGTGTCTTGAATATCTGTAGAAAGCTTTGTGTGTTGCAGGGTGTCTGTTCTATATGTATGCACAGTGCACCTTTCATGGTAAACTCCAGTGATGCTTTAAAGTTTGAAAAGTTCACTTTAAGCTTTTTATATTTTGGATTCTTTTGTGGAGCATTGTGAGCAGGATGCTCTATCTCTGTGATGGTAGGGGACCACAAAGAGGCGGTCAACTTCCACGCCTGCCCTTTCAGCTGTGTAATTTCTTTCAAGACCTACTGTGGAGAACAAGATTCTCACCAGAAAATTTGTGCTAGGGTTTAGGCTTTTTGATAGTGCAATGATGGCAAGTAGTTACCGCATCAGGGACATGGATATCCACAAGAGAGTGACAATCATAAACCACTGCCTTCCTTCAGTCCTTGGCATGCAAGCAGAGAAGTAACTGCTGGTTGAGGGCAAGGCCCATGTGTATGATGGCACTCTTGATGTGGTTTGGTGCCGGTGTGTGCATCTTTTCCTTAAGGGTCCTCATTTCTTGTTTGCTAGCCCAGTGCAGGACTCTGAAAAGTAAAAAAGAAAACAGGGGAGAGAAGAGCATGAATATTTTCAGTGCAGTCCCGACCTGGCATGCAGATACTCCTGTGTCTTGCCATCAGCAGGGAGAAAGGAGAGGAAGGACCAGCATCCCTAGTAACTTGTTCTTGCTCTGCAAGTTTCCTACCTGCTGCTCATCCACCCTTCAGCAGACCAAATCTAATGTACACACACCCTCTGTATATGCAGGCAGTTTTCTATCAGGACTTTGTTTAACCAAAAAATGCAGACCCCCGTTCTCCCCCCCACCCCTTATCCAAGGGAAAACCTGATATAATGATTCTTTTTTTTTAACCTTTAATTGAGTCTAGATTCCTCCTGTGTCTGGTGCCTTCTGTGACATGATTGATATACAGAGGGTTTCCCTGTTATCTCTTACCTTCATCTCATATTACATTCAACACTTGTCAGTGTCAGAAATTGCTTCTGCCTCTTTAGTTGTGGCAGGAGCCCAAATCGTGTCTCTTGGATGGGACTCCTCCATGATTCCTTTCCAGGTTGTCAGTTTAAGGCTGTTGTTTTCATTCCAGCATGCCTGGTTCCTCTGATCTGAAGAGAATACTCTCTCCTGCCCTGAAGGCCATACCTTCTGGAGAACATCAGTTAAGATGTGGGCCCCTGAATCCTGCAGGGGAGAAAGCATTCACTAGCTATTCCTTGTTTTGAGATTATTTGAGAAACTGCTGCTCTTGAACTAGCAGGGAATGTTTCCTTCTGTGACCTTTGTCAGAGCAGCTTATTGGTGTGCCCCAGCTGCAGGCCATAATTCTCTTGGGAAAGTTTTAAGAGCATCAGAAAAGTGACCATCTTCTTTCCTAGCCTTTACTGATCTGTAGAGGCTTTTGCTGGCCTTTCCCACCTCCAATGTGGAAGGGGTTGTTTGTTTTCTTTTTCAATGTTATCCTTTCTTCCTCCTTTCTTAACAAAGCTGTATATACATGAAGACTTGCTGCATATTCAGTGTGGCACTGGGATGGAGTAGCCACTTTGAACTGTTTTTACAACAATGGATTCTGCTTGACTGATAATGAAACCATGGGATAGACCTCAGGGAGGTGAGTCATATGTTAATTTGTTCTTGAAGTTTCCTTGGTATGTTAAAAGCTGCCATCTTTCAGAAAAATGTCTTAGTTTAATTTTTTTTTTTTTTTTTTAAAGCTACTTCCTGAGGCCATGGCAGAGGCTTTTTTGGAATGGCACCCGATGATTTGTTCTAATGTAGTCCAGTGCTTGGTTGGCACTCTGCTATTGTATGAATATTTTTGGTGCTTCTTTTGCCGCAAAGATATTTTATTAAGTGCGGCGCATTGTTATACACATGTGGTGCTATGGAGCTCCAGAGTATGCATGGGACATAATGTTGAGCTGCAGCAACACAATAGCAATGAGTCACTGCAGTCCCTTGTTGGTCACAAGAGCTTGAACAACTGCAGTGATAATCTTTTGAGACAATGTACAACTCCAGTGGTATTTGCTATCTGCTCTGTGGTCTCCCTCAGTTAGCTGCTTGATTTGCTTGGCTTTGTGGCTATTCTAATCGTGTTGGCACAGTCACTTTGATTAACAGCAACATGCAACTTGCAAATCTCTGGGCTTGTGCCGACCTCAATAAAGTTGTGTGCCTTTTCTTTTTTCAAATTCCATCAGCTTCCTGAGGGCACAAGCAATGTTTTGCGCAGTGTTCCATGGTGGTCTGTGCATATTGAAGTGTGTGGTTCAGAGGAGTGCATCAGCTTCTCCGTGTCTTGGAGGCTGAGAAGAGGGGAAAAAAAAAAAAAAAAAAAAAAAAAGGAAGGGAAGAATGCTGGATTCTTAAATCTGTGGGGTTTTTTTCATGGCCTGTCTAGTAGGTCCCCAGTCAGCTTTAGGCATCAGCTTTAGTCCCTTCTTTGGTAAAATGAGGGAGTGGTCCCATCAATGTGACTTTATGTCTCATCTGGCTGGTCTTCACCTGTTGCTTCCACAGTATGTTTTTAAGAGGCATACTGAAGGCATTCTTGATTTTAGTTAATTGCTGTAGCATTCTGTCTGCTGGGGAGGGGGTGGGGGGGCAGATTGCTTTTACAGGCAGTTAAACAGTCTTGCAGGTCCTTTAGCAAAAAGGGTGAAAGCTTAATTCCCATTATTCCCCACATAATAGTTTTAGTAGTGTTTTTTTCTCTGTCAATTGGCTCTTGACCGTTTTCCTCAGTCCTTTGCTGGTATTTTCTAAGGAAATAAAATATTTTCACTGGCCGTCGACTACTACCATGTGGTCCTTGAATACCATCTCCACAACTGGAAGTAAGGATGTTTTCTAAGAGACAGCTCAGTCAAGCCAGAAGGAAATTTAATTTAGACACTGTAAAAGGCAGAGTCTAGTGCTGAAATTTGGAATAAAATGGGATTTTGGGGGTGTCTCAGCTGTTGAAAATGTAGTTTTAACACCAGAGAGTTTGTAGATCCCTGCAGTTAAATTTAAGGTAATTTCCAGTACCAGACTAGTGTCTTTGTTTCTGAAAACCTGAGTTTTTCTGGAACCCTCTTTCCTCTTCAACTTGGCTCTGCCTTGTCTTACAGGGGTTACCAGATGTATATGTCAGGAGAGTCATCCTTCAAACTTTAAAACATTCCCATCCCTTCTTTGTGATGTTATTGAGGGTCAGCCTCACTCTTCCATTTTTCGTTGAAGAAAATCTTACTTAAAATATAACAAATTACCTTCTTTCTTCATCCACTTTGCTAAGGCCTTTTTAAAAGTTTGGTTTGGTTTTTTGGTTTTTTTTTGGTTTTTTTTTTTTTTTTTGCTTGTTGGTTTGGTTTTTGTTTGTTTGGGGTTTTTTTAATAGTTTCCTATATAAAAGTTTTCTGTTACTAAGATTTCACCTATTTACAGTTGTGCTTCAATTCCTCAAATATTTTTAAAGTCTTAAAAAATTTTCTTATTCTTCAGTCACAGCTTGTAGAAATAATCTGTTCTTGTCCAAAATAATTCTGTTCCTTAGCTAGTATTTGAATATTCTAGCAATAGATCTGCATTTTCAATCTTTTCAGGCAAAGGAAGATAATCACCTTTTTAACTTGTTTTGCCTCCTGGTAAAGAGGCCATTAGGTCCTCTTTCCTCTCTATCATTCTATCTTTTTCTGTTCTTCCTCCTTTTCATTCACAAGAACATTTGGATTTATGTCTTCATTTTAGTTTTTATTGTCAAGTTATAGAAGCTGCTGTTTTGGCATACATATTAAGTTGACATTGTTAGTCCTATACAAACACATTTCTGGTACTGACTACTTAGGAATACAAGTCTTTAAGTATCTTATTGCAAGTAGCATTTGTTAGCCTGTTAGTGAATAGGTCATTATTTCACTTGACTCTCATTAGTCACTACTGATTGCATGTGAATATTCACTTTTGTCTTTTAAATTATTTCATTCCGTGGAAGTTAAGCACATGGTTGCTATGAAAATTGTTTTATTTCCAGCTGCAGGTGCCATTATCTCTTTAAGAAGGCAGATTCTTTGCCTCTCTTCGTCTTGTGTAAAATGAATATTTGATAATATTTAATCTAAAATCATTAGATATTTGCTAATTGTGAAGGGAATCCACATGTGTAGGTTTACAGAAGAATATAGGGCACTTATATATTATGGTAAAAGAAGATGCCCGAGTAGCTGTATCAGAAATTATTGTTTCTCTAAGGAAAGATCAAAAAAAGGGGGAGAGGTGGAGTTTTCCATTTCTTTTTTTTTTTCTCTATGTGTTTTCAAAATTAACTCTGAAATAATATGAACCCTAAAAATAATATGAGAATTTGTGGAGGTGGTACTTAATGTCTTCTGCCTTCTCCACCTGCTGCTTGGCAATACTTCCTTGCTTAATTTAATGGACCATCTACCTTTGTAAGAAGTGTGTTGGAGAACTTAGGGAGGCATCAGGGCAGAAACCCAGTGAGAGCTCTAGCTCCCTTCTCCTCTGCACAGGAGTGTCTTATCTGTCGGGGTACAGAAAGAGTCCAGGAAAATCTACGTGCACAAATTCAGAGGATGCAGGTGTTCCCTCAAGTTTTCATAGAATCATAGAATTGGCTGGGTTGGAAGGGACCTCAGAGATCATCAAGTCCAACCCCTGACCCACTACCGCTGCAGTTACCAGACCATGGCACTGAGTGCCACATCCAGTCTCTTTTTAAATATCTCCAGGGACGGAGAATCCACTACTTCCCTGGGCAGCCCATTCCAATGCCTGATCACCCTCTTGGTGAAGAAATTCTTTCTAATATCCAACCTAAACTTCCCCCGGCACAACTTGAGACCATGCCCTCTTGTCTAGCTGAGAGGTGCCTGGGAAAAGAGACCAACCCCCACCTGGCTACAACCTCCTTTCAGGGAGTTGTAGAGAGTGATGAGGTCTCCCCTGAGCCTCCTTTTCTCCAGGCTGAACAGCCCCAGCTCTCTCAGCCTCTCCTCATAGGGTCTGTGCTCGAGTCCCTTCACCAGCCTGGTTGCCCTCCTTTGGACCTGCTCCAGCACCTCAATCTCCTCCCTGAACTGAGGGGCCCAGAACTCGACACAGTACTCGAGGTGTGGCCTCACCAGTGCTGAGTACAGGGGCAGAATCACCTCCTTGGACCTGCTGGCCACGCTGTTCCTGATACAGGCCAGGATGCCATTGGCCTTCTTGGCCACCTGGGCACACTGCTGGCTCATGTTCAGCTTCCTGTCGATCCAAACCCCCAGGTCCCTTTCTGTCTGGCTGCTCTCCAGCCACTCGTTTGTTTTGTTATGTGGTGTTTAACAGATTTGCATGAGGAGGAGTGTGGAGTAATTGAAGGTAACTCTTGCTTTGCCACCTGTCTACTCAGCACTTCCAAGGAGCTAAGCAGTTTGATGTAGGAAGGTGTGTGCAGAAGTGTGAGGCATTGCAGAGAAGCACTCGCAGAACTTTAGCATGACTTAAGAGGGAAGTGCCTGAGAAGGCAATTGTTTTTTATTTATTCTGACCCTTTTTCAAGATGCTAAGGAAAGTTGTTTTCCAGTGAGGGGAGGGAAAAATGAGGAAAACTTGGTTTGGTTCAAATTGACAAGAACAATAGAATGGAAATGGGGAGAGTAAAGGTTGTCTGTTCTGACCTGAATATGTCTTGAGCTTATCTGTTACCCTTCTAAAACGAGCAGTCCTTTATCAGCCTTAAAACAGGCTAGTGCCTCATGAGTGAAGGCTGTGTGCAGCCTCGCAGAGTGATCAGAGGCAGGTTGCTTTTTTTCAGCTGAGTTGGAATTGTGCCCTATTTTAACGAGGATATTTTCATACCACATTTCTTTAGTTGGGAGTTCAGTGTGCAGTCGCATCTCAGTGCAACCCTCCTGCAAGGTGCTTGGTGGGGAAAGGAATGGAAATACTGCCACCAAAGCACTGGACAGCTTGGGTTGCTTAAAACTTTGTGCATGAAACCCTGTCTCTCTTAAAGTGGCTGTCAGTGCTCCTGCACTCAGTACAGCCCAGATTTTGCCTGATATATTTATTCTGATTTATGAAAAGATCAGTCATGTATCTAAGCACTGAGATATGGTATTTAGTTACAAACAATCATTTCAAGAGCTATTCCAAAATCTATGCATGCATTATACTTGGAGATTAAAGAACACAGAGCTTTGGTTGCATGTGCTTCTCCAGTTGTAATTATTCTTCATCCCAAACACTGCAGACCTCCGTGCTGTTGGGCACAGAGGGGCTTCAGACTGAGACAAATCAGGAAGATTATGTGATGTAGTAAATAGCTATAAATTAATGGATTTTTCTGGGATGCCAAGAACTACTTCACTTTCTCTGTCAGCCCCAGAGGAATTAACTAATTCCTCAGAGTTTAGCCAGCTATTGCAGGAAAGAATTTTAATCTTCTGCATTTTTTCTTAACTACAACTGGTTACCTTGCAAAACTCATGCAGAACTGTGTGCTCTCCACTCTGATGTTGCATGACAATAATGTGCTGCAGAAGAAAGCTGATTGAGTTCAAGTGAAATCTATCCCAAAGAAAGAGTATCCAGAGCAGCTGGTTTCATTTATATATTTTATTTCTGAAGCTCATGAGCGTTCCAGTGAGAGATGGTATAATTGATTTAAATCAAATTATGAAACACTATACTTTTTACTCTAAAATGCGCTTTTTTGGCATTCATTTCTGTAATGTATCACTCACAGGTAATGCAGGGTGAGACTGTAGAGGCTGAAAAATGCTCCTTTCTCTCATGTAGTCTGCTGCTACACTTTCATGCCTTGGAACTGAAGCCAAAGTTGCTGTTTGTAACAGAATCATCATATCATGAAGGAATCGAGGCTTCCTTGCCACAGGTGAGATATAAAACCTTATTCCTTCAATTTCTTGGTGAAAGGAGCATTGCTGATTTTTGAAGGAGCATCTTGGTTCTCTTTTTCTTTTCCAGATTGAATTAGAGGTACACAGAGCAAATAAATGGAAAGAACTGAAATATTTTTTAAAAGGGATGATGCTGGGCATTTATTGCAGCACAGGTCAACCTGCACTTCAAAAGGTCCTAAACTCTCAGAGTGTTTAATTGTTCATTCAGTTGGCTAAGAGTTTGCTGAAGTAAAAGACCCCACAAGTGTATGAAAAGCTTGTTGGAATTTTTATTTTCCCTAATAACCCCTGAACTGGCCAATTTAAAACAGATCTTATGGAGGTAATGAAGTTCCTTTAAGTTTTTGGAAATCTTTTGGCTGAGAGGAAAACTAGTGCCACCAGAAAGGCTACAGCTGGAGCTTGGCCATTCCCTGCTTAGGTTTGGCCACCCAGTTTGGCTAGCTGGAAAAAAAAAAGAATCTGGGTGACATGCAGCTCTGATGTAGCACCAGCATTTACCTGCCTGTGCAGGGACCATTAAAAGAGGGATCACCTGTGGGACTGTAGGACATGTGTGCAGAGGGAACGTGTCTTTCTGAAGGAGCAGCTTTGTGTTTTTTCACAAACTGGATGTGAATCTTACATAAATGACAACGCGATGATACATTTAAGTGATCTCTCTCTAACCTCGCTGTTTCCCTGGATTTAAAAAAAAGTGGCTGCTGGCAGATGTCTAGGTGCCACATGCCCCAACCCCACTGGCATCGTGCTGTGGTACACAAGGGTGCCTGAGCTGCCTGTGACTCAGGCTCTGGGTCAAGACGTCGTACAGTAGATTGGGAGGTGATGTTGCAGCCTGAGAAGAGATTGTACCTAGAGAGATGTTGCTTCATTAGTGGATGAGGATTACTAGCTTCAAGGAGCTGTTGTTAGGAAACACCCTGACAACACATTTGTGTTTATTTACTGGCAGCCACTCAGCCTGAATGTGGATCTCTGAGTAATGTCAAGTTTCAGAACTGCTGGTGCTTTTTTGTGGTGTCCAAGTTCTGGGTGGTGTGCATACACATGGCAAGTCACAGTCCTATATTTTTTCCTTCTATCCCTTGCTCTCTGTGGCAGCTCCTGTGTGCCCCTGTGGGTTTTGGGCATCAGCTCATCCAGAACCGTGTTGCTGAGATAGGTTGGTGAATGATCTGGAGATCCCCAAAAAGGGAGTATTTGGCTTTGGAAAACATTTTACTAAAAGTTTTTAAAGGACTGGACTGGACTACTCAAAGCTTGATGTGGTATGCAGGAATTTCCAGTGTTTCTCTTCTGTTTGTGCTTTCCATTCCAGTAACAACTTTTCTATGAGCCAAACCTGGGTTGCTTCACAGGTCATCAGTTTCAAAGTGTTTGGGAACCACACTGGGAATTTGTTTAGTCTCCCTAGCAGTGTATCCAGATTACCTTCACAGCCCCTCTCGATGACATTGGAGGAAATACTTCTTTGGAACAGAGAGTTCTCAGGTCCTATCACCCTTTGATTTGTATTTATTTTGGGGGATCTTCCAAAGAGATTTCTTGGTGGTCATCAATGACATTACATAAACCTGCCTACTCAGGAATAGATTGAGCAACTTGCTTTAAAAAAGGTCTCTGGAAGGTTATGAATTACGCGTTCACTACTTATACTATCACTGGCTGGAACTGCTCCTGTTTCCAGTTCAATATCTGATTACCAATACTTAGAGCTATCTCACAAGGTCAGCAAAGTGGCATCATAAATGAAGTATAAAATGTATCATACTACTGGTTTAAAGTACAAGCCCACAGCACAGTTCAGATAGTTGATGGGCCATCTCCATTTATTTCAGCTATTAAAAATGCCTGCACACAGCCACTCTAAGTACCGATGCCATCAAATGTGGTCAACACAGACAGTCCAGCCTGCAAAAGTGAGCCAGAAAAAGCATTAAAATGCTTAGTCTATGACATACTTCCTTATTTTTGTCATTTTGACATTTATGTGTTGTATCGAGGCTTTTGAGAAAGAAGACCCTATTCCTGAAGCAAACTTAACCAAGATCTTCAGCTTATAATGCTGCAGCCGTCTGTTTTGCATTTAATTCAAATTGACCACCTGCATGCTGTTAACCTCTGGAAGGTTACTGTGATCACAGTTGTTGTTGTTTGTTTAAAAGTTTTGTAGCTCAAGGAAAATATTAGTAACCAGTTACTTAACCTACATTGTTTACTGATCTCATTGAGCTTGCAGATGTGGCTTTGCTGGCCGGTGAAAACTGGGAGTTATCTGGTGCCAGTATTAGCTTGCATTTATTTTTCAGACAGCAATAGGTTGAGCAATTAAAAGACTTCTTTTTTTTTTCCATAAATGTGCTCTTCATCTGTTGGCTATTTGTCTTAGATTTCAAAATCCAAAATGTAACTAAATGGATGTGGAAGGTAGCTTTAAATGAGCCAAACTTTCAGAGGCATGCTTGAATTCTCAATGCTGCTGATTACACATGCAAAACCCCAGAGGTGCATGTGAAAACGTACAAGAATTGCAAAGGCAATTTAAGTGAATAAGACAGATGTATTCATATTAGCATTCTCTGGCCAGGAGTATTTAAATTGCTGTAATGAAGCTTTTTACTAACAGAAAGCATTCAAAAATTAAGAATCAGTGCTTCAAAAGTACCAGACTTATTAAAAAGTGTGCATTTTTTTAGCCTTTGTAGTTCACTCAGTTGAGAATTTTCCACATTCTTTTAGGGCAAAGAATAGAAATTTGCTTGCTTTAAGTCTCACTTCTTTGATTCTAAAAAGGGGAGCTTTACAGTGAACACAAAATTGCCAGAACTGGCAACACATCTATGCTTAATCCATTGTATTCCTGTGAAGTGGACTGTCTACTTGCTTGTCAGCTCTTAAATACTACCACTTACAGAAAGTTGAGTCCTTTCACAGAACCCATCCCTTTTCTAGAGGTAGGAATATGACCAACCTTGGCTCCTGTGCATCAGCAGCAGAGCTCCACATGGCCTGCAAGCAGCAGAGACCTTGTTGCTCCTTCAAGCCTACCCTTTCCTTTGACAAGATCAAAATGCTACAAGTTGGTGACTCTGGAACTCTGAGTTCAGATGTGTCCTTATTCTTAGAAGGCCTTAACACAGAGATAATACAGTGGAAGTTCTCCAAATAGATCATGTGGCTGGGTTTATTGCAAGGACCACCTGACCTTTCAATTTGGGGATGTTCTGTTCGTTTGAGCTATTGAAGAAACTTTTTCATGTACAGCTGATCTGAGGTAAGGAACGAGGGGAGAATGTTATTCCTCATGCAAAATCTTGAATTTTCAGTAGCAAATCTAAGGACAAAAGTTTGGCCTAAAACAGTAAAACTGATTTGGAGCCAGAATATATGTAGTCTGATGTACATGGCTTTAATTGCCACCTTGGTTGTCCCTGTGCAGTCTGCCCAGTGCTGCTGCTTGGACTGCAGGCAGTGGAGATACGTGATGTTCAATCAAGGAGCATTGCAGCAGCATTTCAGGGCACCTTTTAGAAAGGATATTTAGTTTCTAGCTGAAATTTAGGAGCACTTGATGTCAACGCCTTCTTCAAAGAGACTGTAGTAGTTGAAAACAAAATTTTCCATCCAAAAGCCATGAAGGAAAACTTTCTGCCAAAGTACTCTTAACCTCTCTACTGCTTTATTGGGTTTTTGTTTGTTTGTGTGGGTGTCTGTGGGGACACTAAGGCATGTGGATTCAAATGAGCTGTTCAAATAGATTAAACAACTTTAAACCCCTCTGTGGTCTTTGGAAGTGAATTAGATTAAAGTGAATTAGGGCTATTTTAATTCTGAATGAGTGAGTCCACATGGGCTTAATATAGTTGTATATAGAAACCCACATTACAATCACATCCGTAGTTAACTCAGATTGTTTCCCGTGTAGACAAACTTATCCTGTCTCTTTATTTAGCAATGCCTACGGAGCTGGCTTCACCCTTCCTGTCAACAAGCAAAGGAGCTAAATCCAAAATGATATTGTTTTTGAGCTGGTATAAATGGTTACACAAACAATAGGTCGGTAATACATCTGGCCTGTGCTGCTTCCAGAGAAAGAAGCTGGGCCTGAAGAGCTTTTAGCTATCATAATTGACATCAACAACACTTGCCAGAAGAAAACCTTCAGCATTAATTCCCTAAGCAATAAATTATTACAAGGGTCTGATTCTTTGGAATGAAGTGCAATAGATAGATGACAGAGAAATATTAGTAATGGATAGTTTACCACATTCCTAACTGCACTGACTTCATGAGAATATTTTATTTTACTATCTGGAACAGTGATAGTAGGGATTTATTAAAATGACTGAGTACTCATTGTTAACTAGAATACCATACTATATTGGAAACATAAAGTATTCTGCATCAAAGCATGTAATCTACATTTTTCCTTTTAATCCTTAATTTGATTATGAACTATTACTTTGCTTCACCATAAAATGGGAAAGTAGTATGTTTTGATGGTTTCTCAAATGCTGATTTTACTTTCTGCACAAATACTTCGTATCTTTTCAGCATAATTATTTAGCAGCCATTTCGGGTTAATTATTGTCATTAACAATATGAGTCCTGTGAGGGAATATCAATTAAAATATGCACAGCTGAACTTTCAAATGAGTAAATAATTTAGTTTTTGAAAATGACTGGAAACAGCAGGGTAACAGTCAAAAGGGGAACAATTATTTTAATGCTTATTTGACAAATGAGTAATTTTTACAGCAAATTAGTTTCTTATCATAGCACCCCTACTGGTAACAAGAGAGAAACTGTTAACATGAGTTTTAAAAATAAAAGCTGCTAAGTTATGCATGCAAAGTTAAGGAAATAATTTGTATGAAGAAAAGGTGATTATGATGCACATTGTTAGCTGAAGAATGTTTCCATGGGAATCTAATTAGGGCTATAAATCACAGAAAATTATGTTTATACACAGGGCTAGATACATTAAAATGATACACACGTTTATATATCAGTTTTGTTCTTCATTGTTGAAATATTGAAGATAGACCTTCACTGCTTTTTTCTTCTTGACCCCACTAAGAACAGTGATTGAAAGTTAATTTGGTGTAATGGCTTATAAATAACTACAGGAAGAAAAGTAAAGAAAGGAAGTGTGGAATTTCAAGTTTGAATATGTGATGTTCACTCATTTGCATAAGAGAAAAAGAATCTAGAAAACTTTGCAAGATTGAGTGTTATTACAGGTTTGGGGTAAGTCTTCTTGTATACTTTGACTTTTTAGCTATGCTGTACTGAGTTGTTTATGCAATTTTTCAACAGAACAGGAAAAATTGGAAGTGGGGGAGGAGGGAATTAAGAGAACATGTCTAGAAGCCAAAGATATTGAAGATGTTTGCAGTGGTTTTGGAGCACTGAGAAGATTTTTCAGGGCCTTCTGTAGGAAGTAAAACAGAAGAAGAATTTCAGATGTCAATGTCTCAGGTTTTCATGTTCAGCCTGATTACTGCCTGAAGTGAGCACCAGTGCTGCTGATGGTTTCCTTCAGTTATAATTCAAGTAAGTAGTTTATAGCAAAACAGTGACCACTAAGGACAGTACAGAATTTCTCTTTGGTTTCAGTGATTTATGGTTTTTTTCTGTGATCAATCTATAGAGTGCCAGATTGCACTACTGAATTGCACTGAGTACTACTGAGAATTGTTCTTGAGAAACTTTCAGTGAAGGTGACCAAACCTTTAATGATAGTGAGGGCTGTTGGGATGGGGAGTGAAAATCAGATCGCTCTGACTGTGCATAAGGCCCTGGCATAGTAAGGAACTGGAAAGCAAGCCAGAAAAATGAAGTATAACTTTAAAATTTGCGTGTTGACCAAAGCTGAGCATAGATATTAGCTGAGGCTTACAGCTCTAAAGACCATGACAATGAAAAACTGAACTTGCCAGTTCTTGATACAAGTTTTTAGTTGTGTTTCTTCTCACCAAATGGCCCAATTCAGTTTTTGGCTCTGTTGCCATCAAATATTTTTCAGTCTGTCTCTTCTAGTCCAGTCACACTTTGGGACTTGACTCTTAACTTGTTAGGACCAAACCTTTCTTTTCCCCATGACCTCTGTGCAGTTAAGGGGATTGCAGTGTACCTAGCCAGTGTGGTCACACACCTTCTGATGACATCCACAACTGAGCATGTAATTAGGGGTGTAGATTTAGTGCTGTCTTCTTTCAAAAAGGTGCTAGAACTGCAATGTTGCTCTGACAAAGGTATTTCCTCACTGAGGTTTATCTTCTGCATCTTTTTTCAGTGATGTAATGAGACAGAGAAGCACAATATAAGATGTTGAGAAACATACCATGCCCTAGAGCTAGGACAGCACTGTTGAAGGCTGTAACTAAGGAATAGCTGTAAGTTGGAGAATAGCTTGTCTATTCCGTTTTTAAGGAATCTTTCCAGTTTTAGTGGGAACACTTGTCTTGCAGTAAGGCCTGTTTAAAGCAGTTTCACCTTTTTTTGTTTGCCCACTTCATCACAGTGCTGTCTCCCACCCCACCTCAAGCCACCACACAGCTTCTCCCTGAAATCTCACAGCACAGAAATTCCATAGGAAAACAGAATGATGTAATTTCAGTCAGACCATAATTTTCCAGCTGTTGGAAGAAGGCACTCTGTGGTGTTTATTTTGCTACTTATAAAGATTTGTGACAAGGAGGGAAATATTTTACTTCCAAGATCATTGTTCAAGTAATTGAGACTGCTCATCTGGAGCTTTGTGCCATAGCTGGGGAAAGCAGGAGGGATGATGAGGGAGAGAGATTATATGCATGGCGTGTGGGTAACTGCATGTTTGGAGCCTCAGAGGAATTAAGGGATTTTTCTCAGTGATGTTTTTATGTTGAGAAGGAAGGAGACGTGGAATGGGCAGCCTTTCAGCATAGATGTTCCAGTATGAATCTTTGGCTTTTCCATTCCTGTCTTTGCATTTGACAAGGCTTCAAGTGGATCAAGCAAGCTCTTGCCTTGGCTGTGTCTCAGGTCCCCTCTTAGATCTAGCATGGACAAGGCCTCTTCCTGAGCTACTGGCTCTACATTAAGCCAGAGCTCCATAGGTAGTGGAAATTGGTTATTCTAATGTTGGTCAATGTGGATTTCAAAGCCTTCTTAGTAGAGATTTCCAGAGTTAGTTCGGGCTTTCAGAAGCTTAGATCTGACTGAAAATTAAGATCCTCGTAGGTTGCTCTAAAAAAAAAAAGCCAGCAGAACACTGAGTCCCAAGCCCAGAATTGTATGCATTGTTAGAGTGTCAAAGCTGCATCACACTGTATGATACTGGCCCAAATTTTTCTCTTACTTTACAAAAGCCCTTGCATGTGTGACAGTCCAGAGACACGTCCTCTCATCTTTGGAGTTGACCAAGCGTCCTCAGATGAAGGAAGGGAGAGGGAGGCAGCAGGTATCTGAGAGACCTCATGTACTTTGGAATGTTCATTTCTCATTCGGTTTTAAGTAGTGTAGTGGAAAGTGGGTAGCTCTGATGAGAAATCTTTGAGTTAGGCTCTCTCACTATGTCAGTCAGGAAATTTTAGCCAAGCTCAACATCCAGTTTGTCTGAACACTCCAGTAGCGCTGGATGCAATAATGATCAAAAGGTTTTTGGATGCTGCTGTTGCTCAGTTTTTCACTGTGTGGGTCCATTAAAGCTTTGCTGTCTTTTGGGAACTCAGCTGGAAGAAGAAAACAGGCCTGGAAAAAAAAAAACAAACCTATTACGTGAGACCACTGGCTACTGCTGAAGTGTCAGTTTGTAACACGTTAGGCAGGTTCCCTGTGCATCCGCTGCAAAGCTTCTGCTGACAGGACTTGAGCCCTAGCAGTGAAAGCAGCCAACAATGTCAAAAAAAAGCTGTGGGCTCTGGCATCCTGTGTGATCCTAGAGAATGTGGGTAACATAACTCAGCAGGAGACAAATTGAGACTGGAAAAATGTTCCCCTGATGCACCCTGCAGCTTGTAAAGGCAATTACTAGATCAAATGAGCAAAATAGCTGCAGGTTTCATTTAGCCCCCCAATATTTCGTTATGGTCAATTCCACACTATTTAACATCACTCTCTTCCCTTCTCCACTTGCTTTTTATATCATGCTTTCCACTTGAAATATCAGTTCAAGAGAATAAAAGTAGTCCAGCACAGAAATGTATGCTAGCTGGACATATGGTAGTTACCCCTCCCAGGATATCAAAGCGTGTACAGAAGCAGAGCTGGTTTGTCATCATTGATTTGGTCCAGAAATTAAAACAACCCCTTGAACTTGACACATAAATATAGTATCTTCAGCTTTTAACCTTGCTCCCCATTACCTCATCATATTTTACCATGAAGGAAACATATACTATAATGTATTCTTTCTCACATATGGTTCACACCCTTGTGTAAACTGCATTTTCAGTCCTCTTCCCATGCAGACACATTACCCAACAGGCATTCCTCAGACATGCCAGTTAGTGCTTTACTGCTTAGCAAATCTATTGGATTAACACAATTACAGTAAAAGCGCAGGACAAAATAAATATTCCCCAAAGAACCTTTAGGAGGATTTTGCCATTTCTTGGTTAGTAAGAGGTGATCCCTCAACAGACACCAGACTGGCCCTGGTTTTGTTTCTCTTATTTCATCTGTCCCAGTGGAGCAAGAAAAATATATCAGTGTATGGGCAACAGAAGAATGAGCAGCCTAGTATTATCTGTACTTTTTGATTCAGTCTGAAGGGAAAGCTGAGAGTCAGGGCAAGAATCAGGGAACTTTGTGTTCAGCCAACTTCCAAAGCCTTTGGTGTCTGGCCAGATTTGCAAAACTTAATTGTACGTTTGCATTGTGTGTTGCAATACCTTGGAGGTTTGCGAAGTGGTTCTCGTATATCCCTTTTGGGTGCTTGGCTACTCTTAAAGTTCCCCTTAAATGAACATGTGGCTTTTATGTTCATTGTGTAATGTCTGTTACCCCCATGCTTACTGACATGTTCGTTCCTTACCTGTCAAGTAGCCTGAAGGGAGGGAGGGAAGGAGGCTGAACCGCTCCATTGATCAGCCCACAGCCGCCCTGAGGCGTGTTTTTCCCTGGGGTGCTACTATGAGCTCCTGCTTATCCAGCAGTGGGGTAGCAGAAGTGGGCAAGAGGTGGTCATATATGTCCTGGTGTTCTCTCCCAGAGTGCCCTGAGGCAACCTCAGCCATTTATCTAAGCTCTTGAGTTTGCTGTTGCTGTTAGTACTTTCTCTGAATCTGTTTGTGGTGGAATGGTTACCCCCCCCCTCCCTTTTTTTTTTTCCCATACAGAGACACCATTGATGGTTTTTTCCACCACTCTCCAACTTCTTGGTCCAGTTTGAGTCAGTCAGGCTTGGAAACATCCAGTGAGTTTGGATCTGATTGTGACTGGACTGATCTATGCTATTGCCAATAGATCTTTGGGGCAGAGGGGTAGAGAGAAAAAGAAAAAAATAAGGCAAGCGTTGAACTTATCTCGCTCCAGATGTCAGGGAAATGAACATAAAAGTGCAGATGCCTTATAGTCAGGCAGACTGTTCAAATGTATGCAAATGGGTGACAAGTTTATGTGAATATGGTTGAAAAAAGAAAAAAGCAAGGAAAAAAAGGCTAAATAATGCTGTGACTCTTGGGCATTGAGTTTGCTGGAAGTCATGATTGTGATGAGCCAAAGAAGGCCAAGGACCTAGTAAACATGGCCAGCTGGGTAGACTTTGATTGGTTTTAATGTTCTTGGGCATACCATTAAAGTGACATAAATTCATGCCTTCTAAGTCAACGGGGCCTATTGATCAAGCTTTTCCGTTCAGAGTAGTATTTAGATTATTCTGCAAATCATCTTCATGGCTATCTGTGAGAGTTGACTATAGTGTCTTTGGTTTGGGTAACGTAAATGTATGGGATTTAAGTGAGACCAGATGTACTTGCACGTACATTTCACATATGAGCATCTCAATTGTTTGGGGGTAACAAAACAATTCTCTCTGTCAAATGTGCTTCCAGCTTGTGAATTAATTATATCTGCCTCCCTGCAAACTGCTCAGGAGCAGCTGGTCTTCCTGGCATCTTTATTAGCATGCAATGAAGCTTCTCCAAAGCATGAAATGCCAAAAGGAAAAGCTGCTGGCTAAGTCCTACTATGGGTATTCAGAATTGAGTTATGTCTGTCTGCAGCCAGGTGAAGGTAAAAGCCAACAGTGGTCACTCTAAGGCTCTGTGTGATCTTGTTTTTCTTTCTGTCCTTTTCTGCCGTCTGATAAAAACAACTTAAAATTGTAGGCAGCCGTAAGGTTAAGAAAAACTGATACTGGATAATTTGCTTCTAAATACCTTGTGTAGGTCTTTGTCCTAACCTCGTCTTTAAATAATGTTACAAGTATAACAGCTTTCCTGGATCCCTTTGCTTAAAATTCACAAGGAATTTTTTTTTTTTTTTTTTGATGGCAACTACCAATAATGGGGGTAAACATTATTTGGATATGTTCCTTGTTCATCCACGAAGTAAAAGACCTGCTGTATATGTACTTGTATGATGCAATTCTAGAACCTTTTAAAAAGTTATTAAACAGGTAGTAAAGTTTACAAAATACACTTTGATTTGTACACTTTTTAGAAAAGGCAGAGGACAAAGCCACATCCTTGCCCTCATTAAATCCCCAAACAAATCCATAGGAAAAAAAAAAAAAAGCGCCTTAAATTACAATAGCTGTTTTACTGTACAGGAAAGGTGAGAAAAATAATACAAGTTATACAGCACACTTCTTACAAATACCAGCTTATATGAGCTAACACTGGCAGTTAAAATCTTAGATTTTTCTCAGCAATAAGCTACATCTGCAGAACTTATGGGTTGGCTTTTATAAAGTTCACAATCAGAAATGTCTCTGTGCTAACGGGCTTTGGCTTTCTAGCTCAGGGCAAATTTTATATGCTACAGTCTGTAACCATCTTTGTTTCTAGAGAAGTATATGCATGGGTCATGGATTAAAACATTTTACTATGTGCCATGTGAGTTTTATTATCTGAATAGATTATAACCTAAACAGGTTGACTACCTCTGATTTAAATACACAGAGAATGGGAAACAACATGTATTCATGCAGTGGGTTTATCATGTGGTACTACAGCTGTGCTTGACTCCTGCTGCTATCTGAAAGGGAGAGCAGGATGCAGGGTGTCCAAAGACAACATCAAAACTAATCCCATTTTATTTCAGTAGATTCAGGGATTAGTATAAAGAGAGAAATCTCAGCAACCATTGTGATGATGAGAACTTGGTGCATTCTCAGCTGGTCACAAACCTCTGAGTCTCTGAATGTGTCACAGATGGAAATGGGGGAGCATATCTGAAATAGTTGGAATAGTGGTAGATGTATGGAGTATTTGCTGGCTTGTTAGCAGCTCGTGAGCCTCTTCTCCTCGAGTCATGTCAGGTTACCAGAGTTATTTCAATGGAACTGGATCAGATTAAATTAGTAAATCAGGAGAAAAGTAGAGAAGTGACAGGTTGGAATCAAGAAGGGCTCAACCTCTCCTGACAGGTTGTGGTCTGTATTCCAGGCATTTCAACTTAGAGATACTGAAGCATCTAGGCAGTATCCAGGTTGTGTTCAGATTTACCTTTGCTGGACTCAGCTGCTTGTATGCATGTGTGTATTTCTTTGTGGACATGGGTGTGTGTCATACACATCAGTGATGATACAGGAAGACACTACATTCCTTCTTATATAAGTGAAGGCGTTATATATGGCATTATAATGAAGGTGGATGTAGTGTTGTTTTTTATTCTCATTTCTTCTCTTTGTAAGATCATCTACTTGATAAAGACTTGTTTCTCCACCCTGGTAGAGACTAGACAAGGGTATGGGGGGGCACTTGGTGTAACTGCAGCCAACAAAACCTAAGGTCAGACATTCCTAGCCTCTCCACGTAGCTCTGCAGATGCCGACGTGTGTTTGTGATTGTGTACATGAAAATACATGTGTAGGTAAACATGAAAATTATGAGCTATTCAGGAATCAGAGGAGAAGCAGCAGGAGAATAAGTAGGTATAATACCTGTGGTTGCAAATAGTTGTCTGAATGGGACAAGGAAAGGAGGGGTGGTGTTACTACTACATATTTGTTGCCACAATTAGCTGCTATTACATACGTTTCGGTATTGCATTATTGTTTTTCAGTGAGACCAAACTGCCTGTTACAAAGCTGTGAAACAGTTTCCCAGGGGAAGTGAGGGGAAACTGTTTACTGATTTGCTTAAATCTCTGTTGAGCAAAGCAGTGGAAAATACTCTGTAGGAAATAATCATTCCACTGGCAGGAGGTTGGAAGAGGTTACATAAGAGCGATCGTATTTCTGTGACAATGAATGATTCTGTTTATATAATATTCATTTCTGGTCATGTACCCTATACTTTGCTTATTTTTGTCTCATCCCAAGATAATGCAACAGATAAATTCAACTCACTGTTTTTGGCTAAGCTTTCTAGATAATAGTTAAATGTTTCTTGTCTAAATTTATGCATGTGACCATCACAGTGAACGCAGTTTTACTTCTCCTGAAGGCACACAACTTTTTCTGCACTGAATTTTTAACAGACTGTAGTGAGTATCTTTAAAAAGGCAAAAGAAGAAGGTCTTGGAAATTATGTACCAGTCAGTCTAACCTTGATATCTCAAAAGATACTAAGACAAATTATTAAGCAGTCAGTGTGTAAGCACAATCTAGATAATAAGGTGATAAAAAAGAGTCAACAAGTACTTGTTGAGAGCAAATCATGTTAGACCAATCTAATTTCCTTGTTTCACAGAGAAACCGGTCTAGTAGATACGGTGAAAATGGTATATGTGATACATCTTGACTTAAGCCAGGCTTTAGACACTATGGCATGTTATATGCTCATATGTGAAATAGAGAAATTTTGCCTGAGTAAGAGAGTTCCTCTGAAACCCCACAGTGAGCAAGTGGTTTGCAGCAGTGCCCTGCTAAAGGCAAATTCACTGTTGCTCTCAGAAGAGGGTTAATTGTGGGCCTGGTTTCAGTCAATATTTTCATTACTGCCTTGGATGATGTAATAGAAAGTAAAGGTCTAAAATTTAAGGAGGGCACTATCCTGAGGAGGTACAGAAATGCTTTTGAAGAAAGGATTAGATGAATGAATGGACATGATATATTGGGAAAAAAGTTATCAGTATGAGAACACTCAGATCATAAAACTAGAAACTAGTATGTGTCAGGTAATCTGTAATAACTGCACAGTGACTTGGCAGCAGGAGAGAAGATGGGGTTTTAGTGCCCGGCAAGTGGAACAGGAATAAAAGATGTGATAATTGCATGAAAAGAGCAACTTTCAGCATGCAGCATGTGAGCAAAGCTGTTGTGTGCAAGACATCTCTGTTGAGTGCCGAGAAGTCAGAAGCTGGATTTTTGGGTCTGGTTTTTGACTTCATTTGAAAGTGGTGCAGAAAAATGGGATGTAATCCAGACAAATGACCTGAATGATTCAAGACGTAGAAAACATGATCTGTGCTGAAAGTTTGAAAGATTTGTGTGTGTTTGCCTAGAAAAGATCTTTTTGAGGGGTGATACGTCTTCTTCGCAAGTGTTGCTAGAAGGAGGATGCGATCTATCAGTCTCCATGTCTATTGAGCATAAGATCAGAAGTACTGTATTTTCACACATGTTTCAAAGAAGGCTCTGTGTAAAACCAAACTGAACTCAGATTTAGCAGATCAGTGCTTCACTTGCTCAGGCATGTGAAAAGTGTATTACACACCTACCTCTCAACAGCACTACTGACCCTGATTTGGCAAGTTGTTCTCTTGCCCCAGACCATCATCGTGTCTCTGTATTTAATTTAATATCTGAAGGTGCAGGGTCTCTGTAGACTTAGATTCAGATGTTGGTGCTTTCAAAGGAGTGGAGTTACCTGAAGTGTGGATTCAGGATGTGAAAATAAATTCAGAGTCTGGTTTTGCTGATAGCAAAATAATACTTTTGGTTATTTAAAAAAACCATGTACCTGTACAGGATTTTTAATCACTGAAACAGGTTACTCAGGAATGTTGTAGACTATCTTCAGAAGGCTTTAAGAAGTTTGACAGACCGCTGTCATGGCTGGAAGCAAACTTGATAGTGCTTCTGGGTAAGATAGACTAGATGCTCTCTTAAGATTTCTTTTAGTCTGACATCTGTATGATTTCTGTGACATAATGTTTTGCAATATAATGTATTTTATATTGCTGCAAAAAAAAGCACAGAACTGAGATAATCCAAGCAATTTTGCTTTATGATGAGAGTTGAAAATGTAGGTATGAATTCATAAGTCTCAGGAAAATAAATGCCTGATCTGACTTTAAATATAAATGAAGACAGAAAGAATGACGTGGTGAATAATGATTCTGCAAAACAAAACTAGCTGTTTCTCAGTGCTAGCTATCCCAGGGCATTGATTATCTATCGTGTCTACTTTGTCTGATAACATAAGAATTTAAATGGTTGCTTCATCCAAAGCAAACACAGATGCATTTTCTCTAGGTGTTAATCTCCCAGATGCCCACAGCCTTGTAATGTAAACAGAACTCTGAGCTCTGGCCTGGTTAGCTCTGTATCAAATAAGATGTACTAATACCCTGGGTCAAAACTTCCTTCAGGCTGCCCTGAGAGCAGCAGCCATCCAAATCCATGTGCACTGACACCCTCCCAGGGACAAGCTTCTTGTAGCTAGGCCCTTGATTTATGACTTGTATGTTTTCTACTTGTAAGAAATGTAGCATTTATTTGACACACAGCTTCTGATAACTCTGCTGAATCTCATCCTGCTTCTGTGGGGAATGCTTACCCTGCCCCAAAGAGAAAGCCAAGGGAGAAATGAAGTGGAAGATTGTAGAGGAACTAAACTGTGTTCCTTAAAACACTGCTCTGAAGAAGGGCTCTTGAGCCTTGGGAACTTGGAAAAAACCTCCACCTTTTCAAAAGAGGGAGAACTGGTAGTTCTGATAGTGCTTCTGTGGACTTTTATGGTAAAGCAAGGGGAGAAAGCTTTGCTGCACCTGTGTCCTCAGCTGGTGGCTTTCCCCAGCCACTCATGACACCTTGTTTCAGCTCCCACTCATTATATTTGCTCCATAGTGGAGAAGCTCAACCTGGCAGTGACAAATGTAATACACCATGGGTGTGAAACTGTCCCTTTTTTCTCCTGATTCAACTGCAGTATAGCTTCTGGCTCTTAAACTGGAGTATGTGGTTCCTAAATGAGGAATCTAGGGTGAAGTGCTTCGGGTGCCCTCCGACTCTTCCAGGAATCCTCCTTCCATTGCTAAAACCCTGGCTGTAGGAATTAGCTTGGATACTGTTAGAGCCTATTTTGGGATGGTAATACTGTAGCTGTATTTTTGCGCTCTTGCCAGCCTCTGTCTTTTTGCTTTGTTTGTGCTACGAGTGGCCTCTGAAGACAGAAAGGCAGAGGGCAGTCTTCGTCTTCTCTGTGCAAGGCCTGGGAGCTCCCTCTGCTCCACCCCGGCTGCTAATGCGTGGCAAACATCCACAGAAAACAATAGCTACACAAGAGATGGCTGCGTCCCATGGGTGGCCTTTCAGGAACAGGGAGATTTTGAAAGAAAAATGCTGCTGTGCCCAACTTCCCTTGTGTACATGCTGCTACCAGAAGCTTCCCCTATGAATCTCTTTTCTTCAGAGCCGAAGCCAAATCCTTCTGCAGTCCATAACCAGAGGAGCATCCTGCTGACTTCTACAAGAGACTTGTCTGAGGGTGGCATGAAATGGCTCACAAACAGCAAATCATTTTAGCTCCCCTCTTGTTAATACTGTGTGCTTCTCTGCTAATCTGGAATATGCCCCCCTGTGCCCGAACTGCCTGGAGCTGGGTAACCCTTTGGGGTCTGCTGATCCTGGCGGTGGGTCCTCTGTCTGCAGCCGTGATGGAAAGAGGGAGTCTGCAAATTGCCAGTTCAGTACCAGCATTCCCAACCCTGCCCTCTGCTACAAAGCATCGACCCAGCTGGACCGACCCTCCAGCTGCAGTTGCCAGAGGCAGGGTTGAGCATGTCCACGCTCTCTTAAGCAAGCCCCAGGAGGGCATTACTTAAAAGTAAGCTGGATGAAACCCCAGATGGGTCTCCTGGAGAGGGAGCTGCTTCTGTGTGCTTGTGTGGAGGAGGAGCAGGCTGCCCTCTGCCTGCCCTCCCCCAAGGACAAGGTGCAGCATCCCTCACAGGGTGAAAGCAGGGGACTGATTTAAACGCTGGACTAAACAACTTGTTTGCTCTAGGGTATAATTGCATCCTTGAATTGCAAAAGCAAGGCATTGGGAACTTTATTTATCCTATTAATTCTGTGTTATATTATTAAATCTTTTTTCTTAATACAAGATACTTGCAAATCCTGAAGAAAATCTCTGGGTTCTACATAAAGCTTATTTATATAAATGTTAAGAAAAATACTTGAAAGGTTTTACCCAAAGAAGAGCATGCACTTGGTTTTTATAGGTATTTTTGGCACTGCTTTTATTTTGTTGAAGTATAAGGAGTGTCAGCTCTGGTCTCTAACAGCTTCAGTGAGGGACAACGGGTGCTCAGACAGCCTTTACTGTCTGTTAGGTTGAAGCTTTCTGGAGTAATATATTAAATCTTCAGAAGAGGCTTTCTTCCCTTATAGTGTTGATTAGCACTTGGAGCTACATGGGTATTTACCAAAGTAACACATCTTAAACAATTTAACAAAATAGAAACAAGCAAAAAGCTCCAAACAAAATACTTTTTTTCCTAACAGATTGGTAGTCGCCGTCCTGGTGTGAATGACTCTGCTGTTTTGTTCGAAGTCATCAGTGCTTTGTCCTTCAACCCAAGCTTTCAGCCTCCTAATTACACAAATGTACAAAAAGTAAAACGAAAAACAATGAAAGGCATGAGCTGGAGGTATTTTAAGTTGTACGTCGCTCTTAATGAAAGTCATGTGTAGAAACCTCAGTGATTTTGTCCTCGCTTACTGAAATTAAACAATCATTAATACCTATTTATAACCCCGAGACTTCTGCCAGTAATACATTTTATCACTATGGTTGCAAAAACAAATAGCCACGAAGGAAGTATTTTTCATAAAAATCAATGAGCTTGGAGGATTCCAGGGAAAGTCTTGCTGCTTGTGGTAGCAGGGAAATGTGAAGCAAGTGCGGTAAAGAAGTTAAAAGCAATACAAGACTTCACTTTTACGATGGTACTGATATTTACTGTCCCCTTTTGTTTCTTTGATATGGTTTGCAGTAGTCTTCTGTCACTCATGCAGGCTAGGTTTTCTACTGTACTTTCAGCAGGGAGGAAAAATGGGACATTTTAAATGATTCTGTTTATTTGTAATTAGAAGGCAAGTAACTTAATTACTTGTTCTGTTCGTGACTTGATTACATTTAATAAATACAACAGAGTGCTTACCAAAGTGTTCTCGAAGTAACATAAACCACACATTATGATGTACCACACAGAAAGGACATCAAAATTGAATTTCTGAATGGTTTTATGTAGATGAGTTTCTTGTGGCTAAATGCAGCCCCATTCCTTTTCTGTTGCCCCAGTCTTTTTCAGAGCTTGCCCATTGGTGATAACTGCATCATACAGTCCCTAGAAGGGAAAAGCTGAAATGCTGTAATGGTGATACAAGAAGGCTACAGCTGAGAGCAAACCAGGAATCCATCCTCAAACTCTGATCCCCACAAAAAGCCTATTGCAGATAATGTTCTCTGTGTGACAGGGTTGACAAATATAATAACAAGATTCAGACCTGGTGCTCATGTGTTTCAGTCTTGCTGATATATCCTCAGACACTGCTGAGCTCTTCCATATTAGTTTTTACTGTTTGGACTCTCATCTGAATGTACCACCCAGGCCGTTTTGGGTAAATCTGTCCCTCTTCTAGTATGTATACATCCCATCCCAGGGCCAGGGAGTGTGTATAGGGTTCCTTGGTAGCAGCAGCTATTCTGGAAAGAGTTCTGCAGGCTGTTGGAAAAGTGGGGCTTTACCATTGAACCCTTACCACAAGATGAGAACAAGAGGAGAACTACTCATCTCCAGTGGTAAGAAGCCTGAAGGTGTGATGTTCAAATCTGTTTCTTGCACCTGCAAGAACTCCTCTAGGTGAAATTTTCTTTGATCTTGTCACTTTCAAAAAAAGATAAGATTTATTCCTAGGGAGGGAAAGTTTTAAAAGACAAATTGCATCATGAGACCCTTTTTTTTTGGTGATGCAGCTCTTTGTCACTTGCAGATATTAATAACTTGTTTAGGTCCTGGCACCTTGCATAACCCCACATTAGTGCTTGCTTATCATATCAGGTGTATAAAACCAGTGTGCCTGTTATACAGTGAGCTGTGATTGAATCCTTTATTTATGACTTCTGCCCCACATTGCATTAATTAGAATGCAAATTAAGGGTTTCCTGGAAAGCTGCTATTTACTTCTGCCATACTTTACATGTTTCATTAGTCTTAGGCCCCTGACACAGTCAAGTTATGTCAATTTAATAAGTTATCAGTCAGCAGAGCCATTGTGATTGTACATATGCAAGCACATAGGCTTTCTGGGCTGCAGCATGATGCAGCCTTAATTTTGCCTTCAGTGAAGGACATTTAAGCTGTGTTATCTTGTCTGGTACTAGCAACTGGTGTTCAGCTAATTGAGGGTAATTTTTTCTTTCCCACTCCCAAAACAGGGTAGTTTGGGGTTTTTTTTGCTTTTGACCCTGCACCTGAGCCTCTAGTTTGTACCAAAGTTACTGAATCTGACATTGCAAGATGTTTTTACTAGAGAGTAGTTTTTTGGCCAGCATTCTTCATAATAACTGTGAATAGTCCTATATCTCTGAGTGTTGGGACATTGTTTTTTGTTGGTTTGTTTGTTTTTTGTTTTTGTTGTTGTTATTTTTTTGTTTGGGGTTTTTTTGGTTTGCTTTTTTTTTTTTTTTTTGAGCCACATAGTTTAGCACAGGATGCATTTCCACGTATGTCCCTGGTTACCAGCCTTCAGCAGGTAACAGAGCAGACTAACTCGAGGAGACTGGCAGTGTTCAGTGCCTCTCTGGTCCTACAGCATCTGCTGAGGTTTGGCTGCATGGTCCAGTTGGTTCCCTTGCCTGCCTGGACCCACATTGCTCTGCGTGTGCCAGTGTAATGCATAGAGCATCTGGTCTCTGCTTCCTATAGCTCTGCAAGGTGCAGAATTGAAAGCTAATGTTTTCTGTTTTTCAAAATACTGGGAATAATGTCACTTTGGAGGGGAATCCATTTCAAAAATAACTGCTACTTTCTTAACCTTTCAAGGTGTTGTGATGGAAGATGTATTTCTGAATGTGTTTAAGCCCCAAAGGAAAAATCTTCACGTAGGTTTCTCTAGAGGAGCTTACACCAAAGTAACTAGGAACTTGGCCCCTGGCACTATTATTTTCTTACTCTCTCACAGTGACAGAAGGGGGTGGAGGGAAGTAACCTATCCCATTTCTGTTTGAAAATATTTAGCTTGAGTGATGTGAAGATTTCAGTAGATCTGTGACAAGATCAAAGACTATAAATTATTTAACAGTGGTTCTACTTTTGTGGAATTATTTAAAGTATCATAATTGCAGCTCAGCTTCCCAGCCTTCATTTTCAAGTCTGGAATTCTGTTGGGAACTATCATAATCACTGAAGAGTATAATATTACAGGCTGGGTATAAAAATATCTCTTTAATGACTAGCAAATTAGTGAAATGTCTTGACCTGAATCTAGACCAAACAGAAGACAGTGTTTTTATGGAGGGGGAAGAAAGACTAAATTGTCACCACATTGTTATTCTTGTTAAATTTTCTACTACATAAAATGTCAGTTGATTAGATAAAATTTGTAACACTGTGCATCAATGCAAGTGATGAAGGGCTGTGTGTTACATAGTATCTTGGCATTTCTGCACTTTTGTTTTCTTTTTAATGCTAGCATTCGCATTCTGTGACTGAAACTTGGACAAATAAAGGCTATTCATTACTTTAGTACTCTGTGAACAATAGAGATCATGAAAGGCATCGCAGGGAACTCCTCTGTGTGTTGGCTCTTCAAGAAACAAGATGAGCCCTCGGAGGGTTTTCTCATAGACTTCAAGCAATTGTTGTGTGCATGATCTGCCTGGCTAAATGTTTTGTGTCTGACTTGGCTGGCACAGCATCTAGAAGAGACAGGAGTTTCCCGCTCCATACCGTGCAACTCAAAGCATTAAAGGATTCTGGAGACAGGTATTTAGTCTCCAAATTCTTGTTTGCGAATGAGCTAAAGGAGACTGAGCCCTCGTGTTCCCATGTGCAGTCACTTGTTGGTGGCAAAATTCTCAGTTTGAGCTATTTTGACCATATAGTGAAGATGGCATGCAGGTTTCTACAGATGAGTATTTGATTCCCAGTTAAGTTAGTTGATTTCTTCTGTGATTTGGGACAGGTCACTGACATTTCTGTTATTCAGTGCCTCAGAATTAAACCAGAAGCAATGCTCCAAAGTAGTTTACATACGTAGTGTGTGTTATGTTGCAGCTGCATTTGTGGTGTAGAGTTCCAGTATCAAAGGGGTGAAATAACATTGTCAGGGCAGGCAGATGGACTGCATTTTCCCTTCATAGCAGGGTATAATAGATAGTTTGGGGACAGAGACCACTTTAGTGTCCTGTGTTCACAGCACTCCTTATGCACTGAAGCTGGAGTCTGTAACTCTGAGCACCAGAGCCATACTTCAAAAGGAGCAATAGAAGCCCAGAGACAAGAAGATGCAGGGACAGAGGTGGTCTCCGTTCCTGCCTTTTTCTTCTCATGGCCAGAGCCCTTGGCGCTCTGCATTGCAAAGGCAAACGAGAAATTTGCTCAGCACCTGTCTCCAATGAACGTGATTAGTCTTTAATATGAACATGAAGAAGATTCCTAAATTAGCTGAAAAAACCTGCTATACTGAGACTTTGTATACTGGCAGTACCTGCATAGCCAGTTGAAGGCCATTGACAACAAGACTGCACTCGAAACCTGCATGCATCATGGGTGCACATCAGATCAGTAATGTCTCCCAGATGACAAATACAATGTGAACAATTATTTTTACTGGCACATGTCATCTGTTAGATATCAGCCCAGTTTTCTCCAGTGACACAAAGCAGACTTCATCTTTGCAGTGTCGAGCATTTCATTAGCCTGTATGCAACTTAGTGCTCTGGCCCAGCTACTCTTTCAGGCTGTGTGTTGACATGCACTGGAGACCTGCAGTCTCCAAAGCATTTAAGCAAGATTGTATCATGGTGCAACCATTTCTTTCACTTCTCCACACTGAATTACATCCTCCTACTCCTTGGAAACGCAGTAAAAATGTGTTTCTTGAAGAGCTTACTCATTCTGTTACAGTTCTTTGCTGTCTATAGTTTTGCTGAAGTTGTGGTGACAGATCAGGAAAGGCTTAGAACAGCACATTAGGAGAACTTACCCAAGGAAGCTGGGTCTAGTTAATTTATCCAGCACCATGACCTAGTGATATCCTAGATGTGCTTTAAATTATGAGCTTTCTGATACGTGGATAGCCTTTTCCTCTCCCAGGGAAAGGGGTGGCAAAATAGGAAATGAGGTGTTTTTTTGGTTGGTGGTTTTTTAAGTTGGAGAAATTATTAACCACAGTCTTCCTGGATATACAATGAGATCTTGTATATAACTGGCTGCTGGTCCTTTTCAGCCTGATATCCCTAAGCCAAAACCTTCCAAAAAAAGCCCTGTCCTTTGATTTTCAAGAGGAATGGAAGTTTGAATGAAGCAACCACTGACCTAATATTTTCCGGTGTAAGAGGTCAACAATCCTTTTACATGGGCATAAATCTGTGACTCTACAAACTTAGCATGATAAGTGGTGGAAGGTGCTCTTACATTGAAGAAGATCTCAAACCTCTGCCTTACCACCAGGATTTTGCCAGGAACTCCTTTAGGGAGACTGTGCTGTATGTAAGCAGGATTTGGAAAGCTCCCAGATAAATTCTGCACTGTACAGAGACTAGATAGCAGTGAAACCTCATCTAGTGTGTGCCCTGGAATTACTACTCACCTCTCTTTAAAATAAATGAGTGCTATTTGCCTGCAATCTTTCTTAAGCTGTAATGCACCAGTATCCTGGAGTGCAGGAGTCCTATCTTAGATGGCTACATTCAAAAGATACCCTAGAGACTGTTAGGGAAATTTATAATCATCCCTTTAGAATCCCAGGATTAAATTCTAAGTGGCAAGCAAATAAATAAACAATGCTTCTCCCTAATGCCTATTTATTTACTGTAGATCAATGGAACATTCAAGGATGAAATTGGTTTTCTTAGAGGATTAAAAAAATATTTAAAATAGGCTTCATTATGAGAATTAATATTGTGGATTCTCGAAGGGTGAAGGGTTTGTGTGAGCCAGGTTATCATCAACTTTAGGGGTAAAAGAAGAGAAATTAAGTTAAAGGACACCTCATTTTGGTTCATCAGTTTGACATCCTGCTAAAAGATGTCAGTGACGTTGCCTGCTGTTGCTGGGAGCTAGACAAACAATGTGGAAATATGCACAGCAGAAAATGTATTGACACAGTGTATTGTACTAACACCTGCAATTGCAATACCTATTTGGGGCAGGTAGTGCTTTGTATCAGGTCCTGCTGTTTCCCCTCTCCTTGTACCTTGTCCAGAACAGCAGATGACATCTATATGCATAAGAAGCCACCCCGGCAAGGTTCAGAGCTCAGGTGCAAAACTGCTTCTGCTCTTACCTCTTCTGACCAAAAATCATGAGGCAGGTTTCTCCTGCTATTGGACCCGGCTATTGATGCTGTTCTTCTCTGGTTTCCCATGAGCCTCTAATCTGTCTGATTTTGGAAGGGGACAAACAAATTGGTTTGATTCTGTTTTTACCAAATGGAAGAAGAGCAGGAAAGAGGAGGGTTTAGGGCTGTTTACTGAAACTCAGAATGTTTTGGAGTGCTGTGAATTGGGCCAGTGGTTGCTGCCAACTAGTAAAAAAACATTCAAAAGTGTTCTCTTTTCATCTTTAGGAAAAACAAACCAAAAAACATGAAAAAACAGTATTGAAAACCACAGAATGAAAGTACAGTCAATGCAGTTTATAAAACCAGAATAGTCAGACCATAATGACAATAAATATCCAGGAGAACTGAACACTTGTGAAATGAAAATCTAATCTTGAAAATATATGATATTTGTATAGAATGTTCTCTTCTTTTTCTCTTTTTTCCTCTTCATGGTTTCTGTGTGAATTTTACTGTTCTCAAAGACCAACAGTGTTGCTGTTCTGTACATTAACTCTGTATGTGTGTACACAGGACCTCTAAGAGCTCCCCTGTATGCTGCATGTGTCTTCTATATCCTTCTATTTTATAAATCTTGTTTTCTGTACAGTACACATGTCCTTTTTTCTACTGTAAACTTCATCCAAATTGCTTGTTTTTCTGCTGTGATGGGGATATCATCTGGATGGTTCACTTTCAAGGCTGTAAAATCCTCCTGTTGAAACTGTGACTAGAGTATTGCTTCCTAGTGCACAGCTTTGCACCAGGAATTCTTGTCCTTTCAAGCCAGGGGAGAACCTGTTAGTAAATTTTGCAAAAGCAGTAACAACTTGTGATCCAGACAGGTCAAGAGGGAAGGTTCCTTTTGACTAATTCTTTGAGCACAAGTTTTGTTTTCTGATATAAAACTCATGTTCCTCTGGAGGAGATGATCCTGCCAGGCTGCTGTGTGCCACTTCAGCCAGGGTAAGCAGAAGAGTTAAATATTGTGGAACATCTGTGAATCACAGGCTCCATGTGGGAGAGAGGGATGGCAGTGATGGAAAGAACTATAAAAAGAAAACAGGAGTGTTCGGTTAATGGTGTCTGAGATCTTCTGAAGAAGAAGGAGGGGAAGAAATTTGACTACTGGATAGTGAATGGAATCCTGAAGGAACATGGAAAATATGTACAGTGGCAAAGAGAGAAACTATAGAGGTCTATAAACGATACAGAAAATTATGAAGGCGAAGATACAGTTGGGGATCTTATATATAAAATGGATTTAAAAATCCTTACAGGCATCTGGAGAGGTGAAGTGGAAAAGAAACTTTGCATGATGGGACTAAAAAGCATTGTTAATTGATAACTATGGACTCTACTTTTGAAAGGCTGTGAGTATTTTAAAGGATGGGAGGGATGATTGCAGGCTCTGCAAATGAACTCTGTGTGTCACAGGGAGGTGAAGTATTTCCCTGCTCTTTGTTGGAGGACTGAAGTTTTGGGGTTGTTGTCAGGGAAATACTTATGGCTGTGAATTGCATTTTTAAAACTCTCTTTAATTTAGAAACCCTTTGTCCCATTTGCTGCTTTAGTTGTACAGTCCTTGCTTTAGGCTTATTAAAAGTTGGCAGTCTCGGCTGGAGGAAAAGTAGGGGATAGGTCAGATGCTAATTAATTTCATGCTAATTGTGCCATAATTTGAAATACAGTGGATTAGTTTCCGTGGGAGAGCAGAAACATACAGAAAGGCAAAAATGATTATGGATAATTAATCTCTGTAAAATTGCTTGGGATGCTCTAAGAAAATGAGGTTTACTTGTTGCTTTTATTTTTGTTAGAAATCTTCTAAGGGCGCCTGTACCGTGGATTACATGGAAGATTAATTTCTGTTGAATGACTCTTCTTTGTTCCTAAAACACCTAAAATAAATCCCTCAGCAGCTGGCTGAACTCTTGGTCAGTACTCTGTTGGTTTTGGTCAGATAAACTGCTGAAGTTGAGTTGGGTGCCAACTAGAGCCACATGGGAATGGCATTACTCCACCTTCTGTAACCCACCAAGCTGAAGGACAATTCCAGAGGTTTGAGGTGAATTTTGCAGGCTGTAGTGTTGAGTGTGCTACTGCTCAGAGTTCAGCAGAACTCTCTGTCTGAAAGGAGCCAGTGCTGGTGGGTTTGTGAGAAGTTTCAGCTGTCTGGGTGCTGCCTCATCATTGCATCCTGAACTCCTGAGCTCCTTCTGTGCCTATCCAGGGGCAGGAGATATCTCTGCCCAAGAAGATGGTCGTTTCACATGGTATCCTTTTTGCATTTGCTTCTACCTCTTCTTTGTGCAAGGAGGAAGAGCTCCCTTTCCCCCACTCTGGGACAGCAGTTTGGACCTTTGAGCTGAGTGCCTTGAAAGAAGAGAACATGTTGACAAGGCTGGAATGGAAGAGGGCTGGATGCAAACCACTTCTTGGCCTCTGTGCTTCCTTCCCACTGAGTCTCCAGTGGCTGGTCAGAGAGCTTGACTTGGAGGCAGGCTGGGGGTAGTAATTTACTGCTGGCCTTTAATGGCTGTAAATTACTACATGTCCTGGAGAGGAGCAGCTGTAGAAGTAGAGCTGTGACTCAGAGGTGGGTCCCATGCACACCACCTCTATAGGTTTTTTCCTTACACATGGAGTGTCATATTCTCTCTGATATCAAAAAACCACCTGTGTGTTCTCAGGCTGGCTCCATACTCCATGTTTCTGCGTGGCGCTGATCATAAAACTGTGTATTTTCCTTGTAGTTTTCTACCCACCAATTATTGACCCACTGGAGTTCAGTGACCTGGTTGTAAACCGTTGGAGAGCAGCAACTTCCCAAGTAATCACCTCTTGCTCTGAAATCCAAGGAGTTCCAAGAAGAGGTTGGGTGTGTGGGGGGGGAAGAGGTGCAGTTTTCACAATTGGATTCCTTTTGTTTTGCTTTCTACCTGCGAACACCAAGCAGGAGTTCAAATAACATTACAAAGCAGAAAGCTTTATGATTAATTACACCTGGTACAGATATAATTTAAACATATTGACTTGTCTGAAGTAAGTGCCAGACGGTGCAATAGGGGAGACAGGAAGTGGCTGGTGGAGTTTGCTGAACCAAGCTGGAATCAAAAGTCAGGGAGAGGAAGCGCATCATCATTTAACTTTGCTTGGCAGCTCAGCAGAAAACTGATGCAATTGCTGATGGATGCTGATATCAAAGGGAGAAAAATTATGACAAATTCTTTGTGCTTTTAAAATTAACCTAAAGCTAATCAATAGCTTGACTTGGTGCAATATAAAAATGTAGTACTGGGACCTCCATTAAAATGATTTTTCTTTAAACCTATATTCTGGGATTGCTATTAGAGAGGCTTTAGAGATAATAATGGCAGTTAAAAGACAGCTCTCTAATTCCCATCAGGTTGTTGCATTTCACTGCAACTAGTCTGTAGCTGCACTGGGAACTAGGTAATGTCAGCTCTTGAAAGATTATATTTTCTTTAGCTTTTTTCTTTATGGACCAGTGGGTCCCTAGGAATATTTAAGATAGCTTTTAAATGGGGTCATGGATGGAACAGGGGAGAAACCGTTTGACTGGACTAGACTCACCGTGCTAACACAGCTCATGGCTTTTTCCCCTATCTCTCTCCAGCAAACTGTGATCACATGGGAATTTGTGAGCCAAAGTTCAGAAACCAATCAGCTACCTCAGATTTCTGATAGCAGATCGTAGTGGGGTGAGGGCTAACTAACATTTGATAACCCATGCATCTAAATTGGAATACTTGCTTTTTTCCTCCACTTTGTGGTTGTGTTTTATCACCCTGAGCACACATTCTTCACTCTCTGACTCAAGCTGGTCGTGACCGTGTAGTAGTTACGACTGCGCCATCTGTGCGAGTGTTACATCTCTCACTGCAGTTCTCCTCAGAGATGTCTCTTCATTTCAAATTGTATCTCTGGGTGCTGGTCATGGAGCTCCACAACTCAGCACCCCTGGAGCCAACTGGTGATTCATGCCTCCAAAGTTTCATGACATTTGCTGTGCAGAAGCCAGAAGTGGCCTTTGGGCCCCAGGCATTTCTCCCTCCTCCTTTCCTGAAATGTGTTGGACCATCATGAGGTTGTAGCTATGCAAAAAGAAAGCATGAATGTTGTACAAGCAGTACCTGCTAGTGGTTTTAGAAATGTCCTCTGCTATGAGAGAGCTGCTGTACTCTGTTTGTCTTTTGGGAACACAAAATAGGTTGGTCAGGCTTGCTGCCTCTCTGTTGCCTCAAATGAGACCTCAGTTTACCTGTCACCTCAGATTAAATCTCGATTTCTACGTGCTGGTGTTCCAAGTAGTCTTCAGACTCAAAGCAGGAGGTGTCTGAGACTGCAGGTGTTGTGAATTTGGTCCTACAAAGAGATGTCTGTGAGTTTCCCAGTCAATGAGCTTTGCCTGAATGCAGAACAAGAAGTATTCTGTGCCACCTAGTACTTCAAAGATGTAAGTAGAAGGAGCAGAAGCCATAGAGGAAGTTTGTGAAATGAAGGGAACAAAGGAGGACAGGATAAAACCACAGAGGCTGGGAAAAAAACACAAGCATATGGAGGAAGCCTAGAAGTGCTGAGTTGTGCTAGAGGAGAAATGATAATCCTTTTTCCATGAAAAAGTGCTAATAGTTTCCTCCCTCCAATAATAAGACTGCTGATGGTTTCTGCAGTGGGAAGGAAATATGGGAGGATGTTTAGGCGAGAAGTGGTAGATACTGAGGTAAAAAAAGAAACAAAGTAAGAAGCATCAAATGAGAAGGTAGAGGAGAAAAAAAAAAACAGGCCTGGAGTCAGGAATGGGTGAGGGAACCACATGTGAATACGACATAGGACAGAGTAGATACAATCTCCCCTTTTCTTCAAGCATCTCGTTCTTGCTCAGAGGGTTACTGCATCATTCTTAGCAACTAGATCTGCTCTGTAATTATTGCATGTTCTGCTTAGCCTCTCCCTTTACTCTCTCTTCCTACTTTCTCTACCAGGAAAATCACGGAGCAGCAGATCTCAAATCTGGGAAGCATTTCCTCCTAGATCTTCTGTAGTCTGTGCCTGGGCCCAGCAAGTATCAAGACAATGTGGTGACTGCAGCTGGCATTCTTTTATGAGCAGAGAGGGGCAGCTGGCAGATTTGACAGTACAGTCATAAGATCCTCCTTTACAGCAGATGCTACTGTGGAACTTGCCAAGGTTGAATCATGGTTCTGTGGCAGCTTTTCATCTTCATTTTTCAGTGATCCTAGAGGAGATGATTTCAGGATTTGAGATTCCTCATTCTCATCATCTGTCTCCAGTATCTGTATGAATGAGATGAAGTTGCAAAATGTTTTGGTGTTATATGCTGCCCTTCTCCTGAATTGGTCCTGTGGGCTTTTTCAAATTAAGTAACAGCTTTGTCAGGAATGCATATAGTATAGCTTTACTACAGTTCCTTTTTCACAGCATTGGCCACAAATATAATTTATCTATAAATCTATCTTTATATGAATTTTTGCATCTGCCCAATGATGATAACCCATGCCATATACCTGGAACAGGCTGTTTAGTCAAGAACTGGAATACTGTCCTTTTTGTTGTCTCTGAGTGACTCTTAAACATGCCATAGAGTTTGGGTATCCACTTTTACTTAGGATTTCATGTAGACAGACTGGGGCATGGGAATGGAGAGAACCTCCAAATGTGAACATGCGCATGTGGGTAGAATGGTAATGGAGTGTCACTGTAGGGGAGATTTTGAAGGCCTGGAGATGGCATTGTCAGTTGTTTTGAAAGCTGACAGTTGTTGTCAGTATGTTGACAATTATTTTCAATTTGTTTTGTTTTGTTTTTTAATTGTGGAAATGTTCCCAGAAGCTTAGTAAACGAGGACACGTTCTTATAAATATTCAGTTAATATGTTAAAGCTCACATGGCCTGGCTTTGGTTATGAAACCTACTCCTTTAAGTTGGTGTAATTTGTCCCGTAGAAGGCCTGTTTTCAGAAGAGGTGCCCCTGCTTGTAGGATGAGACTGTTTCTCCCAAGTTGCAAAGTGCTAGAGCTTACTTAGAGCATGCTTCTTTTAAAACAGACACACAGCCTTGCAAATGGATCCAATTCCACTCCAACACATGGCTTCGTTTGTGGACATGGGATGCCAGAAAACCACAATGTATTCTGTATGATGTTTGTAAGCTCTGCAAAACTGCTGAACCAAAAAGCCTAATCTTAAACAATTAGATCAGGATTGTGCTTGCAGAGGTGTTACGGAGTTTGCTTTCTTTCATTCCTTAGAGATTATCTTTTTCAAAGATGGTGTAGTTGGTTGAAACTTGTGTCCATTGCATTCAAAAATACTTGGCAAAATACCATCCTGAGTGGCTCCATGGAATTTTCTTCTCCTTTAATGCATGCTTAGGATTGAAATGAACCAGCTTCTTCACAGTGAGAAATTAGTGTAGTGGTGACACGGGAGTTCTGGAGAGCCATCCCCAAACCAGTATCTGAAAGGCAAGTGTAGACCAGTAAGATCTGATACGTAAGGTTTTTAGCTTCATGATTCCATAGTTGCATGAGTCCAATGGAAAATGTGAGGCTTCTACTCCTATGTTATTTAGCTGCCAGTAACATCTCTCTGCAAAACTTACTGGAGTGTGTGTGCATCCTGAAGTGTGACATTGCTAAAAGTATTTCGACAATACAAAACAAAAAGTAAAAACATTAGATCTATTTGGTTAGATTTTTGTAGTTAAAACTCTGTGCTATCCCTCATGGGTGTCAGAATGCAGATAAAACCGATTCTGCTCCTTCACTGGACCTTCATTCACTCTCTTTTGCTGTAAATAGGCATTTCCAATGTTTAATTGCAGCCATCCCTTTGCTGACTTTGCTTTGTGCTCAGAGCTGTGTTGTTCTTCTCCAGTCCATGCTACATGGTGAAGCAATGAGTGGAATGGAGAGTTGAATTACACATGATTTCTTGATGGCTCCAACGAGACTAAGTAAATACTATGTAAAGAGTAAGTTGTCCCTCACTGTGAATATGAGTGGCAAAATTGATGTCTTTTGTTTCTGAAAACTGGTGTTTCTAACTCCATGCATTTCAATTCTTTACACTGTATAGTGAAATAAAACTTTCAAGGATGGTAGGTTTTGCTTTGCTGCTGGTAAACCTGGTTCTACAAATACTTTCTTGCAAAAATAGCCTATGCTGACTTTTGCAGAGTAACACCTTGATTTACACCATTCCAAGGTTCAAAGCATTCAAGCTCATCTGTGGGAAGGAAATACATTAAGGAACGTTATTAGGAATTCCTCTCTTTATGTTTTCTTTGCGTGTCTTCTGTGGTCCATCTGTGAAATAAACCATGAGAAGGAAGCATAGGGAGTGGGAGATCAGCATAGTGGGAAGACAAAAACAATGAAACCTCAATGAATTGATGATGAAAGGGAGGGAGACAAAAAGACTCCTAAGAGAGCTGCGGATGAGCCAGGGGAGAAGGGAAAACATAGTGTTTGGATGCCCAAAGCACCATCAGCCAGTTAAGCAAAAATGAGGACGCAAATGAAATGGGGAGAACAGCAATAAGCAGATAGAGCTTGAAGGATGCAGAATCTGAAAGTATTCAGAAAGGAAAGGAATGCATTTTGCCATTTGTGTTTGTGTTGAATAGGACCTTAATCTCCAAATGGTTTGCCTGTCTTTTCAGTGGACCAACCAGAGAAATCAGGTGTGATTGAAAATGAGAGAAGCAGCATTTGGATCTAAATCTGCTGTATTCCTTCTGCTTCCTATCATATGCCACAGAATAAAATTTTGTATTAGGGAAATTGTGACGTGTATCACATTAGGTGATATATTACTGTTCCAAACCCAGGTCCTTAACATCTAAAAATAGCTTGCATGGACATGTGGGGCAGCTCCTAGGGTCTAGTGAGCGATATTTAGTGTTCCGTGGGGAAGGAGAGAAACACTGTAATGAAATCACCAGCTTTAAGCTAAGCTGCTTTTCTTAGATGGCTCCCCCTGATCTCAGAAAAAACATGTCTGTGCAGGTTCAGTCAAGCTGCCTGTTGAATAGTTTGTCCAAATGCAGGAAGCAAGATCTTTGACCTTCTGCAGTGTCCTCATTGTAGACGCATGCATATAATTTCCAGTAATTTAACAGGAGCTTTAGTTTGAAAAAGATTTGGGTTTTATTACTTTCATTCATCATCATTAACTCATGCCATGTGGCGGAGAGGAGGGAATGACATATTTCCGCAATTAGATTCAGTATTTTGCATGAAAAAATGAGCTGTTACAGCAAATGCTGCTTTTGAAATAGGGACTAAACCCAACGGAAACAAAAGTTGTGATGTGTGCTCAGAAGAGAAGAGTTAAAAAAGGATATTTTTACAATGAGGTCTTCTTTAAGTTGTGGTTAGAAATGATTTAGCCTTCTAACCTGTTCCTACTGTGTACTTGGCTTACATTCAAAAAATGTTTTCATCCAGTACCTTGATGTGCTTCTTATTCGTCTGTTACAAATATGTTCTACTTTCTGCTTACTCTTAAAAGGTGCACTGGCTTCCTCTGCTGAGAGTACCTTTGCATAGGGCTGCTTTAGTTTGCATGGGGAGTGTGAAATTTCATTTGATTTTTAGTTTGTGTGGATTTGCCTTGCTTGAATTTTGATTTAGCTGAGCCCAACAACACAAAACACAGCTGGGAAAATCCTATTTCCTATGGTGTGTGATGCAAAAGGGATCACTTCTTCGGGGTGGCTTGGCTCTAGAGCTGAGGTGCACTTCAAGGATTTCACTACACAATATTTTTTAACCCTTTGATGAGCAAGCTAAACTGGAAGGGCCTGATGCTGTTTTCTGTGAAGCTGAAGGGAAGTTTGCCATCAGTTAAGATGGGAACAACATGAGGCCCAGTGCTGGTCATGAAATCCAAAACCCAAGCGAGCTTAATGTGGTTGAGTGTTCCTGCCAGCATTCCTTATGACTGTGTGTGTGACACATGCTCCCTTGATAATCTAATGAAGAATACATGTAGGCCCAAATGTACTTCATTTTACATATCAGGCTGCATTTTCGGTAATTTGCCTTTTCTCCTTGTAAGAATCTCAGCCTCGTGGATGTTAGCATGAGCCAATACTCCTGGTAGGTTTTCTGTTTCCCTTCTTGGGCTGTTGGTTTTCTTTTCTGCATGTTCAATTACATGTGCACATTCATCCATCATTAGTTCCTGTTCACTGGAGGATATTTTGCAGAGCTCTTTACACAGCATTCATAATACTCTCATCCATGATTTGGATTTTCTACTGACTGCAAAAGTTCTGTCCTTTTTGCTGCTGTTATATCATTTTATAGCTCTATCTAGATAAACTACTTGGAATTTCTGTAGCAGAAGTATAATAATCTTGTTTATATTTCCCCTTCTAATTCAATTGTGCATTGAATTCTGTAAAAAATTTGGGGTTTTTTATAGTGTTTTTTAAGGTATTTAAAAATGTAAGCTCCTCATATATCAGTATTTCTTTAGTGGTTGCTTTCTTATATTGTCATAATTCTCAGTAGATTTTTTGTTGTTGCTGCTCTCCCTCTTCTCTGGAAAAATGATCTTCATCTTTTGATTAGGTGTGCCAACTCATGTCTGTTTCAGGAGAAAAGAATTATAATTTTTGTTACAGCACTCAACTACCTATGTTAGTAGTGAGTAGATGTGGGGGGATTTGTTGTGTGTGTGTGTGTATGCATATATATGTATTAAATTCATGTGTGTGCTGCATACACCCACATCTGCTTTCCCTTTTTTGTTTTAATTCCTCAGTTTCCACTATAACTTCTGTGAAGAACTATTACTGTCTCTGCACAGGAGACAAAAATACAGAACTACTTGTAAAAGCGAAGTCCAAGCCACCTTTGTTGTGGTACAGTCACTGTGGAAGAAACAGAAGGAGGTAAACCTGATGAGCTTTCTCAGCACAGTGTGTCCCCACGTCTGTGCTTTTCCTCCTCCACAAGCCCAGGGCTCCATGTTTGCTCTCTGACAATCCAGCTGCATAGAGGCAAACTACTACCATTTCCCTTTGTTCCAGCTGTCCTCAAGACTCTTTTTTGTGGAATATCCACCATGGAGAAGACGCAAGAAATATCACCTAAACTCAGGTTGTAACATTTTCTTATGACCTGACCAAGGGCATGTGATATACAGAATATATAGGAATAATTCACACCGAGTTCCATTTCTCTCCTGCATCTTTGGAAGAGCATGATGCCTTCCTTGGACCCTTGTCTGTAGGAAGGATAAAACTTACCCTTTGTACACAAGGACCTTAGTTCTTACTCCTAATTTCATACATAAATAGAGGTCAGCACAAGACTATTGGAGTAAAAACTTACTGTTGGGCTCTTCAATAGATTTTAATGATGATATGCTGAAATACAGTCTCTAGTGTTTGGCATAGATGACAGAGAAAGAAAAAAATCACCAATAATTTATTTCTTTTACTAATAATTTATCTGGCTATTGATCTAGTTTAAGTTTGGCTCCAGCTCTGCCCTTCAGCAGCTTTTGTAAACAGGTTATTTCTTTTCTTCGTGAGTCAGGGTTTGACTTTTCCCCTCTGTGCTATAAATTACACCTGTGTCTCCAGTACCATCCTAATGCCTGGGGTTTAGTGAGTAAAAGAAGGAATCTGAGTTCAACTTCTTAACCTGAAAGGCTTTGTCTTTTCCATTACTTGAACCCCACACTGAAGACATCTTTTTCTGTGCTCCTTCAGGACCTTTAAAGACAGAAGAGCAGCCCAAAACAAATTATTTTCCTACCTTTTGAAATATGTTTCACTCTACCTTTTCAAGTTTTTAGACTTATATTTTATTGTCATTTAAAGGTAAAATGAAGAAGGGTTAAAAGACTCCTCATGTAAGAAAAATACATAGAAGCAAATTAGACTCAGTACATTCAGGGAGACTATTAATATGAGGTGAGTTTACTCAAGAAATTGTAGGATCAGGCCCATGATACTGAACTTGATTTAATTCACTCATACATAATGATTACTTACAGCTCTGAGCAGATGTAGTAATGACTACAATTACTTGCAGTTCATTTTTTATTATGATTAAATCTGTACATGATATTATTCTTGAGGCAGCAGTTTTTAATATTCAGTTTGCTCCCCTCTCTCATCAACATTGACTGTGTACAAGGTTAGAGGCAAATCCCCAGTTCAGCAATGAACAGCTTTTTGCTGTGAGCAAATGTTGTTTGGTTGGAGTCCAGTGCCATAGGCACTTCATGTTCAAAGTTCACCTTTGAAGCATCCAGATTGCATGTGTGTGTCCTTTCAAATGTATTTTATTTGTGAAGCCCCCACAAGCTTGAAGAGAGCACTTTTAGAGTAACATTGAGGGTGCAAATGAAACTGTCACCTGTAGTGTGCCTCAGTCACCGTGGACTAAAGCAGTGGAGTGATCCTAGAATTTCTGTTGTCTCTTCGGAGCTTTCACATGACTCAGGTTGGTTTTGCTGGAGCCAGCAGATTTCTGTGTTCCTGCCCAAGTCTCTTTGTGTAAACCTGGAGAAGTCTACAGACTGCCTTTTAATTTATTCTTTTGTGATATGAGGGCAGGAGTTAATTTGAAAGCAGAAGGACTTGCTGTTTAGCTTGAGTGAAGCTGTATTATGGAATGCTGAGGATGTGCAAAGGGTCTTGTGCTTGTGGGCATATAGGAGAATAGGATTATTTGAATGGGGCATTTGCCATATATTTGTCATTCATGTGTGATGTTTGTCTGATCTTTTAGATAAAGCACAGCAAATGTTGCAAATAGCTCCTATGGAGATAAAATGACTGAACAATGGAAAGTCATTTTATTGCCTTGATTGTTTTATATTTCTGGTAAAAAGCCTTACTCTTAATTGAAGACCAGGTTAGAGAAAATCAGAAAGTTATCATGGTCTCTGGACTACCTGAAGAGTTTCTAATTAAGAGAACAAGTTTTGTCAGCCACCTCCTTCCTCAATATTCTCATTTCAGCAAAACGAGATGTGTCAAAAATACTCACCACTCTTGACTGTGGCTCTTTGTCCATACAGGGAGGATCATGGCATCAAACAAAGGCATCTGTCACAGTCCTTGTCATCTGTGTTTGTTTCTGGATTTGTTTCTCTGATGAAAGCTGTGACAAAATCTCTGGTCATGATGAAGCAATTTTTAAAAGCAATTAATTGTGGCTGAGAGGTGGAAATTTGTTTGCTTGTGGAATTTCTACTCAGCTGTGTGACCAGGAAAGAACCTGTTCAGGAGGATTTTGCTTCATGTTGCTTCATGGTTTATAATCTTCATTTCCAGTTTACAGTAATTTTAAGTATACCATTGATTGAAGAAGATGACCTAAAAAAAAATTCTGAGAACTTGCTACTCATGAATGCTTCCTATTGCTAAAAGCATAACTTTAAACCACTGCATTGCACCTAGGGCAATGTGATAAAGAAGCAGAAAGAGGGAAAAAAAAAGAGACTGATTTACAGAAAAATGCCAATTTGTAGATGGAGGAATTAATTCTTTGCATAAAATGGATGAAAGGAGTGTCAGAACTCTTAACATTTAAATTCATCTAAATGATGAGCTGCAGTAACATTCAGGGCTCTGCATTGATTACAAGAAGATGATGCATGTTGCTCAATGGGGATGAATGATGTTGCAGAGTGACAAGTTGATGTCCTTAGACTGAACGAAGCCCCCTGTGTTTTATAACTTGGCATGTGGTCAGAAAGGGTTACCCTGATCTGCAGTGTCTGTCGTTGTGTGCTAATAGCAAGGTGGGTAAGAACTGACATGATACTCAAGGTATGGTTTTTATAAAAAGTTATTGACCGCTTTAAGGGACACTTTTTTAGCGCTGTGGATAGCAAGCTGGGCATAACTGCAACCCAGGAGGCAGTTTGTCATAAAGATTATTACTAGGTGGTTAAGCGCTTGAAAGGCTTACCACTTGATGCAAGACCTTCCCTATAAAAGCTTGGCTATAGGTCAGTAATTTGCCAATATTCCTGGGTCAGAAGAAAGAAGCTTAAGTTCAGAAATAATATTAGAATGTTTTAGAGCTGACGGTACAATGCCAGAAGTAGGGGAAGTATTAATAATTTTAATGATAAAAAGACCCTATCAGGTTTGAGTGGGGGGAAGTCACAAAGGAATCTAGCTGAAGATTTGAGAGATACTTCAAAGAACTTCATTAATACAAAAGGAGAGATTAGCCCAAGAAGAAAAGAACAGAAGAGGAGCTGGCTAGTATAAAGTCAGTAGAAGAATTATGATAATGTCATACATGGAATATTTGCATAAAAAGCTAAAGAGAAATTAAAACAAAGCTATCTTTAAACTTTTCAGACCAGTAAGGTCATTAAGGATATTCTCCAAAAGTTAAGATGAGGGTTTTTACAGAATGTGGCTGTAAAACTTAATTTTCACTTTTGAACACAACTGCAGTGCTGGCATGAGAAGTGATAAGAAAAGCATCAGAAGATGTAGCAAGAAGTCGTGCAGGGAGCTTGCAGCAGTTTTCATGCACAACCTAGGGCTGAGTTCTTTGGGAATTTCACTGCTTTTGTGAGACAACAGCAATTGTAATTCTTCTAGGGCTTAGAGTGTAGTCCAAGAGCTTAATAAAACAACATCAAGGAAAGCTCATTTGCTTGACTTTGTATGCAAGTTCACATTTGAAACTGAAGGGCAAACAGTGCCATGAGATACCCATTGTGGCTCATGAATGGAAAATGAATTATGTTGTTCAAGTATCATGTTCACTTGCATATTTTCATGTTGCAAAACAATGGCTTACAAAATACTGCACACAGCATGCCTATAATTTTGGGTTGCAGTTGAAGGGCAATTTAGTAATATTGTGCCCAAAGGCTTCAAGCAGCATTGACACAGTTTTGGCCCCTTGTGATGATCCCTTTTTGAAGACACAATAATGACCTGGTTTACGTCCCAGGGAGCTTACAATCTAATTGAAGAAAGGATCCAAGAATTCTGATGATAAACAGGAAGGGAAAGAATGGATGAAGGGAAAAGGAGAATACCCATCTACCTACTGCTCATAACAATACCTGTCTTCTTTTCTTCTATGCTTATGTTCAAGCACTATAAAACACTGATGACTTGATGCCCACAACATCCATGCTACAGCAATAAGGTGTATTAATTCAGAGTTTGCATCTCCTGTTCTCTGAGCTGTTCAGTTCATCTAGATGTCCATAATTTCTTTTGGATGGTAAGGTAATGGAATGGCAAAGGGTGTCCCATGTGCAAAATTCAGGTTCACAAAATATCCTTCTGAAGTAAATGAGTGTGAGGCAGCAGTTCTGTTGAGTAGACCCTGTTAATTGGCTTATTTTCCCAGTGTGCCCACATTTTTGGAGAAAGACATTTTTATACTCATATGTATCTCGTTGTCAGGTCTTGTAAATAATTTTTGAACTATTCTTCTCCTCCATCAACATCCTGATGTCTGCGCAAGCTCTTTTCATGTCTTGATTATTTTAGTCCACTGTTCATTGTTTGCAGAGGTACTGGATACACACGACTTTAAACTGACTATAGAAAATGAGTTGTTGTTGCTGATTTGGTTACATGAAATCCTGTTTTGTTATCAAACAGATTTGCTGCCAAATGAAAGATCGATTTTATTGTTCTACATCATTGCTTAAAAAGAGTATTTATTCCAATAAAACTATCAAGAAAAGCACACCGGATGCTCTAAGAATAGGCAGCACTTAGAGTCACAGCTGTTAACAAACATGGTAGATCTGATTTGAGATTAAGATACAAATGAAGAACTATTAGAGTTCAATTAACTAAACAAGATCTGGGGACCAAGGCATCAGAAAAAGACGGGGTTTTAATATGTCTGCAAGAGAAGGTAATTTACTATGTATGACTTAAAAGCACAAAGTCTTTCAATGACACAGTTCTGGATCAACCACATAAAATGATGATGTTTGCGTTATAAATGGTTCTGAAGATGTATGTGTCTTACGTACTGTTTTTGCTCTTGTGAGTAAATGTGTGCATAAGATTTCCTTCAAAATGAGAATGCATGGCTATCGTTTATAGTAAGCACAGATAGTCCCACTCACCTGTCATGACATAAAGTGTGCTTATTCCTTTCTGAGCAAGCTGCAGTAAAATGTTTTCTTTTGTCATGGAATGTAGGCTTACTTTGACTTTTTTTTTCTTTCTGGCTGGAGTTGTACGGAAACAGAAAATACTCCTATGGTTTAACTCAGTCTCATAGTACACCATGCATAGCTGTACATTATCTTTAGGCTTTACATTCAGTTGGTTAAGTTTGGGCTCCTTCTGTCTAATGCTGTTTCCTCTAATGGTTGAAGAAATGGAACATTATACTATGTAACATGTGGGGGTCACATTAATCACAGAAAATTCTTTTAATGTCTCAGAAGTAACTGTCAAACTGGACATACTGAATCTATTTAAACTAAAGCATGCCATTTTTTATCTACAGTGATCTTTAATTCACATAAAAGGGTCAAGAAAATGTGATTAAGTGACAGTTTTAAAATGTACTATAATATTAAATAGCTTGATTAAGTGACAACTATAAAATGTAATACAATATTAAGTATCTGGCTATGTCCCAAAAGAACTTTAAAGTATTTTGAATGGTTTGGGAATTCTCTAGCCCATCATGCATTACAAAAGAGCATTTTTTGTAAATGTAAACAAGTGAACTCAGGAAAAAAATCCACATAATATCTTGTCATGCTGCAAATAATCTCAGTCCAGGCTTCAAATTAAAGCCACCGCATTTCCAAACAAGATCTCAAGGAAGCAAATAGGACTTCTTCTAATGATGCTGCCCCTCCTGAGACCACAGAAACAAAGAACCCTCTGAATGAGGATGTGCACAGAATAGTACAGTGGTTCGAGTAAAGATTTTTACATTGTGTGGCTAAATAACTAGGTTCATGTGTTTCTTTCCTAGCTTTCAAGTGTAAAGTACCTGTACTGTATTGTGTTTGACACTCTGGTGTAAAGCTCTAAGAGATGTCAAGTGATCTGCTGTTTGTGAGCTATGCCTTGTACTTCTGTGCGTGCTATTAGGCTTGAAAGAAAAAAATCAGTGTGAGGATAGCACTCTAAAGTGTGCAACTTGATCAGAATATGACCTTTGTGACTGTAAAAAGCATAGGCCTTACACAGAAAAGGAAGGTCATCAATGGGGAGAAAGTGATTTTCCAGTATGTTTATGGAGAACTGAATTAATGGTTAGCATATCGAAGAAAGCGAGATTAGACGTGATGCTTAGCAGCCCATTCTGCAAAGTGCAGACTACGAAAGACTTGACACGATGCACAGAGCTCTGGAGAGATTGGAGTCTGGCCTTCCTGAGGAAATCTGGCCACCAATGCATGTGCCTACATGAGCAAAATCACAGAAAGTGTTCAAATCATTGAATCCAACCCCCCTGCCAGAGCAGGGTCACCTACAGGAGGTCACGTAGGAATGTGTCCTGGGTTTTGAATGTCTCCAGGGAAGGAGACTTCACAACCTCCCCAGGCATCCTGTTCCAGTGCCCTGTCACCTTCGTAGTAAAAAAATTTCTCCCTGTGTTTGTATCGAACCCCCTGTGATCAACCTTATATCTGTTGCCCCTTGTCTTATCATTGGGCAGAACTGAGAAGAGCCTGGCACCGTCCTCCTGGCACTCACCCGTTACATATTTATAAACATTGATGAAGTCACCCCTCATTCTCCTCCAAACTGAAGAGCCCCAGCTCCCTCAGCCTTGCTTCATAAGGCAGATTTTCCACTCCCTTCATCATCTTGGAAGCTCTGCATTGGACTCTCTTAAGCAGTTCCTTGTCCTTTTTGAACTCAGGAGCCCATAACTGGACACAATATTCCAGATATGGCCTCATTGGGAAAGAGGAGAGAAGGAGGAGAGCCTCTCTTGACCTCCTAACCACCCCCTTCTAATGCACCCCAGGATGCCATTGGCTTTCTTGGCCACAAGGGCAAATTGTTGGGTCATGGTCATCCTTCCATCCACCAATACCCCCAGGTCCCTTTCCCCTTCACTGCTCTTCAGCATGAGTATGAACAGCTTTGCATGAACTGAGTAGTGCTACTGTTTCACTCTGTTCTTTGTACCATATTTAGTTTATTATATCTTCTGGCAACCAGAAACTGAATATTTCACAAATGTTCCCTTGTGGTTTGAGCACTGTTTGTTGTTTTTAAATTCCCTTAGAATTTTAATTTCCCATCTTTCCCTGAGGTAACAGTAGCAAATTTGCTAAATTTGGGGGCAGGCATTTTGAAATGCTGCTCTGCATCACATCTAGTGGTTCAGTTTCACCTGATCTTGGTATTTCCTGGGTTTTTCCTTGAAATCATCCATACAGCGTTGAAATTTAGCAGTTATCATGCTAAAATGTTTGAAGTAAGGTTTGGGAGGTAGGGAATGGATTGGTAGGAAATGTCCACAAACAGGGTCTTGTCATTAAATAGCTTATTAAATGTCATCTGATTCTGGGTTGATAGGAGTCCATCAAGTGAACTTCATGTGTCTAACATGTTTCAGGGTGTAAAATCAATGTCTCTTCTACATGGATTCATGTACAGAACAAATATGAAAGAGGAAAAAAGCTCCCATACTGTGCTGGTTCTGACCATGGACATCTGGAGTTTTCAAGTCAGATGGTAAGCAAGTTGTAACATTTTCTTCATGCTGAGAAGTGCTTGCCTTTTGCATTTTCACAGGGCCTGTGTGTGGAGAATGGGTACTATTTTCCTTTAAATATTGTGAACCACTCTTGAGTTGCAGCAGTATCTGTCACAGATGAAAATGCTGTGTGGTCCTTTGTGATTCATTCATTGCTTTATGGACCCCAAATCCTCAGGAGAGGGTCACAAATCCACATAATGTTCTTGCATTCTGGCTTTTGCGTTTGGATCTCTGATGTAACTGACTAAAGTGCAAAAGCCCATCTAGCCAGGTATCTCCCTCCTGACTAGATAGTCCAAGGAGATCAGGAACATCAATTGTTCCAGCTAAAGTCTGCTTTGAATCTAGGCTAATAACTTTCACTCCTGACCTGGTGGTTTCAGATGCTAGTATGTTCTACACAACATATGAACTTCTCTTTCCTCAGGAATGCAATAATCAAATTACTTGTCAACTCCATAAGTAATAGAGCACAAATGAAATTCAATATGCCAACCATTCTGCTGCAAAATTTTATATAAACTTTCATGTTACCAATGTGAAAATCTAAGGAATTTTTTCCAGTGAATGAGCTTTGAGATCCATCAAGACTTGTATGGCCTGGGTAAAAGTGTCCAAGAGCAGAGGCTGCAGAAAACGACCTTGGATTGGTCTCTGCCAATCACTGTTGGTTTTCAATACCAAAATTTTACAGTTGTCCTTTTAAGAGGCATTGTGCTGGTGTCTTAGAGACAGCAGCAAGGATGCTCTTATCTGTTGGCTTTGCAGTGGGCACACTTACCTCTGGTGTTACTCCTTAAATGCTTGCAGTTAAATGTCCTCTGATTTGTCTCTTGAGGGGTTCAGGTAATTGGCTTGAGTGGCTAGGAATCTCCTAGAGTTAACCTCAGTATTTCAGTATGCAAAAGATCCACCTAAGTGGCTTGTTCTGGAGAGGACAACTAATTGGATTTTAAGGCTGGAGGAGCAATTGCAGCTTGTGAGGAAACGGCATCAAGGTCAAGAGAGAAGCCAGCAGAGCACAGTTCCATCCAAGATCTGAGGAGTGCGAGATGGGGTGAGAACAGGATCCATGTGTCAGTATTTTCTTCTGTTAGGTTGGATCTTGCTTTGAATTGCCAGGCTGCTCGGTGGAATATTCTGCATAGTTCTGCGTGGGAAAGGCAACTCAGGCTGTTTATTTTGCTGCTGAGGATGTGTTTGTTGGTAGCGTATGCACAGCATGGATGTTTGATTTCCTGGTGAACCCAGGCAGTGAGTAAAGATTAATACCAACCAAGTAATAGTCACCCCCACCTTCTTCCAATCAGAGCTGTCATTTGGGTCTTTCATTTTTCCTAGGCTAACTAGAATGATGTTGAAAAATATGAGCTCCTATCCTCAATTAATTTTGAAGCAAATTGAAATCCATGCTGGGAACCTGATGTACTTGCTTTAGCTGACTTGCCAGAAGCATGTAAATTATTTTAATCACGACTTGTGTTTGATACTCTACAGGGCTTGCTCCTGCAAAGCTGTAACAGTCCAAGTGCTTGAGATTTGTTTCCAGGATGTTGTCCCCAAGTTCACATGAGCCATTAAAATTGAAGTTAACTGGAGGGGCCTGATCCCCCAAATCCTTTGAACTGAAAGGGAAAAAATTTTCTATCAGCTTGGGTTCAGAATGAGGTATTTGTTTTGACTAACTCTATGTTTTGTTCTCCTTCAGAACTTTCCTGGTTTCTGTTTTATGTATTCTGAGTTCAACTGTCTCTGGTAATTTTTTTCTCAAATGTTCTTCCTCTCTGAATCAACTGTTTCAAATGTGAGTGATGTTACTTCTGACTGGCCACATAAGTCACATGCTTGTGTTTCTATTCTGTGGTTGGATGTATAGAAATACTCTTCCCAAGTAAATAAAGGTATTTACCTTGACGTTTGTTTTCTGAAAACATTTGTGCCAGGAAACCAGACTGTATGGCAGAAAAAAAATGAATATTTTTATCTGCATTAATCACCCAAGTCTAATTTTAAATCTCTAAAGAAGAGAGGTGGGAGTTTGCCTGATTTGTACTCATCTTAGTTTAAGATACATGTTATAGCTCCAGAGTCAGATCCTTTTAGTACCTGTTTTAATAACAAAAAAATAAAACAAGCTAAACCATATTTTGGTAAGTTTTTTAATATTGGTAGTAACCAATTACTTATTATTTTTTACAATTTTTTCTTTCTTTTGATTTCTTTCGAGTGCCGCTGGCCAAGGTTGCTGAAATGACAGTGGTGGTTTTATTAAAATAATAGAAGCTGGGGTTTTCAAAGGGACCCAAGAAAGGAGAACCTCCCATTGAAATTCTGTGGAGTAACCTGTATTGTCAGGATCTTGCATTATAGTCTGTTTTTTGAATGCATTTTTGAGGCCATGTTGTACTGCAGACATAAATATTTATAGCTGGGGCTCTGATCCTTCCTTTGCTTATGCATGTATCTAACTTAAACACATGTGAGTATTCCCCTTGGCTCCAACATGGTTATTTGCATTCACAAAACTGAGGATGCAGCTGGTATTTTTTCACGGAATTGTTAATAATTGTTAATAATAATTCTACTGCAGGTGCAGTTTTGTGGCTGAAAAACTGCCCTTCTACCTGGGAAGATGAGGTGCTGTATCAATTGATCCTTCTGTGACCTTCATTTTTATGCATAGCACATAATCCCAGGACAGTGAACCCGAGCTGCCGCACCACCTCGGACACACTGACCATCTTCTGTTCATTCACTCCCAATGAATTTTTTATAGCCCCTGTCTTTGTAAGATACAAAGCAAAGAGACAGATGCAAAGTTGGCCATCAGTTTTCTAATGGAGCGAGAGCATAATTAATCAGAAATAACACCTAAGAATAACTGGTGCAGAAGGGTATTTCCCAGGGAGGTAACATAGTCTCCTCAGGATTTAAGTCAACTTGTCTTAATCACATGATAAAATTAGTAAGAGTTTGCTTTTGCAATCTTTTGCATTGGTTAGCCAGCAACTTTCTAGCTTATTATTCAGATTTGTGGTTTTTTGATAAGGACAAATTGAATATGAGGCCAGAGATCAGAAGTCATTGGGTGAAACAGTAATGCCAGAAAACAATTCTGCTGGTGATGAAAGACAAATTATTCGCATGGAGACAGGGACAGAGCGTCATCAGAACAGCAAGTGTTGCTTCCCCTTGACAGCTATGACAGGATTATTAATGTACTGCAAGCAGGCATCAGGGCTGAGCTGTGGTGTGAAAACTGTGTCATGTTTACTGCTGTTAGTGAAGAGCACTTAAATGGGGTCATAACTTTCACTTTAAACTCTTGTGAAAGATCCCTTTGGAAAGTTGTATTGCTGAGAATGGGCTCAAACATGGAACTGCTCTCATTAGTTTTTTAATGGGTGGCAAAACTGTGGCAACACCATAAATAATCCCAAGAATATTCTGGTGTGCTGATTATGTATTTTTGGTGACTAGGACATTGTACCTTATGTCTGTGGCCATCTTACTCTGGGAGAAGCCTCATGTTATTCATTGTTTTAACCACAGTATTCCTAGCAAAGAGATAAGGCAATGCATTGGACGATCACTTTTTTTTTTTAGCACCCTTTTTCAGAAGATTTTAGTTACAGTTTTCACTGTTATTCACAGCTGTTAGCAAGTGCTTACAGGTAAAATGCGTGTTTTGAGCAGTTTTCTGAGAGAGCCCTGGGCACGTGCTTGAATGCTTTTCTGAACCCAGGCCTAAGACAGGTTTGATTAGAAAAAGATGATACTTTGCCCACACATATAGTAGTGCTTTTGTTTCCTCCTGAACAGTAAGATGGACATTTGGACTTGGTTCACTTGGTGCTAATGATACATGACCCTGCAGGCAGGTTGTGGTCTCAGCTGGCTTCCATTTTGGGTTTGCAATTTCCTCAGCAAATTTTATAATGGCTTTTTGAGTTGGTGATAAAATCTTATTTCTCTCTCTATACCTACATGAATGCAGGTGCTGAGCATCCAGAGAGGAGTGCAGCAGGAGAGATTATGCCTTTTGCTGCAGGATGCTGGTGTAAAAAGGACAATTTAGGCATAGCTATGTTTTTGCACTCTTCTGGTCTACTCCTTCCTTCTTATAAGAACCTTCTCTTCTGTACTTTACTTTCTTGAAGATATCATGCAGAGATCTCCTCTTCTGACTGCTCTTGGCTGTCCAAGAGTCACCTCCCTCCAGAGGTGTCCCTTCCCATACAGTGGGGGATTGGATCTTGTTGACCTTTAATGTTCCTTCCAATCCTACCATTCTGTGATCAGTTAGAGTATTGACTTTGGCTGTCTTCTGTGACCTTTCTCCTTTCACGGTAGTTCTGCTGCTGACTTTCATAGCTGCTCAAGAGTTGTGATGTGGTGCAGTTAATGCTGTTGTTCTCATCTTCTCATGCACAAGTGGATGCTTTCCAGTCTTTTCTGAAGAGATCTTTTCCTACCGCCCACAGCATGCTGAGGAACACAGTAAGAGTAATGTATTTGAATTTATTTCCACAGCACAATGTGTAGGACATAGGGTGAAAGCAAAACTTTTGTGATCTTGGTTACATTAAAAATTGGTCCTGGCCACACAATAAACATGTGTGAAGTATTTTCCTTTTATGATGCCACCTCCTGCCCCTGATTTGAATGTTACCAAATGTTGCTCTATTTTCTCTCTGGTATTCTCATCTGAACTATTTCCTCTCATTTTCATTTGATTCTTGTGTTCTGTCTTAACTCCTTTTATATATCATTAGTAACACAGCTCTTTCAGCTATTGTCTGCTTAGCAGTGGAGTTCACCCCATGGACGTAGGTTTGTGGTGCTCAGAGTTACAGCATGGAATGATTCTGGACTGAAAGACCATCTAATGTAGGCATAGTTTTACAGGCAAAACTGGACTTACACTGGTATCTCCTCTTTTGATAGGATGGCATTCCTCCAAGCTGTGCCTTTGGCAGTATGGGTAGGAACATTTTCTTGAGTGACAGAGAATGCTAAATTCTTAGCAGAAAGAAGTCTCTCCTCAGTACTGAGTTGTTTGTACGAAAAGAAACTTTCTTGTTTAACTCAGACCGTGGATCTACCATCTGATTCTTTATATCTGAGCAAATTCTCATGCGTTTTCACACTCTTCCCATTTCTGTTCTGTTTTGTGTATGATACTTGCTGAAATAAACAGTTGATGAACTGTGGTACAATGAGTGTCCAGATGTTCTCTCAGCAGGCCAGCTGTATTTATTATTCTCCTCTCCATAACTGTATATCTTGTACCTTTACTATACTTGAAGTGACTTGTAGCTGTTGAGTCTTATTTTTATATGTGAGAACTCCTGCTGCATGGCAGAGACACGTATTAACTCCCTGTTTTTTTCTCCTTAGGTTATGTGAATAGCACTGCTTCACAGCTTTCTCTCTAAACATGAAATCATACAATAGCCTGAAAGGTTTTTCAGAACAGTGGACATTAGGAAAAAGGAAGAGATGAGATTTTATTTATTACTTCTTATTTGCCCTCCACTTTGCTCTGTGTCAAGGCAGGCTGTTTGCTGAATTTAGCTCTTTTTGAACTGTCCTGAAAGACAGGGGGAGGTCTCCTGGGTCATTTTAGCTTTGTTTCTTTTGTTTCCCTCTCTTGTCTTTAAAAATGGAAGGAACACTTTTCTATAATTCATGTAATATTTTTCTGCAGTTGCATAGGCAAGATTTTCATTCGGGGTCCAGACAAAAATGGTGAAAGGCTAGGGGATGTAACTGTTGTTTTCTTTCAGAAGAGTCTAAGGATATGAGAGATTGCCAGCATAACAAATACACCACTTCTTTGCACTCCTTTTGAACTAATTTGGAAAACAGATGCCATCCATGGCACATGCTTACAGAAACATTCACCCTGCTTACACCCTAGTGTGCATTTTCACAGCAAGATCTTCTATACATCTTACACACAAAAAACTAACTTTCTCCCTAGAAGTGTTTGACAAGCTCATCACTTGGCCAATGATTTTCTTTTATGTTTTTTAAAATTTAATTCCTCCCTTTGGATTTTTGTATCACAAGAGGCAGCCAAAGATCAGGTATTAATTTCTACCCGAAGATGTTTGTTTATGTCTTCCAGATAAAATATGATTCAGTGCATTATCAGGCTGTAAATTACAATACTGGGGAATGCTAATGGTTTTATAGGAGCCAGGACAAAAATTTATATGAAGATCGTTGATCTGTTTGGGAGTCTTATGTTAGATTCATGTTTTTTCCTGGACTGACCTAATAATTACCTTCATCAGGGCAAGGCTTGTGCACCTTAAATTCCAACTTGCTTTGTTGGATTGTACTTTAACTTGGTTTTGCTGGGCCTTCCAACATTGCCATGTTTGGGAAAAAATGTGAAAACGGGACAGCTTTGCTTCTCAAATGAGACCTTTTTAGCTCAAGTCGGGGGGTGTGTAGGGGAGGTTGGCTCTGAAAAAAAACCACCTCATAGAAGAAATTTTATCTCATGGTGTTCCCACACTATGACAATATGATAGACTAGTTTTCTTTGGCTGTGTTTAATTTAGCTGCTGTGGTGCTAAAGCATAGGAGATGTGAGTACTCCAGACTTCAGGATGGGGGTGAGGTGGCATTCAGAGCACAGGATGTCACTGGTTTTCAGGCCACTGCATCACAGCCTTCCTGCTACTCACTGGAGAAACTTCTGATGTCCTTGTTGCCTGCCCTGTGCTCAAGTCACAACTCCCACCTCTGTGTCCTTATGTCAAGTGCTATCAGTTATGAATTTCCTATGGAAGGAGACACCTCCATTCCTCCAATGCTAATGAGAGGCAGATTTTAATAGGTCAGCTGAGGGGTTTTATCCAGGTGCCTGGAATGAATTTTTGATCTAAATGAACCAACATTTGTACTTCTTGTATGTTAACAGTCAGGATTGCTAATAATTAATTATTAATTTGAATTTACAAAGTTGAAAAAGCCAGAGTTGCTGAATGTTTGAGGTAGGAAAAAGTCTCTGGAAATGGTCTAATCCTACTTCCCCTACTCAAATAAGGTCAGCTAGAGCAGGTTGCCCTCCTTTAGTTCCTCATACTCAAAATGTGACAGATCCCCCTGAGCCTTCTCTAGGCTGATCAACCCAAGCTGTCTCAGCCTCTTCCCATATGACAGATGCTTCAATCCCTTAATCATTTCAGTGGCCCTTCACTGGACTCCCTCCAGTATTTCCATGTCCGTCCTCTACTGGGGAACCCAGATCCATTGCCTTTAGTGTCTAGGTCAGCATATATAAATTGCAAACCACACCTTGGCATGATCCACCAAGGAAGCTGTCATGTGTTTTCCTGGGGGTGTTCCCAGTGAAGACATGAGCTGCCTTCCCTTGAGTCCTGCCTGCAGTGCAGTGCAGGCATGTTCCTCCCTGTGCAGCAATGTTGGCTGAAGATCAGATGACCTTTTTGGGTGTAACCTGAGCATGTTAGATATGAAAAACCCAGGAAGAGAGCGGTGAAAGTGGGAGAAGCTTACTAACATAAAACCTGCCATATTGAAGTATGGATTGAGATAAATGCAGGAAGCACTGACCCGATTTATGTAGAGAATAAGACTATAAAATCTGGGGGGTATCCACTTGAGTTAAAAAGCATGAAATCTTAAAATAATTTTACACTCTCTGCATCCCTGTATCCTGTTGAAGGCAATAGGTTTTTGCCTAGAAAAAGCTGTAAAATTTTGCCAAATTTGGTCATTCTCAAATTCGTGACATTCTCTGATCTAAATTTCCAGTATTCTGCTTTTGAATGCCTTAAATGTGTAAAGTTTTTATGATGGTAGGGCCACTAGATGTGGTGTTCTGTGAATGCTAAGATGTGTCATACTAGTTGTGATTTTTTGTGTTTTTTTTAATTTTTATTCCAATGTGTCAACACATGATGGCACTTAAAACTGTATTTGCAGAGATTCTGCATAAGACCTGTCTGCCAGATTAAAATGTTTGAGGTTTAGGGGAAAAGCAGGCTTTTTTTCTAGAAGTCACTTATCTTTCAGAGCCTGTTAAACCTGTTTGAATTCCATAGCTTCCTTTGTGTAGACAAGGTGATATGCTAGGAAGATATATAAGCCAGCATGGCCTCCTCGTGCCAGTGCTGTGTAAATACTGTGAGCTCCATCAGGTGCTGTTAGAAGGGATAGGAGAACATTCTGCTTCAAAAAGCTAGAGAAAGAAGAGCAAAAGGCTAATTTATTTGAAGAATGAATGGTAACTAATTGGCAATAAAGCCCAAGCTGGTGGGAGAACACAGTATTTATGTTGGGGTGGCGGCATCATTGGCAACAGCAAACTTCTCACTCTTGTCTGTTGTGGAGCTGTAAAGCCAATGAGAAGAGGAAGAGTCTGCAAAGTAGAAGTGGTTTCAGATCTCCATGTATTTAATGTTGCCTGTTTTATTTTATTTTATCGTAATCCTGAGGATAAACAGACACATCACAGCAGGAGAATCCCCTCGGTGAGATCCATTTTAACTCTAATCAAGGTAGGGAGCAGAGCATTGCCTCTGTCAGTTGTGGTTGGTTTGGTTTTTTTGGTGTGTTTTTTTTTTGCAACCCTGCTAAAAAATGAGGTAGGAGAAACCCAGGGACATGAAATTTCTGCTCAGCGAAGATGCACAGGGGCTGCCTTGGATGTTTATGGGCTGACACGTGCAACTACATCAATCAAAAATAAGTAGAGCCTGAGCACTGGTACTTCCACAAGAAAGGTGTTTATGTAATGGGTTTTTTCCACTCCTTTACTGATACGAGCTCCTGCTAGCTGTTTCAATTTAGATAGCCCTCCCCTTTCTCAGACATTTCAGAGCATGCAACTGGTGTCTCTGGGTCAGGTATTAAGAATGGGAATTAAAAGGAAGAATAGCATTTTTCCTTTGGAAATTTTCTTTAATTCTTGTTCCCGTAAAGTGTGGTAGAGGGGACAGAGAGCCTTGAGCCTGCACTGCTGACTGGTTAGTGACCTTCAGCAATTTACATATGCTGTTTCCTCACCTAGGGAATGAGGATAATGATACTTTTAAGTCTACTTAAAAAACATAATATCAGAGCTAAATTACATTAAACCACTCCATTAATACAGAGAACAACTCTGTAGTATGGCAGAAAACTATCTGGAGATTTAAAATTTAGAAACAGTGAAGAAAAGAGAATCCTTAAAAACGTGTTATTTATAAAAATCTTTAAATTGAGGCAACAGGGAAAAATTAGAATGCTGTTAACTTTGCCTTTTGCTCTTTTCTTCCCCCGCCACCCCCTGGTGTTTGCTTTTCAACATGGTGTTGAAGTGGGTTTTGCTTTTGTCTATAATCAGTTCAACCTCCAAGTTCTCCAGTGCTTCAGCTGAAACCACTGCAGAGGTCTCTGTTTGTTCCAAAACAACTGTTTCCTCTGGAGTTTTTGCTTCAAAGTAAGAGGAATGCACTGGCTCTTCTATCATGCTGAGAAAGCTTGTTTGACAAAAATCTGTAATTTCAGCCAAATTTGAGATGACAGCACCGGCGGTAAAGTTGTGACAAAAACCCGACAAAACCCAGACTATTACAAGTTGAAGTTGATGGTTTCTCCTTATTCAAAGTGGCATGGAAGAGACTTCATAGCAAAGGAATGTTGCCCAAATTCATGTCTGAGACATCTGCTAATCACTCAACAGGTGGTGTTTGTACCAAATTTGAGACGGGCCAACTATTACAACCCTATCTATGATAGGATTCTATGATTCTATCGTTAGTCTGGCAATAGTTGTGTTTTGTTAAAACTCAGTCTTCTGAAGCCAAGATGTTACATGATGATCCTATTTTTCATTAAATCATGAGGTCCCAAGGCTTTGGAAATAACTTGAGAATGTGAACCCCAAAGACTCAAAAAACCCACAAGAAAGTAGGGGGGGAAAAAAAGCATTGCTTTGGTTCTCCATTTAAATTATGTGTTCAATAAGGTACTCTTTGATCTTTTAAGACTATTTTTAACACTCAGGGCCGTCTGTTTGGGAATCTGTGTGTGTGTATGTGTCATTGAAAAGCAATTATTGATTATATCCCCCCTTGTTTCTGTGTTTGGGCTAAAGTTATCCAACCCTGCTAAGGATGATGGGTATGTATTTTCTAACTGAGATGTATGTCTCCAGGTGTCAGTAGCAGGAATGGTCATTCCCTGTGTGGCAAACCCTCTTCTGTTCTCCACTGCAATTAGGTCTTATGTGGAGCATCTGTTTCTTCTGGGCAACTTCTAACTCCTTCCTAATAGTGCTGACTGGTAACTGGCTCTAGTGACAGCTGCTCTTGTGCTCCTCTTCTGCTTCAAAGTAGCCCTTGAAGTGGCATAGCCAGTTCCTGGAAGATCAATATCATCAGGTGCTGGGGGGAGCCATAGAAACCCCAATGACGTTTGCCTCCAATATAGACTTTTTAAAGCATGTTTTGCCTAGCTGGCAGTAGATTTTCAGCTTCCCTGGAGACAGCAGTGTTGAATTTATTCTCCCAGACAATATTTGTGGTAAAAGCTCAAGGAACAGTATTGTTCTCTGTTAGGGGAGCTCTTACTGCCATATCCTGGGGAGATGATATGAGATCCTCTGCTTGGGGACGTCAGGATACGATCCTATGTCCCCCTTCATCTCTCTACCTTTTTCCCATTTGTTGTAGCATTGCCCCCTCCTAAACTGCTGTTTCCAATTAAAAGGGATACAGTTGAATGAGTGGTCCCTATAGCAGCTTTGACAGGACCAAAGCATGCCCAACATTATGCCTATAGCTAGTGGTGCCTCATCATCTGATGCCCAGGAGGGACTGGAGACATTTCTTTAGTGTCTGAGGAAACAAAACCATACATACCTGAGAAATGCAGATAGAGGCCAAATCCTGAAATTGCTGAGACCATTTGGGAAGCACTGTTGTGAGAACTGATCTGTCGAACGGTCACTGGGTTTGTCAATTTGCATTTCTTAAGCTGCATCTGTAGAGTCTCCATAATTTAACAAGTAGTTTGTGACAACATGGCTGTTTTAGGTAGGGCTTGGGCAGCCCTTCAAGCAGCGTCTCCATACCCTTCCCACCCCAATCTTGATGTTGAGACCAAACACCAAAGTACCAAATCTATTTTACTTACATCCTTGAAGTGTCTCTGGCTGCTTCACACTCTGAAATTAGCACACTGTTTTGGTTAAGCAGCAAGTAATAAGCTCAATTAATTGTTCCTGATGGATTATGTATTTATAAAGCTGATCTTGTTTCCTTGTCTTGTCTGGATGATAAGATCCCCTCATCATCCCCCTCAATGTTTTTCATTGAGCAGAAGAATAGAAAAAAAAAAACCACTCAGGTGTTTACCTTGCCATTTCTTTTCTTTGTGCAGCAATGCTTGTTAGATGTTACGGAGTAGCTCAAAGATAAGTTCTTGCTATTCAGTAACTTACTAAATGGCAGGGTTCTCATGATTTCCAGTAAGCATATGAACAGTGTTCAATATTTGGCTGGAATACAGATATTTTTTTTTTCAGAAGAACACATTTTCAATCATGAATTTTGAGTCATCTCAGCTAACAGGCTTTTTCAGTGGGAGAGTTGTGCTTGTGGAATGGATTGATGTGCCTGAATTGTGTCCTCAGGCTTCCAGGGAGCTGTGAAGATGCTGAGTAAGATCTGAGTAAGTGGATGGTGTCCCTGAAGAAAAGGAAAATTTGGCGGTAAGCACCTATATCTATTCCTATCATATTTTGGCCAGTTTTCTTGTGTTTGGGTTTGAGTCTTTTGTTCTTTTGGGGGTTTAGTTTTGTTTTTAGAATTAAGCATCTAATTTTGTTGCCTGAGCTCCTCAAATTGTATTTATTTTTTGTTCAACTCTGGAAAAGCTCACTTGCAGAGTTAGGTTTGCAGTAGGATTCAGAACAAGAGCAATATTCTCAAAGGGCTCCACAGCAGCACTCCTGGAAGGGTTTTCAATACAATTCAGCAAGTCAGGATATCTAGCTTGGTGTGTGTCTGGATGCTGAGCTGTCTTGTGTACTGGGTGTCAGTAGTTCCCTCAGGAGAGCATGGAAATAGAGTTGATGGGTTCACTTCTGCTCCCTGTGTTTGACTACAGCTGCAGGGTATGAGGTAGTGAATGGAGCACCTTCTATAGAGGCAAGCTATGCAGCAAAGAAGAAGGACTATGGAGCATATAGGTAGAGCTCCTCACTCTTACTGGTTTTGAGTGAGGTCGTGTTTGACACTCAGGGTATTTAGCTGGAAAAATAATCATTCTTGGCATTGCCAGGTCTCCAGTGTGCATGAGGTTACCTCATTTGCATGTTTTGATTATGGGTGTCAAGCAGAGATGTGTCACTCCTTTGTAAATGAATGAATATTACATCTTGCTGATCATGGGCAAGTGCCAGAAAATGTATTATTGTGCAAAAGGGGAACAGAGGATATTTCAATGTGTCAGAATCCTATTTTCAGGGATTTGTTGGGGACTTTGCTGTGTTCAGCAAAGACCGAGCTTTGTCCTGGAAAACAAAATTCCTGTAACCACTTCTGTCAGCACAGGGCTGATAGGTTGAGGCAGATTCCCTCTGACCTGTCTGTAGCCAACCAAACAGAAGTTCACACAGTAGCATAGAAGTGAGCCCCCTTTCACACAGAAATACGGCATGCACACCACACGCATGAACATATGCTCATATTGTCCTTTTTTTCACCACTTTTGGGGAGCGTGTATTAAGTTTTCATATTGCATTTTGGATGTGCTGACTGGGTGAGATGCAGGAGAAAAGATGAATCATTAGGAGTGGTTGTAGCAATTCAGCATTACACCCCCTCCTACTGTGTTTTTATTTGACTAGCTTGCTGATCACAAGGCACCGCCTTTTGGCTCTCCAAGAAAGCTGTGCAATACTATCTTATTTTATCGGGCATTACATGTACAGATTGTTTTATGAATCACTACTCCCTTCTCATTCATTTTCTTGACAAAGTATGAGCTACAATACAACCTATGAAATACTTCGCTGATTAGCGAAAGATATCTTATTTGTGAACGTGGTCTGGATTTTTTTTTTATAACATACTGAGTCCTAAACTCTTTCCCTTTGAAGTCCCTGGATTTTTATAGCCTTTAAGAATTAGAAAAAAAATAAAATTAAAACCCCATCATGATGTAAGGAAATAACTTGTGGTTTCTTTGCAAATGAATAAGCTAAATAACACGGAATATTTCTCTTTAAAAGCATGTAATAAAACCCAGAGGAATGTACTGCTTCACTGTTGACCACAGTGGAGGAAAGAGTCTTTTTCCCCATTTGGCTATTGTAAATCTCTTGGGGCTTGTGCGTTCTTAGGCTGATGTAGTAGTGTTGTTTTGGGTTCTCACTGCCTAGAGCAGTCCCACATGGCTGGGTGCAGAGTAAGTACTGCCTGTGGAGCTGGAACATGAATATGAACCATGCTAATGCTAGTATCAATTAGACAGTGACCCAGAAATTCTTGGAAGAATGATTTTTCAGCTATATCCTGTCTCCAGGGCTTATAACCCTAACGGTAGCTCCTTGCAGACTCCTATGTTGAATGCTGGAACAACTGGGGAGTGAGGCAGGGGAAGACGGGGTGGAGATAGGACTGAAATGCTGTTCCTGAGAGAAACAAATCATTCAGGAAAAGGGATAATCAAAGCTCTTGGATGAATAATGGAACAACCATTTCTATTAAAAGTATGCCTAGGTTTATCTTGGGCCAAGGTGTCATCTAAGCGGAGGTACTAGCCGTTTGCTTTCCATAATAAGTGTTGGATTTTTGAAAATATTTTAATGCCATCTGGACATTTTACTAGGCCTCAAATTCTTGATGACTTTCCAGGTCATGCAGTCACCATTTGCATCATCTGACCTTTCAACCTCTTCCATTCTTTTGAAGTCTTATGAAGAACATTAAACTGGCAGATGCAATTATTGTATAATAAAGTATTGATTTCCTAAGGAACCCTTTAACATCTTATTTCATAATTAGCATTTGCAAGGCATAAAGAATTAACCACGTACAGCCTTACAAATGAATTACCAGGGCCCTTTATTTCTAAAATAAATATCAGTGCCCAATTGCTGACAACAGCTGACCATGCCATCTGATTTCATTGAATGCCTACATATGAAGTGTTTCGATAAGACTAGTGCAAAACCAGAATTATAAAAGGAAACTTTTGTCTTTTCATACTGAATTTGATAATTGACTTTATTTACCCATTTCTCTCAGCTGCTTGGCATCATCTTCCCATGTGTGTCATAATATTTTCCCTGGTAATTTCTATTTTCTGCTGCAACAGCTCTTCTTGACAGTAGGTCTGGTCAGCTTCAGGCACGAGAGCAAGGAAGGCATTTGTTGCTCAATTAGATGTTTTTTATTTTGGCAGTATAAATCTCAGAGGGATGCTATGGCTTCATTTCAGTCTCTCACAGGAGCAAACTACCTGGCAGACACTAATAGTAAGCTTTCCCTTTGAGTCTCTTGTTGCAGGTGAATTCTTTACAAAAAAAGAGTTGGGTGTCCCATTTTGGTGCTGAATACCCTAGGTCCCCAAAAGCAGATGTATGGAGGGACTTTTTTTCTCCTGGCAAAACCATGGCTCATCTCCTCTTTTGACACTGATGGCCTTCAACTCTCATTAGTTTAAGCTCTGAGTTCCCCAGTAAGTTGGAAATGAGTTTCTGCCTATGCTTGTAACTGCCCCACTCTGAGCAAATGGTCCCCTGCTTCCCCTGTGTTGGCAAGACACAGAAAAGACATGTTTATGCTTTCTATAGAGTCCTTCTCCAGGCATTTTTCACAGACTGTGTTTGAACTCCACACAAGTTGTGGGCATTTTGGTCTAAAGCGGAGCCAGAGAAAGGCAGTAATGCCTCTTTGTTGCAAGATAGATGTGAATCTTCCTTTAGAAAGGGAGAAGCCTTGTTTCAAAGTCCTGCTCAGAAGACTTCACTTCTTCACTTGTTGTAAATGAGATTGAGCTCGCTGCCCCAGGATAACACAGGAAAAGACCATATTAAAGGAGGTAGGAGTGGTAAGGAGGCTAACAGGATGTGATATGGCTTGCACATGCTTACTGGGCTAATATAGTTGTGAGCATAGGAAAAGAGTACTTAGTATTCTTCATTTATTAGTAACTGTAGCAAAAGGAGGATGGTGAAGAATATCAAGCCAGTTAAATGAGTTAACTCACCAAACCTCACTGAGGGAGTGGGAAATACATTGTCATTTGGCAGATGGGAAACATGTCCACCCAAAAGTCCAGGAAAGGCTGGGAATGGATACTCTGCTTTGCTGTCTTGTTTTTAATTGCTGTCCCACACACATAGATGTGTTCATTTTCTTATGGGTCCTGAATAGGATTTGGTCCCCTGAAAGCCAGAAGAGGAAATCTCACACATGTTGTGCTGCTAAACTGGGGTAATAAAAGGAATTACCAGTTTATTGCTGTCTTGGGTGTGGAACAACGTGGGCTTTTCAATCTGCTCCATTTTGCTGCAAGCAGGTGTTGACATCATGTGTAATCACCGTGCTGACTGGTGGAAAAAATCCCCTCCAAAAACAGTACAAGGAAGAGAAACAGACATTAAACTTCAACTGATAAACCACAAAATAGAAAATTTAAATTGCAAATATTGATTTCCAAGGAACATCAGGCTGATGGCTGCCATTAAACCAAAGCTCTGTTGACATTTTAGTCAATAACCAGCTCATATCATCGTCCCAGTTTCTCCAGACCGGGACTATGCTCAGATGTTTCTTTAGTGTAGGTTTAATACAATTTTTTGTCTTCCAGAATCAGTTTTCTCAAAGAGATTTTAGCAAAGCCTCTTCAGGGAAAGTTGAGGAATATCCTTCATTTGGAGGAGATTTTTTGATAATTAGGAACATGATTATGGGATCATTTCAGTTGAAGAAAAACTTTGTATCACCCTTCCCATTTTCTGACCAAGCCAGAGAATGAGCAACCACCCCCACCTTTTACATTGATTTTGAAACTGTGTTTAGCTGCAATAGCTGTGGACTGGAAAGCATAAATATTTGATGCCCAGCTTGGTTAGTAAGAAGTTTGATTTCAAGACTGGCCTATACTGTGCCACTCAACCTCTAGGTCATCTCAGGTTCTGCAAAGGCCTGTTTCCTATCACAGGGAGGTGTCATCTGCTGGTTGTCTGAAAAGGGGAAGATGCCCCACCAGCACCTCCACCTTCTCCTGTTGGATTGTCCTGTGAGTGTTGCTTGTTGGATAGAAACAGTGCAAAAGCTTGTGCATCAGGTTTTGGTAAGTATCTGTGACAGAAAATATCTGAGAATGGCAATCTGCTTATTCACTTACTGACACTTCAATGCAGGCCCTGTTTTTCCTGAGAATTTTCCCAATAGGATTTGAGTCTCTGTTGTGTTCCTAATGCATTTGGTTCCTCAGAGCAGCTTGTTTCCTGCCTGTTGTTGTACAGTGGTTCTTCCTAGCTGTGCTTGACTCAACAAGTACATCTATGAAGGTGTCAGTGTCAGCCGAGACCAGACACAGTTATAAGTGCACTAGCATGCCACGTATTCCCAAACTGAGACTGCTGCATTGCATTGCCTGCACTTCTGTGGGCTGAGGGACCCCTGCTCAGCTTCTTCTGGTTCCCATTTTAGGTAAGCGTTGAAAATGTCCCAAATATCCCAAGTGAGAGCTTCAGACCTTAGCATGAGGGGTGATCACACAAATCCGTACAGGTGAGCTGGTTACTGACCTGTTCCATGTTACTGTGACTTCTTGGAGGTGCGATATCATACTCTATCCCCATTCTTCTGCTGCAGCATAAGCTTCTGTATCTAGTTTAAATGTCATGCACTTTGTTGTGCATTGCTTGTGACAGGGAATAGGCAACTCTCTCGGGTGAGAGTTGGCAGTTCCTGGGTGAAAGGCGGGAACTCTGACTCACGTGCAGTGAGCGAGAACACCCTTATTTGTGCTGCTGCCTCAGATTGTTATCAGGTATTGCTTTCAGGATTAACCTTGCATTTCTGCAAATTCCTTTTAATATATCACTTAAAAGGCAACTGTGGGCAAGGCCGCTTCTCTCCCTTTGGTAAATCTCAGGGTGGTACGTTTGACTTACTGCGTGAAGTGCTGACCCATGGCTGGACACATGCACACACATATATTTGTCATATCTGGGGTGTGGAAAGAGGGATTACTTAGATTTTCTGTTCAGGATTTTTTTCTATTGAAAGGCCCTTTGTCTAGAAGTACCAGAAAGGATGAGACAAACTGGTTGCCTTCACGGCCCGATGAGCAAAAAGAAAGCAGTACTCCTGTTACCTGGAGACATTCAAGAAGGCAAGTGCAATTAGTCAGTAGATAATTAAGCTGTACAGAATCAGAGTAGTCAGGACAAATCACCTTAGTCTACAGATGTAGCAAATCAAGAGAAGCCCTTTTTCAGAAACTGCGCAACAGGGAAGGGAGAGAAGATAGAAACTGCTTGATCAACATTATATGTACCACATCCTCAGCAAACAGAAGTTTAATTTGGGCCTTTTCTTGCAGCCTTTCTCCTGGGAACAGTGCCACAGGAGCTAATGTATCAAAGCTTGATCTTGCCACTCTGGTCTCGCTCAGGCAAAAGTTTCACTCATGGAAGTAACTTGGAAGGGCTTGCTAATTTGGTCTCGTAAGAACAGGAGTAAGGCTATTTAGGACTCAAACAATGCCTGAGAGAACTGTTGATTGCTCTTGTTTTCACCACTCTTCAGGGCTGCCCTAATGCATGGTGCAGGTCCCAGAGAGCTGTTCCTCAGGACCCCCTCAGTGGCAGATGCTACATCCCTACCATGCCTACGGGTTAGGGTTAGAGGCAGTCGAGCTCAGCATTTCCATCTGCCCAAGGAGCTGTTTGCATCAGGAAGCCCTATGGGTCCGTCAGGCTGCTGGCTCTGTAGCAAGGCATATTTCACTTAACCTTTGGGAACATTTATAATTAATGCTTAATTGATTTCCATAATGCAAGATCAACACACTGGCATGGGCCTCTTCCTGTACATCTTTGCTCATATGAACAGTCCTTAGTCACCTTATTTTGTCTTTTCTGTGAGGTTTAACCTCTGAGTAAGTTTCTTCATGAACTTGCTGCTCATAAAAATATCCAAATGTTTCTTAGCACAGATCAAATGCTGGCCTCAGGCCCCTAAGTGTTTCTTTTCCGGGAAGGAAGGGCAGTTTCTATTTATCATAATGTTATAAGTCTCTGTCTTTTCCAAGACTCAATTTTCTTGCTTGTCTCTGCCTCTCTGGGGAAAGGCCATAGTCACTTCACTCTAGTTGCCAAATTTTGAGAACCTGTGCCAGGTCTTGGAAAAATGTTCTCATTGAGGATCAATCTGGCATTCTGTTCATGTCTGTTAGATTTTTCTTACGTTCAGTAGAGCTAATTTGCCATTCTGTAACTGAGATTGGACCATTATTACATTAAACATAGCCTCTGCTAGATTACCTTCAGAAAAAATATCCCCCCAAACCTCATGGTTGTGTTTTTATTGAATCCCAGTACATTTTCCTCAAAATACGCTTGCTGGATGTCTGGTGGATGAAGTGTCAGCCACGCTCCTCTAGCCTCAGTCTGGGAGAGGTCTCCCCTCCTGAAGTGGTGTTTTGGCTCTGCTTTGTATCTGTGAGCGTGGATGAATACATGAGATGAAGAAATACGTGGAGAAGGACATTGATAAAGATGAGGGGAAGCAAACAGCCTTTCAGGACACAAAACACAGCTGTTCCACAGGGTCAGAGCAGTGGCCAGTGTAAGGGAGAACAGTGTGCCATTGCTGTTTGGCACTTCTGAGGTGTCTGTGTTGAGAGCACATTTGAAAATATGTCTTCACAGACTGGATGCAAGACTGTCATAAATACAGAAATTGTCTTTTTTTTTAAAAGGATAGGGTTAAAAATGAGTCCAGATGTCAGAAAGCAAAGTCAGCAATGACCTGCAGTGCTTCTTCATATTCTCTTTGTTCAACCAATTTTGGTTAAGCAAAAATCTGGTTGTTGGAATTTCTGTATTCTATGCACTTCTAACAGTTCAGTATTGTAGTTATGTGGTACCTCTGTGCCTGATTTCTTTTACTTTTTAGGTGAAAGTATTGATACATGGATCTGTAACAGCTTAAGTTGCCCAAATGTCTCACATTTAATGAGCTGCACTTTTATTTTTTCCTAATCTTTCTCTTTTTAACAAAATACATTCAGATGATAACCTTGACCTTCTACCTGATGCCTTGATGATAGGACAGATTTTGATTGTCTGAGGAAGGAGGTAGGCTTCTAGAAATCATGGCTAGAAGAGGAATCTGCCATACTCAAAAGCCATTGCTGCCTAGAACAGGTCAGAGGGAGTACACGAGTGCTGGAGGGAGGAGAAGATAACCTCCTGTGTGAAGCTCAGCAGGGAATTTTCTCTCAGGAGAGAAGGCAGCAGGAATGGCAAGATGTAGTTTGCAGCTTTTAACAGCTATTTGGGTTTCAAATGTGATTTTTAATACCAGTTTAACGAAACCAGATCACACCAGTTTCCTTTATCTCATAGTGCTCTGCATCCTCTAAAGTCAGTGCATCTTCCCCACTCCCTGAGCCTATCTAGGAGGCACTCCCAACAGACTACAGATGTAGCTTGTTTGACCAGGTTGATCAGCATGCCTTACAGAATAATAAAATTTTGCCCCAGATTCTTGTAAATAACTGTGGGGTTGTTTGAACACATTACCCAGAGAGATTATGAAGTTTCTGTCCTTGGAGATGTTCAAAATGCAACCAGACACAGTCCTGGGAAGCCTGCTGTTGCTGGCCTTTCTTTGAGCAGGGGCTTTGGACTATGTGGTCTCCAGAGATGCCTTCCAGCCTCAACTGTTTTGTGATTCTGTGGCATTTTCCTAGTTACATTTAGCGTTCTTGTGAACTGCCTGCTGCTGTCAAATACTTGGACACTTACAACAAATAATGATGGTGGAAGAGCTGTTTTGATGTTTTCAAACATGAGTTAAATGTTAGTTTCAGTACAACAGTACAATTCACTTGACTCACAAACAGACTTTTTATGTATATCAAGTATGGCTTGATAACCAAAAAAGCCAATTTTCTTAATGGTCATTAAAGAGAATAATAAATTTTCTATTACAAGCTCCTCTATTCTATTTGTGCAAGCATGCAGGAACACATGGGATCCTCAAGTAGGTAGCAGGAATGCATACTGTGAGGTGTTGAGCGTATACAAAGTGAAAATATAAAAGCCTTCTCAAAAGCAACCTGCAATCCAAATATGTCAGCTGAAAACTCTGGCACAACTATAAAGAAATTCCGAATAACTCTACATAGTAAAGAAAAACCCCAGTGCTACTACAGCCAATTAACTACAGGATCTACATGATAAATCTTTAATCTGAAATTAGCAATGTGTGTATTGAGTGGATCAAGATGAGCATGCTACTCTTACAGAAGCCTTGTACATGTGAAACCTGTCATCTCATATTAGAAGACAAATGACATTTTGAGGTATTATATAAATAATAGAATCACATGGCCACCTGATCTTAGTTATTTCTTAGTGAAGGGTAAGACATTTTGAACATCCTTTTATTTTGAATTGTAGAGCTGTAATTCTCCTGAACTGGCAGCACAAGTTGTTCAGGAAACATTCTGCTGAAGCTGAGTAGCTCTAAAGGTTTGGAGTGAATTCCTGGTCCATTTGAAATCAATGGGAGTGGTGTCCCTGGCTTAAATGAAGCAAAGATTTTCAACCTTAGTGCCTGGGAAGCAGTGCCTCTGGCTCATGTTTTATAAAGGAGGTGTCTTACCTGGGTGATAGAATTTATATATCTGTTCTCATCTATTCATGAGTAAATTCTGCTAAAGCAAACACAGAATTTGGTCTGATGTTCTTAGTTTGAATTACCTGCCCGGCTTGGGCTTAGCCTTCAAGGAGATGCTTTGTGCCATGAGTGGCAGAACTAATGAATCTAGATTTGCTGGTTGTTCACATCTCCAACATCATTACACTGCAATGTCACCAAACTGAGCAGCTTCACCTCTGACCACTGTTGAGAGTGTGGTCTACCTGGAGCTCTGGATACACAGACCAGCAAGGAAATACAACTCTGCTGATGGGGTGACTGATTGCTCCTATGCAACGTATCATCTAAGCCTGCTTTTCTGTCAAGAGGCAGGTGCTAGTTCAGACTTTTCTCATCAATCCAACTGATTTTCATGAAATATATTGGAACTTCCTAATCTCTGAAGTTTGTTGTCCTCTAACAAGTATGGTCGAAGCTGGACAACAGATTCAGAAGGTATTTGCAGTGTCAGGTAGACAGGAGGAAGGCATCAGCTCTGTTTTGAAATGGACTAAACTAGAGGTGGCATAATTTTTTCTTGTCCCTTTATTGAAAACATCAGTAAATAAGGATCAATCTGTTTCACACAGATGTGGATTCAAAACTGGCAAAACCAAGGTAGCCATTCTGAACAAGTTAAATGAGAATAATTTTTCATAGAACCCTAAGAGGAGTATTGCTTAAGATATAAAAATGATTGGGTTCCTGTGCTCTGCAGTGGAGAGCAAAGACTTTCTTGAATTAACTCTGAATGAATTCTATAGTATCTATTTGGAATTCAGGTGGAATTTCAGACCATTTGCTCAGAATAGACCAAAGCTTATAACTCAAGTCAATTAGTTGTACCTGGTGACACTACATGTGGTTGTGGTCCTCTTTCACAAGATGGTTAGGATCTGGACAGTGGGAGACATCCAGGAATTCACAGGATTTATGAAATGTGTAACAGAGCATGTCTGAAGCTACCTACCACCTCCTCCTGCCAGAGATGAATGGGTCTGTGTCTCCATTTCTCACCTGTCCTTCTCTACGTGCAGAGAAAGGTGAAAGTGTTTCATCCCAAATGGTAGAGGTTGTTTTGGGGATGATTTGCATTAAAAAGTTAATCATCTTAAGTTGTATTTTGCTGTGAGGAAAAAGTTGTGAGAGAAACAGGATTCATAATAGGTAGGGAGATACAATATGATCAAAACAAATGAAACTATGCATATCAAGTTTTTGTTCTCAGTAAGTTTTAAAATAGGTAGATTCAGCCTTATTTTGCAATAGCAAAGATTTTTATTTTGGGGCAACAAATTTCAACCCCATCCTTCTGCAACTACTGACTTGTCAGACATTTCAATCTGATGAGGGGACACACCTTTGCTTTGTGTGTGTGTGTGTGTGTGTTGTCCCCTCCCTTGGCCTTTTGCCTGCAAGTCCTTTCTAGCCCAGGAATGTATTTTATAGCAAAGGTGTAATGTCATTTTTGTACATGTCATGTCTGTCAAGGGAAACGTGTCAGAGGTGTAATATTTGCCCAGGTGTACCTGTGATAGTCTGAGGAGGGTGGGAAAGAGGAAGGGAGAGGGAGTGTAATCATCTGAGCTCCACACAGAGCTGTCTGTGTATCAGCTAACATCCCTCTGGCTAGGGCTATCAGTGATTCCTAATTTCCTTGCTCAAAACAGTGCACTTCAAGTAATCTTTTTTACTTGCCTGCATCTTAGGCAGTCTTTAAAGACGAAGGTGTTTGGGTGTTAGTTTTCCTGCCACTTGTCTGACTCAACATAATAGAAAAAACAAGACTAGTGGTTTTTTTTTTTAAGAGACAGCATTAACATCCCTGGAATTTTTGTCTCTTTGCAATTCTCATTTTCAGTATTTCTACTGTGTTCCAGATGCAAATTACAGGGAGTGCAATGTATTTATCCATTCAGCTACTTATATAGTAATGTGAATATTTTATTTTTGATAATGACACCAAGTTGTAGCCAGCATTGTCCTATGTGGCTGAAAATTTCCAGTGTGGAAAAACTTCCTTGCAATCTTAAACATACTGGGCTATGTTCTGGTCTTAAGAGACTGTACAGACTTAAATTTGGACTAAAACTGGATAATCTAATGCAGATTTACATCCAAGCAACAGAAATAAGATTTTGCCTCATCTCTAATATTGACCTCAGCTTTATCTCCTCATGCCAATTGCTATCTTGACGCAGAAACCTTTTCCTCTGTTATTCCTGCAATATGAAAGAGTTTTCACGTACTTCCCTGTGTCCTTCACTTTCTTTCCCAATGGAAATCTCATTTAAAACCATGCATTTTTTCTCTTCCCCATGGTTCTTAATGTTATTTCCTGCTGCTCGCATCTATTACTTAGTTGAAGCTCCAGTATTTTGGGTAGAATTACAAAATTAACATATGGGATATGCTAAAGTGGCCCCAAACCCATTTTCTAAATCAAAATGCTCTCTGATCTTGAGAGCACTGTACCCAGATATGCAGAACAAGAGGAATTCAACTGGGGTAAGCATGAGGATCCCTGATGGATAGGTCTAAGGAAGGAAAGATGCAGCACTCATTTTGGAGAATGGTAGATCACTCTTAATTTGTCCTTCCAGCAAGGGCTTTGTGAGGCTCTGGATAAAGAAATTAGGAGTGTAGAGCACCATGGAAACCTTCAAGACCACCACAACAGAGGGGGGAGGTTTGGGAGGGAAAAAGAAAGAAATGTTGTGGAATATTTTGGTTTTGAGCAATGAAGTAACTATCAGAGCAGTGTTAAAGCCTCAAAGTGTTAAAGTCTTTAGCTCATAGGTATTCCGAGTGAATTTGTTGTATTTCCAGACTTACATATTTCTGCAATTGCACTTTGTGTGTACCAAATGCACATTGATCCTTGTGTTGTTCTCTATTACCTACACTGTGTTGAAAATATATAGCCATGTCAGGTAGATTTTTTCCAAACGCTTTCTTTAGAATAATGAGTTTCTTCTGCATTTGTGTAATAGTACATCGCTGTTTACATAGGATTTTTGAATGTAGCACTATAAACCTTTTTTTTGTTTGTTTGTGTGTTTGCTTACAAGTCAATACTATTGATGCTTTCTCTTTTCAATTTTTTCCCCCTCCTATTTTAAAGAGGTGTCAGCAGGCAAGAAAAAGACCTTATGCCTTGTAATATGTTTCTCATGTCTTGGTATGTACGTTATTCTGTAGTAAAGTATTTGTACTTGCTGGCTTCATATAAATACACACACACAAATATGTATATTGAGAGTAGTTCTTTATATGGCCTAATTAATTCCATGTTTAAACAATGTTTAGTGCTGATAAGCAAATAATTAGAGGAGGTATTTATATTTTTAATAAGTTTTTGAAGAGGAATTTCTCTTTTAGAAAAGGGAAATTAATCTCTTTTCACACCCTGATTCTCTTGTGTTTTCAGAATTACCAGAATTATTTCTTGAGAGGAAATTGTGGGGCCTGAAGACGGGAGAAGTTGAGACCCCATCTCTAAACTGAGCTGCTAGCAGTTTCTCCATCACTGGATAGTTTATTTTTTGCTATGTCAGGGCTGGGTTCCAATATCTTATCCCTAGTTTAGCACCAAAAGTATACAGTGGGGCTGGCTTACCCCAGACTTTTGTGTGTTTTTTTGCAGTGTTGGCATTGCTTTCCTCCGTTGTCTGATAGAACACTCAAGAAACAAATATAGCTTGTCCAAAATACACATATGATAACTACCCTGAACATACAGATTTTGCTATTATTCCCACATATGTGTGAATATGTTTTGGCAGGGTAGAGAGCTTGTTTGGCCTGCTCTATATTTGGGCAAGTAGGAGAACTCTTGTAGTTTCTGCCTTCTGCGTTTTTATTTATTCATCATATTGTTCTTTCAAGCCACAGAAAGAAACCCTAAACGTTATCACAAATGGCAAAGATTATTATCAGTGACTAATATCCTTGCTATAATAAACTTTACCAAACCCTAGCACGAGACATAAATAATACAAAAGGCCCTCTCATATTCTGGGGGACTGCTATGAACATTGTAATAATTGTTCCACAGTTAATGGTACAAAAACTCAATAACACTTAAGGACCTCCATATTGGATTTGATTCAAAGCCAGCTGGAGCTATTCCATTAAATCAGCGTGGTTTAGATTATGTCCCAAAAATAGGTGGGTTTTCGTGTTCAGTTTGCTCTTTTCCTCCCTCTTGAACTTGTTCTTAGCAGCTGAGAGAGAGATACTTGAAGGGGTAAATAACCACTTGAGTGGTTATGAGATGACATGGTTGCATTAACTCTGTGTTTAGAAAATCGTGTCTGTGTGCAGGTCTGTGCCTGGAGCCCTAAGCATAGTGCTCTGATTTTACTGGGGAGAAGGAGTCAGCCTCTCATGGTCAACCAAATAATCTAATAATTGTGGCTTTCTGAACACTGAAGCAGGTGCAAAGCCTCAAATTAACCAAAAGGAGGTGCTGGGGGGGTACAGGTGGAAATGGCCATTTCACTTTTCTCAGGACTGCAATCTTTTCTTCTAGGTGGTATGTGTGTGAATGGTGTGATACACAGCAACTGATTAAACTCTGGCCTTTGGATCTAAGCACCCTTTTCAGGTTGGATACTGATTCAATAACAAATCTGATTTAGGCGATGGAAAGTTAATGAACTTCATCTAATCTGGGCAGGTGAGTTTGGCTGCTTGTTTTGTTTGTTTCTTTCTTTTATACTCCGTGTTCTCTACAACAGTAATATAGAGAGAAATGGTTGAAACTCTTAAATTGAAGTGTCACAACATTCAGGTTTGTTGACTGCCTCTACCAGGTGTGAGATTGGGCGCACTCTTGGCTGCACATTGCGGGTGGTGTGCGATTCATCAGTGAATACAAATAAAGGATGAGATTCTTCCAAGTTTTCATTAGCAGTAGAGCTAATAGTTACACTCAAAAATTAAGACTTGAGCTGGCACACTTTGTAGCTGATGCCAGCAAGATTTAACAAATGGCCATGTTCCCAGGCTACTTGGGGCATTATTTCTGGTGGCATATGTAGATGAAGGACTGGGAACATTGAAATAGCTGACTGAAACCTATCAGGCAGTGAGAATACAGTGTGTGGTCCTTACACCCCAGAGGGACTGCGTGTTCATTCTCCTGTTAATAAAGCTGGAGAGGACCTATCTGAAGGACTTAAAGGAAGATATTTTTTTTGGCAGTGTTGAACACAAAGCTGAAAGTAGGATATATATAGAGATATATATTTACAGGCAATATTATATATAAATGGTATCTCTTGTAAATACAGAAATTCAATTAGCTTTGCATTATTTTGTGTAATTCTGTTTTCTTCTACCAATGTAAAAATCAGTGGGGAGATCTCTTCCTTGCATGGGGTCTCTCTCATTTTCTGGGAAAGAACTGCAGTTAGCAAAAGCTTGCCCCTACTAAGTTAGGGGTAAAACTCACTGTCTACAGGTTTCATCCTGAGAAACGTGTTGGTTCAAAAAAAGAAAATTATTAAAATAACTTTAGAAGCTTTACCTGTGAAAAAAAGTGATAGAGAGCATCTAGAAATGTGTCACAGCAGGAGGTGACCTTTCTCATTTATCCAAGTAAAATAATCAGAAATACAGTGAACTGCCCAGATTCTGAAATTAGGCACAGCACCTCATGAGAATTTAGTCCTATATAGGGAGGCAGAGTGCCCATAAAGATAGCAACTGCAAAGTATATTAATGCACTTTCCTTTTCAAATTACATGCAGGTGAAAATCTTTTACCACTTAAAAAAGCGTTAACTTGTGGTTTGTTTTACATTTTATTTTGGTTGTTTTATGACTGCAGGGAACTCCTTAAAGCTTTGAAGTGTCCCTTAGCTGTCTCTTCAGCTTCTTTGCTTAACAGAGAAACACTTCTAGACTGAGGATGTGTTTTACACACAAAAAAGTCTTCAGCAAAGTTCCAAAAATCAGCTTATTTGTATACTTTCTAGGAATAAGGCTAACAATTTCAAATAGACATAACTTTTGAGTCAGGCCCTGGAAACCACACTGCTAGTACTTGTTTCTGTGTGTTACTGTAAGATCCTATTTCCCTGGGGGTTTGGGGATTTTTTTTTGGTTGTTGTTGTTTTGTGGGGAGTTTTTTGTTGTTTTGGGTTTTTGCTGTTACTGTTTTTTGCTTGTTTGGTTGGTTTGTTTGTCTTTTTCATAACCATATGAGCTAAAAGCTGGCTCCTCATTTAAATAATACCTGCAGTTAATCTTATAATCTGCCTGAATCCAGAATCTTATGCTTTAATGGTGGCAGTTCTCTCAAGAACTGAAGCAAACAAAAATCCTTTGAAAATCATCCTGCAGAATTGTTTATTAAAGTAATACTTGCTTTGAAGTGCATCACACTTTGTAGCCTGAGTGAGAATAAGGGCTAAGCAGGGATTTTAATGTTCAGTACCAAATTATTCTCTGAGAAAAGTGTCACTTGACAAAACTATTTCATATTAATCAGTAGGAATTAAATTCCTTCAACAAAGCACATTTATTTCATGGTGTAATACATATCTAGTGCAAAATATGGGGATTCAATGCACAGCTGAAATTACTTTTAAGGAAAGTCCTGCACACGGACAGGCACTCAGGGTCTTTGAGAACTTCCTCTCTATGATTTGACCTATTAGAGGCTGATATTGGATAGTTTGTCACCAATTTTCCTCCATTACAGAACTTTATATGATCGTATATAAAACAAACATGACTTGAAAGCGAGATTTTGCTATTTTACCCAGCTGAGCACTCAGAAAGCTTGCATGGTAGTGAGAAACACTTCTCATGGATATATTAAGTGCTACCATCTGTTTGGTTTGTTTTGAAATGTATTTTTGGGCCAAAGCCTGCCCTTGTGAGGATCCAGTTTAACATGAAAGTCTCAGCAGTTCCCTGAATGTGAATAAGGCAGCAGAACTCACTCCTTTCATGCCTCCCAATCATGCCCTCTAATTTAGCTACAATAACTTTAACAGAATCAGAGCAGCAGCACCAAAAATTGAGCCCTGGATTATGTTGATGACTGCCTTACTCCACACAAGAGGTTGCACTGATTTCAAGGGCTTTTTTTTTCCACTGAGACTGATATTGCATCAGGCAACAGAATGTGGTTAAAGTGCGGACACAGTGAAATTTATTTTGGTTGCTCTTTATTTAAACTTTGATAATTTTTTTCTCCTGAGACCTGAAACAGAAAATAAAATAAATAAATTTTTTTTAAAAAATTGGAAGAGAAACTTGTACACAAAGTTTTGTTCTCTAGGAACAGCAAAATAACTTTAGAATTCTATATAAGGTGACAGTATTTTTGCCACATTTCAGACTTTCTGCCTGCGTAGATACATTTTGAATGAAGTTACTTTGTCAAAATTTATGACATTTGGCAATTATGATTTCTATCTGTTAAAAGCTAAACTTTATTTTTAGTCCTTACTCTTGTGTTAACAACATTAGAATTAGCATATACACAGGAATAGCCAGTTAATTTATCTCAAGTTTTTTCTCCTGAAACACCACTTTCAATTTTATCTGAAATTGTCTCTGTTTTTTCATATCCTAAATTCTATACTGTAGTTTTGATTTTGGCTTGCATGTAAAAAATAATGAGGTTTTTTCAATATTGTCTTGTTGGTTTTTTCTCTTATTTTGATACCTACCAGGGGAACAAAATCCAAAGCAACCACAGAAGTTAATGTGTAGTATATCTTTGTAGCTCTTTCAAGATCTTGCTATAGAGAAGTAGGGAATGTAGTCTAATCACTTTCCCATATACTTCCTATACCCATGTATTACTTTCTTAGTGTTAAGTAATTACACCCCACAGTAACCTCATCCTTAATGATGTGTCACTGAGTTTTGATATATCCTTAACTACTCCATACGTTTTCCCCTATTTTTCTGAATTTGTTTTCCTTTAAAAGACATGGAAAGGAAGAACAGGGACATGAAAGGGAAGCAAAGAAATGTCACATTTTTAGCATTCCTGGGAGCACTAGTCATCCCTTGCAGGGATGGTGCAGTTGAAGCCACATTGGTGTGGTATGAACGCTGCAATTTCTTCTTGAGCAGTGCATCCAGCACAGGCCAGCTGCTGCTGGCTCTGCTCCTACAGCTTTCATTTGTTTATGTTTAAATAAACTCAGAACACCCAAATTCTGCGAGTTTGTGTCACCTGCAGCCTAGCACTCTTCTTCCTGAAGCCTTGTCTGACACAATTCCTAGTTCAGCTGCTCAGTTTGTAGCTGTTGATAGGAATGAGATGTGGTAGGGTAATGTTTCCAAAAGCTGCTGGCTAATTTGGGAGCCTGTGTCTCCATTAGAGATGGCAGGCACTTGGAAGTCAAAGTCCACGAAGAGGTTGGTGTGCCAAGATGCGCTTTGGTAAGGGACCCTTCATACCTTAACTTGGAATAATTGCTGGTTCCTTTCTTGCCTCGTTTCCCAGGCAATTCAGTCAAGGAGCCTAAGCTTCATCACCTGCACTTGACAGACAACTTCTCTGCTAGGCTGCCTGCAGCAGACCTTGCTAGTGAAGCCTCCTCTTTCACCAGTGGTTGAAGGGAAACAGCATTTCATCACAGTCGTGTGTGTGATTGAGCTCTGCAAAGTTTTTAAGCTGCTTTAATGGAACCGTGAGTCTGAGCCCTTGGCATCTGACTCCTTTGCCCCTTTTCTGAGCTGGATTAAGCCATTTCAGTTTTTTTCTCCATGCTCATTACTGAAGGTCTAGTTTGATGTATCCAGAGAGGATAGAGACTAACCAGCAGTGATTGCTGTGGTGCTTGATTGAAGGGAGGAATGGCCTGGAGAAGGGAATGAGTTCTGGCACTGAATCAATTCTTTGGCATTGAATCTATTCTTGGCTACTTTTTTCAAAAAAACCCCAACCAAACAAAAACCCCAAACAGATCTACACCTTTGTTTACACTAAATATTGTGTCCTGACTTGCCATTCTGGCAGCCTGGGGAACTTTTGAAGTTTGAAATTATGGAGGGTTCATCATCAAAGTTTGAAACCTAACATGTAGCAGATTAAACTGGCCAGGCTGAACAGTGACATAAATTGTGGGATGAGTTATACAAGTCAGTATAGCTTCTATACTGACATGCTGGAAGGGTATAGCCAGAGAAGCAAAATCAACCAAGAAGCAGTGGAGTGGAAGAGCATGTTCAAAGCAGCTCTCTGGCTTTATACTGAAATACTGTCCAGAGTCCTCATCTGTGTAGTGAAGTGGAACTGTTGTTGCATACATGACAAAATAAAGTTTGTAGATATAAATAATGTCATTGTCAGCTTCCCAGCTTTCAGGTGTACACTTTTATCTCTAGACCGCTACCACCAGAAGTGTTTTCAGTAACCTGTGGAAGGAAGGTTGCCCGTACATGACAGTGTACTTGTCCAAGTGTCAGTAAAACATACTGGCTTTGTCTCAGAACTTTTTTTTTCATAGCTCACTCTTCTCTGCGTGTCATAACCACACCAGGCAGCACCATGCTGGTCATCTCTGCAAGTGGCTTCATGTTCCTTCACATGGACTGAGGAAAACCCACCTGGGAAGGTCTGTTAAGAGTCTAGTGCTGCGGTTGTGGCTGTCAGGTGTAGTTCTTCCTTCACACTGCGTACACTTCGTTGAGCCATAGATACAGTTCTCTGGCAAAAAGGGATGAGAACAGACTGGGATCACCTATCAGAGCTCTGGGATAGCTGAGGCTTTTGCTCAGGCAGCCATAAGCAACCTCCATTGTGGGCATCAGACAAACTGGCACCGTGTATCTGCAGTTTTATATGAGAGCTCATGGTGTGAATGGCATCACCTGAGCCAGAGCATAAGGAGGCGGTTTTTGTTTGCTTGCTTGTGGTCAACCTTCTTTGACCAAGCAATATAAACACACACAAGCTTGATCGTTGTAAAAATAAATACAGCGCTATGTCTTACAATCCACTTGGGAACTGGATCTGGTCCAGAATGTGGCAGCTTGCTCGTTATTTGACATGGTCTCTCCCTCAAGTGCTCGCAGCCAAAGCTCCTGTGCTGGCTGATCTCTGACTTTGGGGCAGAGTTTATTTTATTCTTTTATTTATTTTTTTTTCTCTCCTAGTCATAATCTTAGCCATAAATGGAACAGGACTTTCCTCTTGCTGTGAAGGATGCTGCCTCATTTGTCCTTTGAGGCTTTCCAAGCAAGCGTCACAGCTCCAATGTTCACTCACTCCCTGGTCCTGAAATAGTTTGTGGCTCTAAGCCATCTTTTTTTAAAGGTGATGATAGGGATGGGAGCTAGGGGAGAGAAACTCATGTGTGGTGGGAATAGGAATGTGAGCCTGGGATGTCTGTTTTAGTTGGCAGAGGGTTGTTTTGGACCTGGCTGCTTGTCTGCTTGAGCCAAATTCATTGCTGTCCAAACTACAATATGAGACATGCACATCTTGACCAGCAATGGTGCCAAGCTCCCCAGCTTCTGTGGCAGTCCCCAGCCTCAGGGACGATCCCTCATGAAGAGGGGCTCAGCAATACTTAAGCTGAGCCCTTGGTGACCAAAATGCTCAACTGCTCCCAAATGACCATGTGTTTTCGTAAGTGCTAGATCAAACATTTCTGCTGAAATGAAACCTCATTATGAGGCTACTGTGTCATGCCTTGCTTGAAATGAGATTTTTTTGTGTGTGTGTGCTGCAAGGGAGTGAAAGGGAAAAGTCCCACGGAGAAATAAAACAGAAGTTTCCCTTTCCTGGATGGTCTGGATCTGATCTCTAGGGGTAAATCTGTCACATCCTGCCTCTGAGGTTGACAGGGGTAGTACAGGTCCATTTCCTTGTAGCCAAAATCAAAATACTGTTGCAAATAGTCCCAGGGAAGAGTTTGCCTGTCTTGTCTGACCAAATGCAGCGCTGTTTAGTGCTTTTCACCCCTGGGAGATTTGTGAAGATCTATATAAAAAACAGGAAAAAGGTCTATTCTTCAAAATGTATTGACTTCCTTCAAACTACCTGGGCTCTGGACCTTCAGAAGGTGAAGAATGTGGTTTATAAAACATATTTCCTCTCCCAGATGGGTTTTAATAAGCTCATTCAGCTTTAGAGTCTAGCTCCTTGGCTGAATTTCATTTCAACCCCAAATTACATGCAATGTAAGGACCAGTCATACTGCACCATCTCTTGGAAGTTGCTGAGCACCTCATGTTGACTGTTAACCATCCCCAGTCCGTGGCTGATGCTATCCTCTTTGTATGAAAAATGTGGCATACGTGAAAATGGTTATTAGAGAATATATTATGTATTAATTCTTAAATCTCAATGAAATTATGTAGCATTTTGAATTTTCAGTAACACAGACTGCTGTGAGCTATGCTGTCATAAATCCTACTTTCTTCAGAAGAGGTTCTGGATTCAGAAGAACTGAATTTTTCTTTTAGTGCTGTTGTTCTTTCTGTAGAGTTAAAACTAAAAAACAGGAGGAACTTAGGGAACTTCAGGGTTTGGTGGTTTTTTGTATCAAACAGAGGTATTATTTTCTTCCAATTCTAACGTAGCCTATAATGCTTAAATACTGTGTTGATACTTTGCTTAGTTGTTGAACTGTCACACATTTTTCTGAGGCTTGAGTTGACTGAACTCCTGAATTTAAGGAACAAAGCGAACCTTTGGTTTCATTCTAGCACCATTCGGGAGTGTGGATATTTAAACAACTTAGGAATGCAAAATTTCATTTTTTTAACTCTGTGGGTGCTTCATTAGAAAAAGTGGCTTTTAGTAATTACGGGTTGCAAATCACGATCAGATTTACTGTTAGAGTTAAACCTGGTTATAAAGCCTGCCTTGGTTACATAAATTACTAACAACAAAGTGGACGTGTTATCTGTTTGCTCAGTGGAAGCAGTTTGCTGAAATCCCTCTTCAGTTTGTGTTGGTGAGTGCATGGAGCTATACTTGAGACCTTGGCCTGGTTGGGAGCCCAGATGCAATGAATCCCTGGTCAGTGCCCCGGCACCAAAAGGAGCTGCACCCACTTGAACTTGCTCCCAAAGCTGGTTCCCACTCGGCTGCCAGTGGTAACCGTGGAGACATTTTGTACTAGAACCACTCATTTTAAATATTAGATTTCAGCCTTCGAGCATATATTGGAAGTTTACAGTTGCTGTTGCTTTAGAACATCTGCTTTTTCATAGGAGGGAAAAAATGCTTCAGGAGAGTTAAAAAGCCTAAATGATAGAGTTGGCATTGCAAGTTTGTTACAGTAGTAACCAGTTACGTAGCATAGAAAGGTTCATATATAAAGACTTTAATATTATTAAATAAATTATGGTGGATTTTATAGCATACCTAATAATAACATTAAATATTTCTGCATTTAACAGGCACACACATTGTTTTACAATATTTTCGTGTTATATGCGTTGCAACAGCTTGTTATAGCTTCATCTGTTAGGCATTTACTATGCATTCACTTTATTTCTTCAGGAAAAAAGGAATGCTTTCTAATAAGATGTGAAGGAATGTAGCTGCATCTAAATGACTGGCTAACAAATATGATCAAGAATTTATGAAAAAGGTCAAAATTTAAAGCTGTATTTACATACAGGCACAACCCACCAGGAGCAGGGCTTGTCTTTTGGCATCTACTTCAAAGCTCTCCTAAAAAAATGACCTTTAATAAGGGAGCTTTACCCTGTCAGTCATCATCGCCTGTGGTGTCTGAGTGTAGTACCATTGCTTTTGCTGGGCTGGGTTCCTGCTATGGCTGGGCTGATAGAACAGCTTTAATGAAGAAATAGCCTTGGCTTTTGGGACCAGGAGTGACTGGGACTGCCAAGTAGTGCATTACAGTGAAGGTATTTTCTGTCAGGACACAGTCTAGTTTTAGTGACTATTAGCTAATTCCAAATCTCATGCAACAAAGTAGAGCCCTGCCTTCCTCACCTCCCATATTCACAGCACTTGCCAAGCTGTGGAGTGAGCAGTTCAATTATTCTTTGAAAGAAGCATCTGCTGGAAGAATTGCTATGATGGGATGTCTGGTAGGCTCAGCTTCGTAAGTGTCAGGCTCTTCATTGCAGAGCACTGGCTCTCTTTAGCATCCATTTGTTTCAAAGGAATTTGAGGGCAGAGATCAGTCTTCTGTTACCAACAAGTGAGATGGTTTTGTTGAATAGCACTTTAGAAATAAATAAATAGGATATTATTGAAAAGTTCTGTGCATGCAGTGCTTGGAGAAGGTTTAGTCTGGGAGCTTTGTTTCTTGTTTTTCCCTTCCCAAGGCAGAGGTTCACAGTTGACATCCATTGTTAAATCCAGGGAAAATCACTAATACCATAAGAAAAGAAAAAAAAAATCTGAATATTTAGGACAAGGGTCTCATTGCAGGTAGTATTTTGATGAAGTTTTATGCTTTGTGAGTCTGGAACTACAAGATGTTTCATTCCCATGATTAAATAGGAGAGACCAGCCAGTGATTCCTAGCTGATGACAGATAGGCTCCTGCTTCTAATCCCATTGCGACTGGTGGGACTCCCACAGTGTGAGAAACTTCTCTGCCTGAGTGCAGGTACCACTACCTGAGTCTGCTACAACACCTGGAACATCTGTATCCTTCTCCAGCTGTCACTGACTATGCTATGAGGGTGGATGTATGTTAGAGGACTCTTAACAGGACTCTTAACCCAGGTACGTGCTGCACACTGGCAAGTTTTTGCCCCGCCAGAGATGGTAAATAGGGAGGCAGTTGTTTCCATGGCCAAGTCTTAACTGGGAAGGAAACCTGTGCCCAGTAGAAAGAAGAGATAGGAAAGATCCTTGGGTTTTGTCCAGTTCTTTCCACCCCAAATATTTCCACAGGCTGAACACTATTAACCAGAGTAGAGTTTGATGACTTGGAGATACCAAGACACTAAAGAGTTAATGCAGAGATTTTTGAAGCATGGGTGACTGATATTTGTCTTCCAAGGCTGCTGAATGCAAGGCTCCATGTTTAAGTGCCTAAATATGGATATTGGTGCCTTGCTTCAGGCAATTGGGTTTGCAAATACAGGTACTGGGCATTTGCCAGGAATAGAATTTGGATCTCTTGACTTTGTGGTTTAAGTCCTATGCAGTGTTTCTTCTTCTCAGTACAATGCATACTGTGTTTAGTCACACTGAGAGCAAAAATGATGCTTCCAGAGGGAAAATGGTTTATAATGCCATAAATTGGAATATGTGGATTTTGGGGGGTCTTGTTTTGGGGGTTGTCTGTTGTTAGAGAAGAGGTTTTTTATTTTTTTCAGTTCATCCATTTCTTGGGTAATGCCCTCTGGAAGAGTTTCCCGAGATGACTCCTTTTGCTGTGTTAATGGGTAAAAAAGTGACCTTGATGTTTCTGAACCAGAGAGTGTAACTGCCCAGACTGGATTAGGGTTTTCTTATACAGAAGACCAGAGTACTTTCTGCTCTCCATGAAAATAAGTGAACATCTTGTCACCCTGAATCAAAGCACTCACATAAGCATGCATACTCTGCCTCTGAAGCATCAAGAAAAAGATGGGAAGAACCAGGTAGAAGGAGAGGGAAAGACTTCTCATGTCCTTGCTTCCCTTCTAACTTCTGAGATTTTTAGTGCAGTCTGGGAAGATAAAGAAAGCAAATAAATTGGATTTCTGGAAAATGACTGTTGTGCCTGGGTTAGGCAGATGCCTGGCAGGGATAATCCTGGAAAGTTCCTCTCTGCCTGCTTAAGCTGTGAGAGTCTGAAGCGTATTTGGAGAAGGCATACCTTGAGAGAATTTACCTCTAATGAGTGTGCAGTGAATGTGCCTGAGATGAGAGTCCTCTGTAGAGTTAGAAATTGGCCCAAAGCAGAAATTAGTGCAGGTAATCATCAGAGGTATGATATGGGCAAACCCAGGTAATCATCAGGGGTATGATGTGGGCAATCCTCCCCCAACAATGCTTTATGTTCCTGCTCTGGAGCATGTGGTTGTGAGGACTTCTCCATTAAAGGTTTATTACTTCTTTTTTTTTTCTGTTCTTTTCTTTCCTTCTTCTTTGCAGACAAATTGTTTTTCCTCCATCACTTTATTCTGGGAAAGAGCTGAACTGTTCTAACTGAAACTTTCCCAAATAATTCAGCCCAAAGACAGACAGACATTGGCTAGGAAAATATAAAACCAAGCATGGGGAGTTTGGCAATGCCTTCAGTAAATGAAAGCTGAGTTTCTTAATGGAAAGTGTCAGGCACCCTCAGCCATAAGTAGTATTAAAGTGCAACCTATAATTATGCAAATGAGGAGAGGGAGGTTTTGCCAACTGGACCCATTTCCCAAACATTGCGTTCACTTTTAAGAATCTGGAGTAGTTGCATGAGATTTAACAAGTTGGTTATAAAATTAGGTTTTGAGTGCGACTGAGCTGCCACTTGCAGCTATGAACAGATGAAGTCTCTGATGAAAAGTGTTGGGTCAAATTCAGCCCCAGTGAGTCCTGCAAAACTGGAACCATGAGGGGCTTTAGATAGTTTGGCAAGGATTTTTTTTCTAGTGGTGGTGGTAACCAATTATCTTCTCATTGTCATTGTTTTTTGTAAAAAAGGTAGGAGTTAAAACTGACAGGTTGTGAAAGGCGATTTTGATGAATGGGGATTAAAAGGGGTAATCATTGCTGCTGGGATTGGGATTTTGCATTGTCAGCAATGAAGTGACCAGGAAATACTTTCTTTTAGCTCTACTACAAATATAATTTGACTCCAGGGAAGTTTCTCCTCCTCCACGGGAGCAAAAATTTGACAAAGGTGGAAACAGGTTATTGTAATAAATGTAGTGAGCTGAGAATGGTGTTTGATATGTCTTATTTATAAGGTTAAGATTAAGGCATTAAGAAAAGCTGCAACTGGGTTTTTACATTCTCCACAAACTTTTGTGCCATGAAGTAGGAACTATCAAGGTCCTTAGAGACATCTTCCCCTAACTGGGTTTGGTGATACCCTTGTTCCCCTCTGCTCCCTTCTTTTGGCACACATGGGTGCATGAGATGAGGGAAAACTAATGTGATTTAGTTTGTTCTGTGCTCTTGAGGCTCTCTTCCTTCAGGTTTACAAAGAAGCTCAGAATAGATGCTCTGTAGCCTGTTTGGGCCATCTGTCAAGTGGCGGTCTTCCACACACCATGACATAGATGGTTTGTGCCAGTCCTCTTTCTACAGAAGAAAGATGCCAGTGTTAACTAATCCATAAAGCTCCCTTACACCGGGCATCCACCCAGTTACAGCAGTTTAAACCTCCATGGTGTCTTTAATGCTGTTTTTAATGTTGTTGCCTGGTGCTCCATTTCCTCCCTGTGCTAACTCTGAGCTTTTATTGCAGTGCCAGGGAGAGAGCAGAGCACCACGCCATCAGCACAGCAGAAACAGAGATCACAGTGGCAGTTCTGTGTTCAAAATGTAGTTTCTGTTGTGGAAAACATCCCATTGCAGTGGAAGGGATTCCGTCAGATCTGCTCCTCTAGCTGTTTTTCCAGGATGTCATCCTTGCTAGAGAAATAGATGATATTTTTGATGATTTCAGCCCAAGTTTGGGTGGTCCAGGCTGTACAATGCTTTTTGAGTGTGAGTGTGATTACGATAAGGCCTGATAGCATTTATCTTGAAGAAAAGCCAGCCAAAATCCTTTGGGAATAAGTGTCTTGTGGGTGAGTGGCCTGGAGGCATTCATGCTGGGGGCAGGGAACAACCAAAACAGTAAGTGAGTCAATCACTTGGATTTCTAGAGGGGCAAGAAAGAAATTACTGCCATTATAAGGGAAAGCAGGTAACAAACAGAAATGCCTTTCTCCTAATTTTTCAGCAGATGATGTTGTTTTAAAACAGATCCTTACCTGCTGTGGATCAGACTACTCCCTTGAAGCCTGTGCTGATTTGCACCTGCTACAGATCTGGCAGTGGCATGCTTGATTTTAAAAGAAAAATAATCGTTGTTGTAGTGTAAAATCAGCTTAGTTTTGGATTAGAGAAGCTTTCATCATTTCAGTCACTCTAGAGTTTGCATGTACCACATGTTTATGAAGTTGTAGGCAGACACGTACAAACTTCTTACTTCTCTGCCAGGTGAAATTGTATGATCATCTGCTCCAGTGGCTGTTATGGAATATTCTCAGACTTCTCCCTAAGTGTTTTCGTGCATTATTTATTTTCATAGCAGTGGTTTTATAAAGAATTCTTACCGTACCCATTTGGCCCCATACCCTGTCCTTGGGTTTAACTCATTCAGTCCCATCCTTCTATATCAGTCAGGAATTAGGAGTATTGTGAGACCTAGGATACTGTTGTCTCATTAAGCTCTAGTTTAAGTTCTGCCCAAAGAGAACATATCTTCTCCAGATCAGCCCCACAAAACTCAATATATCAGCTGGTGCTGGGAATGCAATACGGACTCCTGTATTCTGTGGTCTCAAGGAAGTGGCTTGTCTTCTCTCTTCTCCCTCTTTGCCTCATCACCCACCAGTATGTTTTTCCTACATGCAGCTGAAAAGTTGAAGATGATGCTGTTAATACGACATCATGTGTTGCCTGGATGCAGGCATATCCATAGACAGCACAGAGCGAGCACATCATGCTGAGGGTTACTCACAACATCCCTGTAATGCAGCTGATTTACATTGGCCCAGGGGAAGGGGTGAACTGGAATAATGAGGAGGCTCTTAAACTTAACCACATCTCCTTCAAGGCAGAACAAAATATCCATACCATCTGATAGGAGAGAGGTGGTTCAACTCCCCCTGCTTTTTTAAGAAGGCAAAAACAATACACTGCATATTTACATAGAATCCCCTTAAGGACATCTGTCATGCTGGAGATTAAACTGAATGTCTCTCCCCAGTTTAATGTTATGCCTGCAGGCAGTCTAAACCCAATAGATTTAGTTACTCTGCTCCAGATCCTAGATTACTAACACAGGCAGTTTTTATTCTTGCCCTTATTTTCCAGAAGCATAGAACCTTTGCTTGTAAATGACTGTCTTTGTGTGGGTTTTCTAGGCCACTTCCACTTACGTTTTGGAGCCTGGCCCTACACTGGATTTGTGGTTAGTGTTTTTTACATTAACTTCTAGGAGCCGCGCTTTCTTCGCTTCTATCTCCATATGGTGCATTAGGCAAGTTACTCAACTAATTCCTCTCCCTTCCTTGTGAGACGAGTCATAGAAGCTACATTTCCATCCATCCCCTTTTATCCAGAAGAAGTTTGTGTTGCCTTTAGGACTTAAACTCCATCTGTCACTAAGAAGACTGACCAAAGACAAGAGAGAACACTAATTTGAATGTTACTATGTTTACTTCTAAAAACAAGTTTACTTTCCTTACTCAAGGATTTACTCATTTTTGCTGTTCTACTACAACTAAGCCTAGATGTCTGCTGTCTGCACCAGAGAATCATTTTGTTCTGCCTGCTTCCTTGCTTGTTTTCTCGCTCTGTGTGGCCTGAATCATAGCTTGGGAAGCTTAGCCACAATGGCATTTGAAAATAGATATTAAATCTGTGGAAGAAGAGAAGATACATTTGAAGGAGGAAGCTGCAGTGGTTTCTCCAGTGGAGGCACCACTAGGCCAGTTGACTTTACAGCCAGAGACATGTCTCCATTAATGTAACCAAAGGCAAACAAACAACAGACTTCTTGGACACCTTCTGCAGGATGATGTTTCTGATTCTCAGTTTTCACCAGCTGGTTTCAAACAGTGAGCTAAACAGTAACTCTGTCACCGATGTCAAGATTCTCTCTGGCTTGAATGGGAGTGGGTTTTTATCAGGAGTCTGTTGGCAGGTGATTCATGAAGGGAGCAAAGGATTAACTCTTTTAAGTAACTGTTTATCAAGCCAGCTTTACTCATAAGATGTAAAGTTCAGTATTCTGCCACCGATTTTCATATCTGTGAGCTGAATGTCCCATCTTGTGGCAACTCCTGCATTCTACAGTGTTCAGTTTGCCCATATATCCTTAAGGCAAACCCAATCAGTGAGTCAAGTGTGAATCCCTATTTCACTTTTTATCTTTGATAATTTTAAGGTACTGTTTAGCTGCAAATCCAGTGCACATTTCCAAGTTCACGAGTCTTAGATCAGGTTCACCCAGTTAATCCTTTGACTTCAGTCATTAATAAGTACAGATGAACATGCCTCATAACAGATCTCCCAAGTTGTTTCCAAATGAGTGGTCCATGGCCAGTGTTACGGCTCTGCCACATATACTGTCATTCTTTCCCCTTTCTGTCTGGTTATACTGTGAAACTTGAACCTCATCAGACAAGTGTAGTATTTGCTAGGGGACTTAAAACACCTCGTTAGCTGTATAGGGGCTTTCAAGGCTCTTAACAGATTTCTCCATTAAACTCATAAATTTCTCCATAAATTCCATTTTATATTTGAATCCTAGTTAGTACCACCAACTGTGGCATCATCAAGAAATAAATTAAGGTTGTTAGGAGACTCTCCTTGCCAGCCCTTCCTATTAAAGCTCAGTTGAACTGGCTTGCAGTAGGGTAGGTATGCACGTCTCCATGCAGCACCTCCACAGCCCCACTTTCTTGCAAGGGACCTCTGTCTTTCCAGCTTTCCCTGTGCATCCAAAGGGTCCTCCCCTCACATTGCTTTCCTGTGCACTGCTGCTGTGTGGCTGATAATACTTTTCTCCAAAGCATATATACCTTAGCCTCAAAATGGTTAAACTGCATTGGATTTGCATTAAAATAAAAAAGCAGCAGCCAAGCTATGCATGATGACTGTGAAAGAACAATGTTCTGGCACTCAGGAGCCACCCAAAACTAGAATATAATAATGGATGTATTCATCAGGAGTCTGTCCAATGCAGAGATCAGGGCAAAGGCTGCAACGATGAAAATGCTTTCCCCATAGTTTGTGCCAGAGTTACCTGGTCTGCTGCCTTAGTGGAGGTGGTAATCCTGCATAAAGGATGAATGAAGTAGGATCACTCCACGTCTGTGTGCCATTTACCTGGGTCTTGGGTCCATTGCTCTATAAAGTGTATGTTGGGTAGAAGGACAAAGTGGCAAAGGTGGTCTTTAATCTTATTTAACCCAGGTCAAATTAGAAAGCTGTATTATTATGCTTTGTGGAAATATCAGCCAGTGGATATAAACCCAAGAGCAGTAATGGAGGTTGCAACCTTCACAGCCAGGTATTTCCTTGCTCTGGAGTTCTTGGAAGAATTAGTCAAAGAGACAGAAAGGTCCTGGCTCTGAATTAAACTCTGTAGCTCTTGAAGTCAGTTCGGTGTGTTCATTGTTCTCTTCCCCTTCGATTACCCCAGGGCTTTTTTCTTTGAAATTTAAATAAACCAAAGAAGCACCTTTTTCAAATTCCAATAGATGCGTTTAAAACTTATTAGCAGTGGCAAAGTTATGGTGAGCATGTGCTTAATGCAAGGGATCCAGATCACCACTTGGTGCAAATCTGCAGAACTTCTGTGAGTTTGGGATGCTGCAGATTTGCACCAGCTGGGAGTGCATATTTACTTTTCCACCAGAGCATATGCTAGCCCTGGCAAAGAATTTGAGCCCAGATTGTGAACTGCTTACTCAAAAAGATGAGCAGCTACTCATGAGGAGTTAAGTTGACTTCACTGGGCCTCTTAGATGAAGAACTCCTTACAGGTGAGAGTATGGGGTTCACAATCCAGCCCTTATTTTTATCCAGTAAGTAGCTGCTGGTGGGTTTGCTCATTGCTGTGAATGATCATCACTTTACAATGAATGACCAGAGTGGATGATGAGATTTGGGACTAACCAAATCAATACCTGCTAACTCAAAAAGAGAAAGAAAAATTCCCTTTACCTCAATTGCATTTACCTCCTTCTAGAGAGATGTTCCTTCAGCTACAAAGCAGCAAAAGCAGATAGGTGGTTCTGTTTCATGAAGCCATCAAACATTATAAAAGTCAGTTATATAAACATTTGAGTCTGGTGACATTTGATTCCAGTGCTGTGTGGGCAGCCTGGTTTACAGCAGTGATTTCTAAACAGGCAATCCAGTTTTCCAGGTAATTAAAAATGTTTGCACAGGCTAGTAGATTTATCTTTTGAAACCATTTTAGCACTCGTGCTCTCCAGAGTGGTATCAGTTGACACAGTGCATAATCTAGAAGAGACTAATTGCTGCATGATTTCTAATTTTTCTGCAGTCATGTAAATGAGCTGAAGTCTGCACAGGTGGAGCCTATTAGAGTGAATGATTTTGCTCTCATGTTGTTATCTTCATTTGCTGTTGTCTTATCAACTCAAAGTAGGAAATCTGCTGTGGTGAAAAGCAGGCAAGGGAACAATGTCTGACTGAAAAGTCTTGTTTCATTATTTTTTAATTCATACAGTACTACCTGCCTAATGCAGTTTTCTGATTACCATGCGGGGCAGCCAGTAATGTAGTTTTATTCAAATAAGGGAAGCAGTGCTTTAATTTAAGCTAGGAAATCACCCACATTTCTTACCAGGCAACAAGGATTGTGATTCAATAATACATGAATTTAATAATGCATAATGGTAGACTTTGCAGGTACTAAATAGCAATATCAGAATGAATTAGTATGCTGTGTTATTCTACAGGAGTCCATCTCCACACATGTGCTCCTGTTCTGTCTCTGCTTTGCCTTTCCTTGGGCTATTTCACTCTCTGAGAGGTGGGATAAGCAAATTAAGTTTCAGCTCCAGAAACATGCTATTACAGATCTCCTGAAGCCTTTTTTGGCTGCACAGGAAGGCCTTACAACAGTGGACCATGTGCAGCTGTCCAATGGTATGTGAGAACCCAGCAAGAGTTACTACAGTGCAGTGAGAGAGGGAGACAAGCAATGCTGTTACCCATCAGGGATGTCCTCAGGAGCACCAGGCAATAAAGGACATGGAGCTCAGCAAGAATCATCCCCTACTGTCATCCTGGAAGCACTTTAATATTATGCAACTCCATCATCAAGTTCACTGCCCATTGCTTCTCTTTAGAGAGTCGTCCCAAGATACAAACACTCTGCAAGTTACAAGTTTGGTGCTTGTTTCAAGCCTAAATAAAATCTTTCCCTGATGCTTTACCCTAGTGTGTTTCAGATAACAATCACAGTTTTAATGTGCTGTGTTGTTATCTATATTCAAGCTAACTTAAATTAGCTTGAATTATGAGTATTCATAAGACTACATGCAGTTTGCACGAGCCCCTTTAAGTCTCTAGATAACCAGCAGATACAAGAAGAAAGAAGAATTTGTATTTACATCATCTAGCTAATGTAGCTGAGTTGAGAGAATAATTCCTCAGGACTTCTCCCTCCATTCTTTAACATCTGAAGGTCACAAGGGCTTTTTCCTTCTCATGGTTAGTATGAGCTGCTGAAGAAACGTGTGGGTCCTTGGCCTTCACCTCTGTTCATCAGGTAAGATCTCCATCGTGCTGGCCATTCAAATAGTCCTCCTGAGCATTTGCTCTCTTCTCCTTCTTGAAAAAGAAGGCATGAGATCCTTGTCAAAATACAAACTGAGGGTATAGCTTTTTGCTTCTTACTTTGTGATCCTTGACTTTACATGCCTTCCTCAGGACACCTTGCCCCCAGTCCCTTGCATCTTAGAATGGCTCTCTCTCACCCTGGTACCATCTTTGAGAGGTTTTGGTTTGGGTTATTTTGCATTTCTTTGACATTCTTCGGTTCAGCAAGTCCTGCATTCCAGCAAGTTTGCTGGCTTCTCAGCAGCTATGTTTGTTTTAGTTGAAAGCAATGTTGTCACTACAGTCAGACATGAACACCCAGATGTAAGTCTAGAGGGCCTGTGTTCGAGAAAAGAGGGGTTTTCTACAAGCACGTAAGCAACTACAGAGCAAAGGGGAAAGAAAAACCATAGGCCTGATTCTTTTCTCAGTGAAAGAGTATGTAGATCTTGGTTAGTTTCCATTCTGCAGCCCTGTTCCTCGGTACAATCTCATTGATTACAGTAGAATTATTCTTGAGTCATACTGTCCTCAAATGTTTATAATAAAAACTCTTACCAGTGCCATTAATACCCTGCAGATGATTCAAACTGAAATTTTTTTCAGAACAAATTCAACTTTCATCATTTATGCTCTTTGTACACTCTTTGCATTTCACTCATCAGAAGCAATAAAAACTTACTGATCGGTTTCCCTTTTATTTACAATCCAATTAATTCCCTGGCACAATGACATCCTGTTTAGGCTCATGACATTGAAGTGAATTGGAATGATTTTTTTTTAAAGCAACCTATTTCCATAGCAGGGTTTGTTTGTTTTGATTTGTTTTTTTTTAAGTTGATCATGTCCTTTTCTTGGCAGTTTAGGAAATAAAACATTTGTGTTCTTTAATAGTGTTCTTCCTAATTCTAAAATGCCCCTGGGACAGCTCTGATTAACTGTACTACATTCAAATGTAGAATGATCTAATTACTGTTTCCATACCAAGAACTTCCAGAAGAGAAGATTATGTTGTTTTTAGCTTGTCTTTGTTTGAAGAGTGCTCATATACGTACATGAACGTAGGGCTGCATCCACACCTAAAAAAAATCAATGGGGGCTTTTCAGAAATAATAAAAGATGAAATTTTGTTCCTTTTATATTTAGTCCATTTTGCTTACATTACTTTTCAGGAACAAATTATGCTCATCCTCTGCAAACAGAAGCTCACTTAAAGTTGTAAAATAGATTTTCTCTCACATTGTCCTGTTCAATAAACAGGACTTGTTCCATTGTGGAATTGTTCCATTGTGGAATTTGTGGGAGCCTTCTGCAGGGACAAAACCAGAATATGGAATTCATTACATATCACCCAGTGCCACGTGTGGAGCGCTCATCTGGATTCCTTCAACACAAAAACGTGCTTTATGCCATTGCAGGAGCTTTTGAGAATTTTGAAGTAAATCCAGCTCTGAGCTGGTATATCAATGGCAAATCCTCTTAGTTCTGGTTACAGGAGATCAGGATGTTATTTCAGCATTCATATTTGGGAGCTATTCCATTAACACCTACAACAGCAGATGCGGATATATATTTGGCTGCTGTTTAGGAGGATCTGTTTGATGACTTATCCTGAAAATGGGGTTTCAAATTCTGTTCTTACTTGTGCCTATAGATCTCCACAGAATTTGCTCGTTTAATAATTACAGCATACCATCATCTCTCTGCCAAGGTAGGGACACTTAGCTCAAAAGAGATACTAATTGTCTTAAGTCATCAACATATCCTGTTAACGCCTTCATATCCCTGAAATGTTCTTATTTAGAGGTGCAGTCTTTAGATTGGGGTTTATTGCAGGGATTAGTCCTGCTCCTTAGCACTTTACCCACTCGGTGCTTCCCCACATGACTTGTAGCCCTGTCCCTTAGCTAGTAACCTGCTTGTGGAAGAAGGTGTAGAGCCAGGCCAAGTCCTATTTCTAGGAGACCATCCACAGGGGAAGGCATGAGGAGAGTTTCAAACCCACTATTCCTTCCAGTAGAAAGAAATAATATTTTGCGTTCGTAAGGTATCTTGTAAGTGAAGAGCTGTTCACCTGCTTTTGGATTTGGAGAGGTGAAGAGGTGATGGTAAGGAATTAATGCTGCTTTTGTGTGAGCTATATGATTAACCATTTTTACATTTTTAGTACTTCTTAAATAAGAGCATCCTCTTTTTAAAACACCAAATTGTAATATGTGGCCTATTTTAAACTGTTATTCTCTGGGCTTTCTTGAAAAAAAACTTCCAACTTTTTATATCAGAAGTTCCCTAATGATCTGGTCTTCTGTCCTGATTGTCAGTTCATCCTTATTTTTAACCATGACTCTTCTGATACTTCATTTTTTGTTTGCTTTTGTTTTTCTCTTCGTCTCTGAATTCCTGAAGTCATGTGTTCAAAGAAAATCCTCAGCTTTCCCTTAAAGTCCTTGTGGGTGCAAAAAAGACCGTGAAAATGTGGCTATTAGAGAGTGTCACATCCATGAAGGCATATAAAAGGGATTTAAAGTAGATTATTTTTAGTATATCACTCTTTCTCAGCTTGTCTTGTGATTTCTGGGTGACTGTCCTATGATTCTGAGATGCAAGGGACTGGCAATCTTGGTTTCTGGTGTGTATGGAGCTACTGCTGTCTTGGTTGTTCTGTAGGCACACCAGGAGTGTGTTCTGCAAGAACTTTGTGTAAGGATAAAGCACTCCAGAAGAAGGATGAAACTGAGCATTTGAAAATCAATATTAGTATTCTTTTTAAAAGACAAAGTTGTACAAGGTTTGAGTGGCAACATTCCTTCTTACAGCACAAGTCTCTATTTTATAATTTGATCTCCAGATGGCTGTGATTATTCTCAATCTGAAAAAAAGTGTATTGATGAAGAATTAAAAAAAAAATAAATATGCATGTGATCTGACTTCCCATCATAATTGAAGTTAACAATTTGTCCTCGTTTTGTTCAAATTAAAATTCAGTAGGGAAGTTTAGGCCCTACCTACCAGGTAGTATTGATGTCATTTTCTCAGCTAGACATCTGTATCATTTTGAAATGCAGGGTGTCTTCTCTTTCTTTAAACAACCAGGTAGGTAAGAGAAAGACTTGCTTGAGTTGGTTAGGGCATAAACTCTATAGTGGGAGAATTATGCAGCCTGTGAGAAAAAGACTCTTGTACTGTGTAGAACTGGTTGCACAATAAATGCTTGTGCATAGAGGCATATGCTGGGCCAGCAGAAGCTCTCCTCTAACCTGGTTTCAAGGGGGAGGAAGCTGTTGGAAGGAGGCTGGAATGTTTCAGTAGGAGTGCAGAAAAGAAACAAGAGTCATATTATAGGATCAGAATGTCAGGTTGGAAGGGACGTTAAGGATCATCTGGTCCAACCCTTCTCATAATATTGCTGATATGATATGTCTCAGCAACCCCCAATCTGAGACTTAAAACTTTCCAAAGTGACAGAATCCATCATTTCCCCTGGGAGATGTCTCCAATGTCTGATTGTCTTCATAGAAGAGTAAAAAAAAAAAAAAGCAACAGTAACAAACAAGAGTAGCAAAACAAGTAAACAAACAAGAGTAGTGCTTCTAAAAGTAAGTTTATTTTCTTTGTGAATAAAGTAGCTGAGGCTGGCTCAATTTTGGTGTCCCTTGGCTCTTTATTGGAAGGTGAGAAGATGGGAGAGTTAAAAAAGCATTTCTTGCATAGCTCTCATGTGTACCCCCCCTCACTATCTGCTCTAACAAGCTGTGCAGGGGATCCTTCTTTTCAAGCTGTCAGGTCACAAAACTTCTTTAAAGCAAGGCAGGGCAGGCCTCCAGTTCTCACTACTACAACTCTGTTTTCTGTTGAGTCTGTTGTGGCTTGAATGCACTGTATTCTTCATCTGGCTTCCTCAACACAGGACAATGGCCCAAATAAAGCCTCTCTTAGGGAGGAAAGTGTATCACAAACCATCACTTTTTCATCCAGGAGAAATGAGGGGAGACTTTGTTGTTGTTTGTTTTGTCATTTTAGGTAGAAGGAAAGAGAAAGTCACAGTTATAGAATGGTTTGAGTTGGAAGGGACCTTCAAGATCATCTGGTTGCAACTCCCCTGCGTGGACAAGGATGCCTCCCACTCAACCAGGCTGCACAAAGCCCCATCCAGCTTGAACAGTTCCAGGGAGGGGGCATCCACAACTTCCCTGGGCAATCTGTGCCAGTGTCTCACCATCCTCACACGAAATAATTTCTTCCTAATATTTAAGATAAATCTACCCTCTTTCATCTTGAAAACGTTCCCCCTCCTCCTGTGACTCCATGTCCTTGTAGAAAGTTCCTCTCCACTTTTCCTGTAGGCCTCAGGTACTGGAAAGCAGCTGTAAGGTATTCCTGGAGCCTTCTCTTCTCCAGCCTGAACAGCCCCAACTCTCTCAGCCTGTCTTCAAAGGAGAGGTGCTCCAGCCCTCTGATCATCTTTTTGGCCCTCCTCTGGACAGGCTAGAACAAATGGAGGAATAAAATATCCCATTTAAATACTTCTTCTTGGTTATGGCTTTCTCTTGAGACAACTACTTTCTGATGAGGCTGAATGCCAGAGCACTCCATTTACCATTTGTCAGGGCAGGGCTGTCCCATAGGACAGCTTCAGGGGTAGTGGTTGCAAAGATAAGAAGGGGGGAGTTCTCTTGGAACCTAAAGGGCTGCATTTCTTGCTCTGGCCACCCTCTTCAACCCAAGCTTTAATTTGAGCACAGCCTCTGAAGAGTGCTGCAGCCATTGCAAATCCAATCGTGGAGGAGAAGCTGCAAGCTGTAAACTGGTTTGGCTCTTGTGGAGCTGCTTTGTGCCTGTAAGTGTGGAAGAGCGTGCATAGAAGTCTGAACTTCACTCACTATCTGTTTATTTGACTTACTACAAGGTTTAGCACTTGCTATAATAAGATTTAACTTCTGTGAGCTGCTCTCAGGTAGTGTTTGTTACTATACAGTGCCTGAGTGACTCAGGGGGAAATGTGGTTTCTGGGTTTTGTGGGAGGGATCTTGCCTGTCCTGTAGATGAGCAAGTCTTCAGGAGCAGCATCACTGTGCTGGTACAGGAGATAAAAGATTTAGTTTCTCAACACAGAAACACATGGCTGCTCTTGCAGTGGCAATGAATCTGCCTGGAAATGTAACAACTCATAAGACGTGTAACTGAAATTGTATTGTTCAAGAGTGGAACAAATTAATTAGACTAAATGGAGTCTGGCTGTCATAACTCCAGTGAGAAAATTCACAGGAGACAGGCTGCCTTCTTCCAACAGCTTTCCTCCTCCTGCCTGTGGGGACTGAGGCTTTTTGTGCCTCTTTTGCTCTCTGTCTCTATGTTCAAGTCTCTGTCCCCAGCTGCAGGAACAGCTAATATCCTGCCCTGGATCAAGGACTAAGCATCCAGTGTGGCAGAGATGCCCTCCCAGCCTCAGTGATTGCTCATAGAGTCACTCCCTCTTGAACTTAATCTCTTCTTTTAACTTATTTTAACTTTCTTCAAGCAGTTCTTGCTGTGCTGCTACCTACCCAGCTCCCTATATGTTCCTTTCCTCTGGCTGTGCTTCCCCTCCTGGTACAGGGTGCTGGGGACCACAGGGAAGGCATAAATTTCCTCCTTTCTCCTTGGACACACAAACGGCCTCCAGCTGGTTATCCTCAGCCTTATCACATCATGAAGTGAGGTCTGTGCCATGAGCAACTGGTTAATACTACAAAGATGGAGGGGTGGAAAGACCCTCTTAGCTGTTTTCAGGAGCAGAGCTGTCTTTCCTTGATTTGTTGACTGTGGTTCTGATGAGTTTCTCATGTTCAATTGCCAAGTTGTTGGAGGGGTTGTGGTTGTGTTGTTTTTATTAATTTATTTTTTTTTTTAAGTTTCTGACTTCTGTTCTCAAAGAACACAAATGATTGCATCAAGGGAAGAGGGATGTGAGGAAGGAGCGTCATTGAGATTAAAGGGACCAAATTTTACCAGCAATCACAGCAAATATCTGACTTGCTTAAGTGAAGCCAATTACTGTATTATTGCCTCCTTTTGCACTATGCACAGTAGGGATGTCACTGGATAATGGTTTGCATGTAGAGTTAATCACTTTGATGCATTTCTGACTGATCCCAGCAAATTATGTTTTGGTTCCACTATATTAAACACAAGAGCAGGGGATTATCATTAATAAATCTAAGGCACAGCATGCATAAATCTTGAATAAATCAAATATCAATTACATAGGCAGTATCTGCTGACATCTGCTTTCATCAAATAATGTATTTGAAATAGATTTTATTCCACTTTGTTGGAGTCAAAGGAATGTTAGGCTGGTGTGCAGAGACCCTTACTCCAAAGAGTTGGGTTATGTAGGTGTGCTACGGCTTGCTGAGCAACATAAAACAGCCTTTTTTCTTCTTTCTTTTTTTTTTTTTCCCCCTTTTATTTTACACGTAAATAGCACATACAGGTTTCCTAGAGTAGCTCACATGGCAAAGAAAGGACTTGTATCTTTTGAGAGAAGCTCTTCTGTGTATGCATTGCTAAATTCTGCTCTCAGCTATTTCTTCAACGTTGCTGCTGCTGAGGCTGCCGTATGTTCGCAACCTTTTCATGCAAGGGCTGGCTGGGTGGGGTGAGTTCAGCCTGGGATTTCCTGGGGATTGTGACAGGTGGAAAGAAAGTTAATTAATGCCCCATTTCAAGGGAATTATAGAAAGGGAGGATTAGGTGGGGGCAGAGCCCAGAAGCCTGTGGGTGTTTGAAGGCCTGTGGGCAGGGTGAGTATTTATCTCTGAACACATCATCTCTGTGCCAGGGGCAGGTGGGGTGTTTCTCTGGCTTGTGGGAACGTGCAAAGCAGGAGCTTAACGCAATGGTGAGTCCTTTTCCTACCCAGGTGAAGGCCTCGCATGGCTGCAGAAGTGACTCCCTCTATTGTGTGCCTTCCTCTGGGTTTGAATGTGCAGGGACTGCATCTGCACCCGTTCCTGCTCGTGCACTGCCCCAGGGAAAGGGGGGGCTCCTCACTGCAAGGCCTGAGCCACCCCCAACAAGGCAAATGATAGAAATAAGAAATATTGTATTGTGTTATCATAGAATTATGGTATTATCAAGAAAAGCTTGGCTTGGAAGGGACCTTGAATGTCATCTAGTTCTAATCCCCCTGCCATGGGCAAGGACACCTCCCACTAGCCCAGGTTGCTCAAAACCCCATCTAACCTGTCCTTGAATACTTCCAGGGATGAGGCATCCACAACTTCAGCAACCTGTGCCAGTGTCTCACCGCTCTCACACTAAAGGACTCCTTCCTAATGTCTAACCTAAACCAATCTTCTTCCAGTTTGAAACCATTGCCCCTCATCCTATCACTAAATGCCCTTGTATAAAGTCTATTTCCAGCTTTCTTGTAGTCCCCCTTGGGTATGGGGGAGGCTGCTGTAAGGTCTCTTCAGATAGTTTGGTTTCTCCTTTACTCTCCCTTTCTTTGTCAACTATCTTTTCACCTCATTTCCAGATCAATGGAGACTGTGGTGACTCTGGGCTACCCAGAAAAATGAGACCATACTCTCCTGTTGAAGGAAAAAACAAGATAAAATTTTAAAGATCCACTCTGAGAGCTTCCATTACCAGCTCTGCACAGCCTGCTGGAGTTCCACATCTGCTTTAGCTTCACAGAGGCACTTCGGAGATTGGAAATGCTGCTTAGCAAGGCCTGTGAATCTCCAAGTTAATTTCATGGGCTCTGGATAGCAAACAATGCATCAGAAGACCTTGGGGATATACCAGACAACTTCTCCAGGGTTTTGGGTAACACACTAAAACTTAAAAACAGATGTTTTCAAATATATACATACACAATAATATTTTGGAGTTTATGTAGATTAACTTATTTTTCTAATATTGGTACACCATTGATAAAGTGTGCTTGTTTGTGAAGAAAATTGTTTCTTTCCTGCCTGGGGATATGTTGAATGTGTTAATTCTGAGGAAATGTGCAGATTTCAACGTTATATTAGGTGAGCACCGAGCCAAGAGGAGAGATGTTCTCACTGTTTTTGGAAAGATCTGTCAGCCTCCAAAGGAGTAAATTCAACAACTGTAAAAGTCCTTTAACTTGTGGATTCAAAGATATGAAAGAGTTGGTATCCTACAGATTTTTGTATTTAAACCCAGCTTACTTTCTCTTGTGCACACTCCTGGGAGGCACTGGGAGCCACTGGTCCAATTTGCAGCAAATGCACTTCCCTGCAAATCATCATCCCGATTCCTGAGATAACACCAGCTGGTCTGAGGACAACACAGCACTTGGTGGGTGGAAAGTGAAGGAGTATATGTGTCAAGAATTTATGAGAGTGCTGTCCCTTGGGAAATGTTTAAAAAAATCTGACACTTGATATAATCTACTGCATTCCAAATGAAAAAAAAAAACACAACAACAACCAACAAACCAAAAAAACAAAAAAACCAAAAAAACCCAACAAAAAAACAACCCCCCAAAAACACCAAACAAAACACCAGGAAAAAAAACGCTCTTTAGAAGTATTTTTCTGAGCCCCAGGGATGTCCTCTGGAAGAGATGGTCCAGCTGTATTGAAAGAGGGAGAGACTCCACAGCAACAAGGAAAAATAAATACAGTAAAATAAAAAATTACACAAGTGCTGCTTTAGTTTTGGTGGTAGAAATAGGGTGTTCGGGAAGCACATCACAGGCTCATATCCAAGTCTGATTCTTTTCTTAAAAGAGAATAAATTAAAATATGAAGCTTTAATTTCTCTTCTCAGCTGCCTGGTGCAATTCCCATTGCCTTCTGTGGGTGTTATACCTGTGCAATTGGAAGCAGGTTCTTATTTTCCTTTTCAATTTAACAAGTTCTATTACTGCTGCCAGGTGTCATGATATGAATGTGGGGGTGACAGCATGGGTTTGCAGTGATGTAACCATGTTGCAAGAGGAGCTGTAGTTCACTTGAAAACAGGTTCATGTTCAACTGTTGGCAGTCATTTTTTTACATGCTTTTTGCCACTTCATGAGTGGATCTTGAGAGGTGTTCACAAGAGGTAGAGGTCTTTGCTTTTGCTCTCACAGTGTTTTAAATCTTGCTTTGGCACAGGTGTTGGTATGTGTGGCACCTTGTGTCTCCTGCACGTTCATGTGTGTACATGTGCCAGTGGAAGGGGTGGTTTTCACAGTGAAGATTTGCAGCCAAGTCACATTTCACATACACAGAGTACAAGGAGAACAACATTTTTTATTTGATTTGTATACAGGATTTTTCTTTTTTCTTTTTTTTTTTTTTTTTTTTTCCAAGGGAAACATGTAAAGCATGAGTTTTATTTCACTCTATCACAATAACTTTGCTCACAAGTCAACAAGGTGCCTTTCATTTACATTTCATACATTTTCATTCTTTATTTTGCTGAAGTTTCTTCTGTCTTCATGGAGTCTCATTGCTTGAGTATGCTGCTGCAGGATGGAATGGATCTGAATCTCAAGCTCAGTCATAATATTAGAATATACAAAAGAGGGAAGGGTGATGGCAAGGGGGAGGGCAAGTGGAAAAGGCTGTTGCCAACTCAGTTGAACTACTCGGCCCATCTATGAGGTGGATGCCCAGAGAAGCTGTGGATGCCTGCTCCCTGGAAGTGTTCAAGGCCAGCCTTGGATGGGGCTTTGAGCAACCTGGTCTAGTGGGAGGTGTCCCTGCCCATGCAGGGATGTTGAAACTAAGTGGTCTTGAAGATCTTTTCCAACCCCAACAATTCTGTTATCCTACAGGAGCATCAAGAACTGATGCTGATGGAATTCATGTCCCTGGGACAGCCCAAAGCTGTGTCAGAGTGTAGGGACACAGATAAGTAGGTACCACCACTTCAGTTTCCAAGGATGTGACAAAAGTAAACCCTAGCTTGTCATGTGAGGTATCTCAGTTTAAGGAGAAATAGTTCCCAAAATTAACTTGCTCATAAAGTTGTGTGGTATTTGGGTTGAAAGGAAAAGAAAACAAAATACATAGGGTTTGGTAAGGTGGTGGGAGGTTGCAAATGCTGCCATTTCCCTGGCCCTGTTTATTTTTCTGCTAGTTTAATTAGTATCTAGCAATTATTTGAAGTGGCTAGCAACAATAATGCAAGTATTTACAGTCATTAGCAACTCTTCATGTTAGAAAATAAGCCTACTGAATATTAAATTAAGTCAGACTGCTTAATTAATACCATCTCAGGGCAGCCCTAAAGAAATTCCCCCAATCTGCAGGTCTACATGGATGGCAGAGTATGCACTCATAAGCTAAACTGTGGGCTTTGAACCAAGCTGGCATGACATGTTACTGAAAGCTGTAAGATTTGTGTCATGCAGGCAGTTTGCAAGACCTTACTTCTGCAAGAATGAACGTGGCAGACTTCCCAGATCTTCTATATTTATTTATTTATATGTACAGACACATATATAATCTGTCTTTAAGTTAATTAGCTAATGTTTGTAAAGTACTTTGAGGATTAAGTGCTATATAAGTGCTAATTATTATTATCTTTCAGTATGCCTTAGTAGACAAGGTCATTCAAAAAGACACCAAAGAATGTATCTGCTACTAAAGGCTGGGGAGACTTTTTGCTCTTCTTTTTTTGCTCCCCATCCTGCCCTGAGAAAAAAGATGGTGTTAGACAGTAGGAAGGACTTTCTTGATGATGCAGGTTAGTGAAATCCTGGACCAGGTTGCCTAGGAAGCCCAGCAAGTGTCTGTCACTGGAACCCTTCAGAACAGGGTAGGCAAACCTGTGTCAAGGAAGACATAAGTGTGGCTAGTCCTGCCTCAAAGGACCAGGATGTGCTGGATGGTTTCTGTAAGTCCCTGCCAGGCACTGAGTATGGTGGCTCTCTCCATCACTCTGTCATTTTGATGCTCTTCTGGCTCCAGACAAGTCAAAATGCCCATAAGCCAAATACACAAGGCAGGGATGTGCAGACAAAATGTGCAGATATTTCTGGCCCAGCTGAAAAATTCTCCATAGAGGTGTTGAGGTTTTGCTTGCAATCCTTTTGAAAATCATCTGAGGAGGCTGCACGGCTCCCTTGCCCAACTTGCACTTTCTGTCAGGGATTGTCACCCCCTTAGTCAAGTGGGCAGCACTTCGACTCCCAGCCCACCAGATCTTGCAGCTTGCTGAAGCAGCACAAGCTGACTGCATTAGTAGTTAGGCTGTGAGCTGCTCAGCTTGTGATGTGCTCAGCTTGTTTCAACTCTTCAGCAGGACTACAGTACCCAGGTGAAACACAAGCTGGGGGCAAGTGAGGGGCCAAGTGCCAGTGAAGAAATCTTTAGCTGCCTGGCCCAGCACGTCCCTCAGTCCCTTGTTTTATAGTGGGTGAGGAGTTCTGATTTCATATTTCCCTTGCTTGCCACCAGGCAAGTGACTGTTAGGTGCAAGCAGAGTGATGCAGTACTTATACAGAGTGCTGTTCTGTCTCTTTATGGGTTACAAACATTAACTAGCTCTCATAAAATCCTCTCAGGGAATGAATGCTTGTATTTAATACACACAAACATATTTAGAGATGTCTGTGTGTACATACCTGTCCTGGAGAGAGAAGAAGCAAACCAAAGCAGTGAAAGGTTAAAGAGAAGCCCAGAAGACTGGCATCCAGAAGTTTTGTTCAGACTCTTATCTGTGAGAACAACTAAGCAAACCACACATTTCTAAGGAACTGATTTAATCGCTCTTAAATGTTTATTTCCACACTTGCACATCAGTGCATCCATGGTAACATAGGTGTATGGTGTAGTCATTTGATGTGATATTTGGTTAAGTATATCTTATTATCTTCAGAGTTTTTAATTGCTGGCAGGTAGTAACTGGTTCTCAAAACTTCTGTTGGCCAATACTGAACTATTGCTTCTTGTCTTCTTTACAAATGAGAAGGCATATGATTTTGGCCTCATGACATCCTTTCATTTATGTCCTTCTGTAAAAGCTGGGTCCAGAGCACTCCATGTTTTTGCATTTTAAATCAACTTCTTCCTCCAGCAAACCCCACAGCGCTGCTAGGAGCACGCAGGAGAACAGAGTCCAGCACACACAACTTGCTCGCTGCCTCTGCCAGAAACCCCTGTGCTTGTCTGTTGTCATAATTCTGATAGAAAACATGGACCTTGAATCAAAGGAGTTAACTTGGCCCTGTCAGAATACTTGTTCTGAACAGTTAAAACATTTCAAGGGGCTGAATGCAGGTTTTAGCCTGACTTGTTCCACGGCAGCAGCCATTGCTATTACCAGTTTTTGTTAAAAATATGGATAAGGGAAAGAAGGAAAATAAGTTAATGCACTAGACGTGGTAAATATGAAGTACTACTTTCACTGCAGTTTTTATAAACTCCCTTTGAGCTTGTGGGTCTTTAAAAATGACTTTAAATAAATACGATTAATGCTCTTGGAGGGAGAAAAAGTGCAGTTAGATGAGGTAGGCTGGGGTTGCTATTTCTGTTCTTGCAGCTAACATTCAAGCCTTTCTTTGATGACAAAGCAAATGCAGAGGGGAGGGGAAAAAAAACCTGAGAATATTCAGCACGTTGTTTTCTCTCTTTCACTGGCTGCTGCAGTCCTGCCAAGCTGCCCTAACACCTGACAAACTCAGCTCTGCCAGGTAGTTTAGGATGTTGTTTCTGAAACCATAGGGTTTTTTGTGGTCACAGAAGCCTTGCAAAAGATGGAGTCTTGCCTGGCCTGGTGACTCATTTCTTTATGAAAAGGACAGCAGAACTCAGATCAGAAAAGAGCAGAAGCAGGGAGAGGGAACAATGTGAGAAGCAGCAATGTAAGGCTGGTATTGCCAGTGGCACAAGATTTCAGCAAAGCTGGTGAACAGGGGGGACCATTGCCAGGGTCCTACTCTCTCCTTCACTTGGGTCAGGAGCCAAATGATCACTTTCAGGCCAGAAGATGGTGGTGCTGAGCAAAAGGAGGTGGTGACTGTAGTAAACAAGAGGAAGGTACATCGACTTTTATTAAACCCTTACTCCTAATTCTTGGTCTTCCTCCCCTCTCCCTATGACTTGCCTACTTTCCCCTCTAGCCTGTGCACAGTCCCTGGCTATCATAAGCCTCACCTAACTGGGGCATATTCCCTGAAAACTTTTTCTGGCTGTTACAGCTAAAATGAGGTGTGACCAACAGTGAGGCTTTGGTTCCCTTGGAGTGTCCGACCTCTGCATGTTGACAGCCTGCACAGGAACAGGTGATGTAGAATTGGAGGGTGCTCATGTCAGCTGGTGTTGAACAGGACCTCTCTTAATGCTGCTGAAACCAAAGCAGTGGAAGCTTTGGAAAGCTTTAAAGAGAAGCCCATCCAGAAGTTTAGTGGTGAGCTTCAGGGGAATGCTTAATGTTCCTCTTGCAGATCTTAAAAATACGCATTAAAAATGCATTAAGAGCTTCATCATACAGGTGTATGTATTCCTGCCTGCTTTGCTGTACTTGAATTTGACCTCATTTATGTCCAACACATTTTCTGCTCTATGCTAAGTCTTTTTGGGCCTGTTTTCTGCACCAGGGCTGATTAGGTCTTTTATTCGCCATCTTTTTATTTGCCATCAGCATCCCAAACTGACCTCACTTTGCAGTGTGCTGTCTGCCCTCAGTTTTTCCAGTGAGTTAGTGATCACTGGCTTTGGGGAAGTGGAATAATTAGCTGGAGCAAGTTATATACAGGTATAGATTGTATTATATACATGTTATGTTTATTTGTAACACGCAGGCATATATGTATGGTTATATGTATAGATATGTGTATGCTATATCTTCATAGTATTTTGTTATACAGTTACATATTACAAGATAATTCAATTATAGTAAGTATTGAGAAGTTAATATATCATTATTCTAGTGATATATCATTGTATTACATATAGCTATGTGCTGGAGCTCAGGAGATAGCTTGGATGGCTGAGTGAAAATAAGGCATAGATCTGCTTAAAGCTTAGTTGCTCAGTTAAACTTAATGAAGCCATCAAAGCACAAAATTAACATTTTATTTTCTTTTTCTGTGACTGTGTCTTTCTCTTCAGCATAAATACTTTGGTTTCAAAACTTTTCTTGGTGATATGGTCGGGCTAGTGATCAGAACCAAATACATTGCCTGTATCCATTGCCAAGCACAAATTGCCTGTATCAGCAGGCTTGCAGTGAAACAGATAAGCACAAAGATGACAAATATATGGAATGACTTGGTTATAGGGATAGTAAAGAGCCTGTGTGAGATACTAGTTAGCCTATAAAAGTGAAGCTTGGGTGAACCTGATAACAGTCTAAATGGTGGGGAGCAAGCTCCCAGGGAATGACTTTTACTGCTGCTCATAGCACTAGAACTGGAGGGTGCCCCCTGAAATAATTAGGCAGTGAGTTTAAAGCAGCAACAAGGAAGATTTCCTCCCCCTCTGCTTCCCCGGCACTCACACTGCACAACTGTAGTGTGAAACTCCTTGTCACAGGATGTTGTAGAAGCCAGCAGTATAAATGGGTTCAAGAAGGGATTAGACAAATTCATGGAGAAGAGGTCTGCTGAGGGCTATTAAATACAATGGTCCAGATGCAACCTCTGGCTCAGGAAGTCCCAAAGCTGCTGATTGCTGGAATCTGAGATATACCAGAGGAGGGGTCACTGAAATTGCCACGCTGCTTATATTCACTTAGGAAGCACCTACCATTGACCAGTGGGGGAGATGAAGATACTGGGTTGAATAGGCCACCAGTGACTCAGAAAGGCTCACCTGTTTTTATTTTCTTAATTTTTGCACAATGAATGGAGAAGTTACCTTGCTTTTCTCCCCTCTACAAACTGAAATTCACTAATGCCAAGAAAATCAGATTTCTCACTTGCTCAGGCCACTCAGGATGGGCTGCTTGGAGACAGCACAGGTGCAGCACAGCACATGAAGTATAACATATTTCATCTTGGCTTCTGCAGCTGCCCAGGGCCAAGTGAGCGTACAGCCCAGACCAGTGGCTGGAGCCACTGTTTCCTTCCAGGTGCAAATGCCTACTTGGTTGCATGAGTAAAGATACTCAAGCAAAGTTGACTCCAACCTTCTATCTGGAAATTCAGGATTAAAGAAGCTTATTGCTTGCTATGCCTCCTTCCCCAGAGCAGGTATGAAGGGGTTAAGCAGCAATGTTGATGGATGGAGGGAGGTGTAGCTGCCTGCATGTACAGCACCACCACTTGCTGCTTTAAAAGCTACCTAGAGAAGCTTAGACTTGGCAACTTTTTGCAGTATTGGCCTTGTTTCATGTGGAGGGGTGGAGGTATCCAACCACAGAGCCAGATGCCCCGCTTAGGTCCTGAGTCCAAACTGGTGCAAAGTCCAAAGTCCCTCAGCCTGGCCTGTAAGGAGCAATGGTTTGCTCACACTGACCACCTCCATTCCCTGCTTAACATTGACTCAGGAAACAGTCATGTCATGGCCCAACTAGACTTGGGTAGACCTTTGGCAAAATTCAAGTCCATGCAGAAGGAGCAAGGAAGAAGCAGAGACTCAGAGGATTGTCCCTTGGGTAGTACGCTGCAGGGTTAGGTTTTGGGAGTGTCTGTCTAAGGCTAGGAGCTGTGTGATCAGGCTAGGCTACGATGTAGACTTCAGTGTTTGCCCCAGGGATGGACTTGGACCTGGAGGCATGGACACAAAACAGCTGAAGTTGGAAGTGATTTGGACATTAGGCTCTGCTTCTGAACCATCTCCAATGTCTGTGTGTTTACCAAAAGCCTCTCCCTTCCCCCTGCCATCCCTCCCCCCTAATTTTTTCATCAGTGCTGCCATTGGGGATTCACATATGAGAAAAAATGAGGCAAAAAAGCAAAGGGAGGAGGAGGACGAGAACTGTACCTCTTCTGTGAATGCAGTAATTCAGATGGGGGAATGCTCTGTGAAAGTTTCTGCCTTGACGTGTGTATGTGAAACGTGGCCAAGTTATGGTTTCTGTGGGAATTGTACGTTTGAATTTTCTGCCTTTTGTGTGGTTAAATTCTCAACCACAACATTGCATTAAATAGTTGGGCTTTTTTTATATTAGTTGTTGCACCCATAAAGCTTAATGTTTTGCTTCTTTATGAAGGTGGGAGGGTATTTGTGTGTTTTTGTGCTATGGTGATGACATGGCGGTTACTTTAAATCAGAGTGTGGAGGATACGCTCGGATTTCTGCCAAAGTGAAAGGAGGGGGTGGGGGCGTTGGGAGCTCTTTCTAGTGAGGAGGGATGGCTCCATGACAGAAGCATACTGCCAGACCAATAGCAATTAGTTTAGGGGACAGGGCCAGGCCTTGGGATTTCCTGTTCTGATACGGAAATTTTATCTGTAAGTAAGAAATTCCAAACTTGCTCCAAATGGTAGAACCAACCAGTTTTGTCTGCTCTATCCCCCACCTTCTCTCCTCCAGTTATTTGCTCCGCAGCCTCTAGGAAGTGATGAGAGTGGCCTTTGTAGAAAAACTGCATCAGTTGTCCACCCACTAAAAACCAGCATCATGAGCAGCACTAATTGCTGCTGTGGTTGAGCTTCATCTGCACTCCACCAAGTATTGACATGGTGTGAAGGTCTGGTTTCCTCTCAGCCTTCTCTTCACTCCTATATATAGGAGCCTACAGAAGTTCAAGAATGAAATCTGGGAGGCAGCACAAGGAAGTTGGCACCACAACCATTTGCTCTGTACTTCTGAGGCTGTCAGTGCTGGAAGTTTTAATGTCAGTGTAGATGAGGGTTGTGGTCCGCTGAAATGTAAATTGAAAGGATTTCACGAGAAGTGTTTATATTCTACATCAGCAGGAGCCTGAAAGGTGAAGGCTTAAACTTGACAAATATATTTTCTTTTAATCAGTGACCTGAAAAAGGAAATGGATGTTTACAGGTCCTGTGAGACCCATTCACTTGGGCTGATTTATTGTTGCACCCCTGAAGCAGTCTTGGGGCATCACTAACAACAGAAATTATCTCTCATACCACTGAGGAGCATTGGATAGGCTGGGGAGGGAGAGTGCTTCTTTTTGCCTCTGTTTAATTATGCTATTTTGGGGGAAACTGTTCCCCAGATTTGTTTGACCTGTATTTGAAAATACAGGTCCCAACTTCCTGTAGCCACCAAAAGCAGTTAAACTTTTCAGATCAGGGCCCTGGTCCTGATGGAAGTCAGGCAGAGCTTGGAGCCTTAATGAACCTGTTGGAGATGGAGATCTGAGGAGGAAGGGGAAACCATATCACCAAGGTTTGCCTCACATGCCTAGTGAGTCCTTCCCTGAATTAGTGTCCCTGGTATTTTTTTGCCTTGGTGTTCCTGCATGCCTCTTTCCAGCTAAGCAGCAGTGGTCCCACCTGTGCCCCTGCATATATTGAAAAGCCAATGTTGTCCTCCTGACCTTGCCACTTCCCCATGAACCCACTAACTGTGTCTTCATGCTGTATTTTGAATTTCCACATTTCCGTTGGGCAGAAACTTCCAAACCAGATGGAAGGGGAGTTCTTTTGCTCTTCCCTTTCCTGACCCCAAGAGTGTCCAGATGCTTCTGACACCCTGAGAGTGAACTGAGTCAAGCAAGTGCGATCCTGCTTGTGTACACTGGTGTTTATCCCCACAGGATGATCTCAGGGCTCTGTACTCCGACCTAGTGGGTAGGTAAAAGGCAACTGGTTTTAAAACTACTTTAAAAGAATGTAAATATATTTCCTGTTTTTACCCGCCAGGTCCTTGAACAGCTTGTGATGTTTTTATAAGGCAATTGTCCGATTTCCTTCGCTGTCCCCGGAATAAAATCCTGTCTCCTGGAGCGGGTGGGAGGTTTGCCTTGTGCTGCAGGAGAGAGGGGCTTCAACCTGCATGTGTCTTGGTGGAAAAGCAATGGGTATCTCCGTGTTTTTTTCCCAATTAATAGGATTTTCTGGCCTGTTTGATAAAGTTTCTTCCTCACTCTGCCTCTGACAGCTCTAAGGGCACAGGCAAGGATGCTGTCAGATGGGAAGCTGTGTATGTTGGCTACGGATCCTGTGATTTTGATACTTTCTGCCCTTTTTTGAAACAATTCTTTGGTTTTGAAAGCAAATGGTGGCAATAATATAGTGAATTGGACACTAAATTTCTATTAATTCATAAAAACTAAAATAGAATCCATTAGGAGTAGTTTGGTATTGGTGTGAAAGGAGATCTAAATTATCTACTATTATGCTTGAAATGCAAAAGCTAATCATGTTTGGCATCAGGCCAGCTGCCATTAAAGTAATTATTTTTAATCAGCAGCACTTGGTGACATGAATACTCATATTTGTTGATTTACTGTGGAAAGCACTTCATATTGTAAATAAAAAGCTGAGAAAATATACGTTTTGTTTTAACGATAATAATAGTTATTGAGATAAAAAGACATTTGCTTTTATGAAGCCAAAAGAGTTGATTTCTGTCCCTCCTATCTGCTGATAAAATCAGCCTGATGTAATGCCTGTCACATTAAATGGGAAGCCCACTGGCTGAGGAGGGGGTAGAATACTATTCCTCTGTACATGCTATGTTCTTTATTCTTTAAAATCACTAATAGTGGGTTCTCCTGAACCACTGCTGTTGAATGACTCAATTTTCAAGGTGGGGGGGTTATGGTGACATAAATTCAAGCTGAGGTGTCCTATGTGCAGCCTTTATTTGAAGATAAAGACCATAAAATATTTTAAATGGTCTACATGACTTAGGTTGAAAATCTCAATTTCAGCGCATTTTCATTAGTTTTTTAGTAAGGCTGAGGCTCCTAAATGCCTACATGAGGTCTGTAAGTGGAGATAAAAGTGCCCTGCTTATTTGGGAGCACTGGAAATATTCACCTTTTTTCTACAGGAATAAAACTGTATATGCTGGCATTGTATGTAAAAATGTTACTCTGAAATTTGGAAGCATTTAATGAGAGGGCAGCAATACAATCAGTAGCAATCTTGTGAATACGACTGAATGTCTGTATTCACCCCGGTGGTCCATGTCCCCAAAATATGTATCTGGCTTGTAGAAAGTATGTCTTGAATTCATGGGCATAGACTTTCAGTAGGAAATAGACAGTATTTAGGTAAAAGTGACTTAATTAAACAACTAGGAAGTCCAAATTCAGCATGCAGTAGTTGGAAAGACAGCAAATATGTTAAAGGAATTCAGGGAAGGGAAAGGGTTATTAGCAGGTAAAGCAAAAGCATCAGAAAAATGCTAGGTGGAGGGCTGTTTGTGATTTTAGGAAAACAGGGACTGATTCCTGAGTGTTAATTATAGTAGAACAAAAAGTTTATTACAGGATGTGAGAGAGTCTGGGAACGGCAGATACTCGGAGTTTCAGAGGCAGTTCCATCATGTGTATTTTGATAGTATTTTGTACATTAGAAAAGAATGTAATACCCCGAACATTCAAGTGAAAAAGGGAAGCAAAGCACAACTCTTCTCTCTATTCTCTCCTTAGGTAAGCAAATCTAACCAAACAGCTGCCATTTCCAAGGCTCTGAGAGCATTGCCACACCAGAGAGATGGCCACATGCCGGGTAGGCAGGAGGCTCAGAGGGAGCATTGGTTTCTGCTTCTCCGGCACCTCAAAGCCCAGTGCTCTATAGGTACTTTGTCGATAGGTATTTTGTCAGACTCAGTGCAGTTTTCTTCTTTAGTTTTTGACCACGTGGCATGGTGTAGCATTGAGCATAACTTGGCTTGGCAGAGTTTTGTTGTATTGCTGTGGAAGGGGTTGTGCTCACCTGCAGTCTTCTCCTCCTGCCCCCACCAAGTCCCATCCCCGAAGTGTGGGACCTTCTCTGAGCTTCTGCTTTCTGCAGAGTATGGTCTCTATAGACATCTTTTATAGGATGATACCTGTTTTATCTAGACCAAGGAGCTGCTATCAGCCTGTGCTGATTGGGACATGCAAAGCTTTCAGATGGCCACTGAGGCCAGAGATATCACTGCCTCTTTCCATCTCCTAGTTTGGATCACAGGCATGTGTGGAAGGCTCTACTCACAAAACTGCTTGTATTATTCACTCATGAGTTAGCCAAGGGAGACACTGCTCATTTCAGTGTTTAAAATTGGGTCTAAAAATCGGAGTACAAGTGCTTACATAAAAAACCAGCAATTTGCCCACAGCCCTCACACGTGGAAATGTGGTATGTGATTGTTTGGGGTAATTTCTTAAAAAAGCAAACAAAAAAAAGAGAAACACTTTGTGGGGGAAAGCTTCAGAATACCTAGTAAGTGTTTTTAAATAGCCTAGGTCAAAAGACGAAGATCAAATTGTCCAATGTTGTTTTAGGAGCTATGAAAATAAAACTCAGTTGGATTTTTTTGAAGGCTCAAATTTGGATGTGATCATCTTAGAGGTCATTTCCAATCTTAGTGATTCTGTGATTGTAAATAGTTAGGCCAGTGCTAAAACAAAATGCTTCTTATTTTTGTACATTTTCATTCGTCTTCCTTGACCAAGCCATGAAAAATGAAGACATACTGTTTTCTGGCAACGATTCAATCCTACATGAAACAATCATCTAGATGGATTCATATTTTAATAGTAGTTCTTTAGAAAAGGGAAGTTCCCTATTCAACTAGTTCTTTAGAAAACTGTGTCTTATCCTGCAGGCAGTTCCAGTATCAGTTTAACTGCTTTCTTATCAGAAGTTTCAGACAAAAAGAAGGTTTTGAAAATTTTTCATGGCATTGTTGGGAGAGGAAAATCCTTGTCTTGAGTTGTTACTGTGTGGCTACATTCTAAAATGGAATATTCATCAGCTTCAAATTTTTTCACAGTACAAGTTTATAAAGGAGACTCTGAAATGTTCCTTTTAGAAAAATTTCACCATACATTGCTAACTCAGGTCACTGGGAGTTTGTTTTTACATTTATGTAATAATAAAACATAAAATTTTCAGAAACACACTGACTGAAAAAAAAAAAAAAAAAAAAAAAAAAAAAAAAAATAGTGGGCTGTTTTGAACTGCTTACCCTATTGCATTTTGTTTTCTATGGGAACATTTCAGTAAGTGTTGCATAAACTTGTGAAGGATTTTGATTGACCGCCTCTGACTATTCCCTCAAAGTTTTCTGGGCACCTCCCATTAACTTTGTAGCCCTTTATTCAGCTTTACCAAGTCTTCCTGCATCAAGTTTTTCTTCCACAGCATTTTTCTCATGCCTTCTCTCTGGCATCTCAGCCAAAAAGGCATTCTTGTCACTTCCCATGCTCAACTATTTGGTTTTTTTTGGTTCTTGGACAAGGTACTGTGTAACCTGTCTTATGAAGTTTATGCTTTTTACTTCCCATGGCCAATAAGCAGTGCCCCATCTGGCTTGAGGTGAGATGCATTCTCCACTCTTGAGGGCTTTGCTAAACCCGTCCTCCTCTTCTGCTCATCATCATGTGGCTCCTGTCCCTTTGGCTTCAGAAGTCTGTGTGCTCAAGCCCAGGGAGTGTCAGTGGCAGAACAGATTTGTAGGAAGAAGTGTCAATGTGGGTTGGTTACCTTCGGCGCTAGCTAGATGGTGCTAAAGAATTTTTGCATGTCATCACTCAGGAGAGCATTTGGAGCACAGTCCTCCTTTTTGGAATTAGAAAGCGATGCTTCTGCTTTGTTCTGAATTCAATATAAGCTGTGGCCAGTTAAAATCAGCAAAAGACCTGCTCCAGAGCACTTGAGGAGTAGGCTTGTTGGTTTCAATGACTCCAGTGGCTGCAGACCAGCCCCAGGAGACTTACACATATTTCAACATTTTGCCAGCAGAGAACTCCCTCTCCTGTACCTGTTTCCAATCCGTGATGGGCCAGTGATGGGCTTCCAGGACCCAGCAGGGATTTTGTGTTACACTCACTTGCTTTTCACTTTTTATGCCTGTCTTGGGAGAGTGAAAATTTCCTCCTGCCTTTCGAAGATGGTATCCTACATCAGTCTGGAAATTTTTGGATGTGAGAATTTAGAAAAAAAACAAACCCAACTACCACCCTCCAACTTGCTGTGACTGCTCCTGGAGCCCAGGTTTCCTTGCTTTTTGAGTGCTGCTGTTTCAGATTAACAGAGTTCTGGCTCTGATAAATACTAACAAAGTGTAACGAATGATCAAAGCTGCATTTACAACCCAATGAGCTTGAAATGATTGATCTGGATGACATAATAATGATAACCAGTGAGACGAGGCATGCAGGACTGTACCCCTCCAGGTCTTGAGAGAAAGGAGCAGGTATTAAAAATGACTCTGCTTCTTAGGTCATCAGGTTATTCCCATTCTGATATAAGCGGAGGACAAATGCAAGACCCTCACTTTCCCCTAGAAGAGCCCTGCAGCTGCTTTGGACTGTTCACATCCCTTTGATAGTAATTCACTGTTTCATACAGATTACAGATTTTGGATGATGATGCAATAAGTAATACCAAGTCACTTGTGACCATTCTCTGTACTGCTGGGGTAGTTCAAAGGGTGGCGGAAACCAAAATGTTGCTTTTAGCAGAGCCTTTGCAAGGCCGTAATTGCAGATGTGAAAGGATACAAGTGTGTCCAAGGCATGGACTTTACCACCTGAAGGTTTCTTGTCATCTCCCAGAAGTCTGGCTGCATGATTGACAACAAGACATCTTGGACATACCATAACTGTAGTCTTCTTTGTAGCTTGGCTGTCTCTGGTCCCACAATTACCTCTCCAATAGCAGCTCATCTCCTTGCAGACTTCCAGAACCTCCATCAGACTTCCTTTCCTCCCGTGAAACAGAAATGCCAAGCTAGTGGCTTGAGAACCCTTCCATGAAGTTTTGAACCCTTTCATGAAACAGGGAGAAGCAATGTCCATGGTTTCAGTGACCTTTTAGATATTTCATTCTCAGACACAGCACAAGCTGTGCATGTTCTTGTACTTGGTAGCAAATGCCTTCCTTGGTGTGAATTTTTTTCTTTTTCTTCTTTTCAGTCTTCATCTATAAAGTGTCTGAATGTGTGGGATGCGCATGTTCCTCTGTACACCTTCAAGACAACTGACCCTTCTGTAAAACTGACAATACCTGACATTTATTGCTAGCAGGTTGCTTTTTTCAGGTAGAAGAAAAAAGCGTGACAATCAGAACAAAGTTGTTCACATACAGGCTGAGGATTGTTAGCATTTGAAAAATACTGGGCTGTATCATCAGCTGGATGTAAGTAAACAAGAGCACTTTTGTAGTCAAGACAGCTTATTTGCAATAGCTACAATTAGAGGATAATTTCTCAAGGCTTCCCATAAAGTTGATGAGCAGACAGTCAGTCCCTCCAGAGGGCAGTTACAGCATCGAAATATCAATCTGGTTTGCTCAATGGAAGATGCTATCTTTTTTGTTAGCCCTTGCCCCTCTCTGGACCATGAAGACTGTCTTAGCTTAAGCATCTGAAGCGAGGTATTATCTTGTGAAGCTGAGTATTCTCTTGTGTTTCCACTTCCAGTACTAACTCCAGAGTTAGTTCATCCAGCCATTCCTTGAGGAGCTCATCAAAGCAGATCCATCTGTCCAACCTTAAAAAAAAACCACTGGTAGTGACAAGTAGCATTGACAAGTATGTGGACAAGCATGAGTGCTTTTCTAAAGATTTCTGATCTACCCCAAAGTCCTTTTACCCAAACAGTGTCACCATATACGACAGTTGACCTCAGACTTAGTTCTCCAAGCAATGAGTTCAATTAACTTTAATACTTTCAACATTTAAATAGTTAACAGTAAGCAAAGATCTTTAGAAACGGAGGGGGATGGATACATGTGCATCTGCTGAAGTTGTCAGGCAACGATGGAAAAAAAAAACCCTCTCTCTAATTGCTTCCAGACAATGCCTTTTGGAGAGGGCGGTGTGAGAGTAAGGGGAAACTCATGCTCTGAGAGAAAGACTGCTCTGAGCCAGAGGAGGCTTCTGCAACCCTCCCATCTCCTCAGTCCTGCCTGGCGACCTTCTTGCTGCCGATGGAAAAAGGGTCACTCTGCCCAAAACCGCCCCATTCTCCAGCTCTCCGCAATGCCCCTTGCTAACAGGAAGCTTGCACAAAGCTGAACACCCAGGGCAGTGAGCCAGCAGATCTAGGTCTACTGCTGACTTTCTTCACAATTGTGGGCTCGTCCTGTGGCTTTTCTGACTCCATTCTCCCTGCCAGTAAAATCTGAGATAAATCTGAGCTGTTGAGGGCCTTAGTTTGTTAACTAATTTGTCCAGATCCTACAGTAGCAAGTGGTGTGTCTTCTCATCAATGTACAGATAAATCCCTACAGCTTTCAATTTATCCTCAGCTAGAAGTGTAGCTGCAACACATATTGTACTGCTTTGCTCTCTTTCACGTTGTTTTCTGGAGTTTGTTCATCTCGGTGTTGGCGGAAAATGGGATTATTTTTTTTTTCTTTTTTCTTTTTTTTCTTTTTTTCTGCAATTGGAAAACAAAAGCAGAAGGAGCTGGGAGAGATGGCAGCAGAGAGCACTGAGGAAACTTCATTGGCTGCAAACAGCATTAACAGTCAGTGCCAGAACTGAGGGAGGAGTAATAAGGTCATATATTCTGTGATGACAAGTTAGAGAGCTCCTACTTGAACTACCAGAGCTCAGCTCAAGCAAGCCCTGCCACCAGTCCAGCCCCAGCTACAACAGACCAGCCTCAAAGGTGACTTTTCAGGAAAGCCTAATTTATGAAGAAGCGTAGAAAAAAACTGCAGTGGAAAGGCAAAGTACTTATATCTTATTAGAGTCCACAGAACTAATTATTGCTCTCCAAAGCCTCCACCATCTTCAGATGTGTTACGGGGACAGACTGCAGCCCTGCCTGTTACTCTTCTTTGTCCCAACCTCAGGCAATTTTTTAATCAGAATTTTTTGATACTTTTCTGATACAGACATTTCTCTGATACTAAGTGCTGGGCATTAGAAATGCTGCTAAAAATTAAATCTTGGTCTAGTAGTATATGGTTGCATGGGATGGTGATGTTGAGGTTATTTCTCTCTGGGAAAATCTGTATTGGCTCTTGTCAGTCCTCAGTGAAGGACTTTTGTATTAGTGTGGGTGATTGGTTGTGCCCAGTCAATACTGTCCTATGCTGATGTCTCATTCTATCTTAGATTTTTTTTTTAAAGTCACACTGTGGAGTTGAAACCACTTGAATATTTTATTACAGAAAGTGTAGGCTCAGCATGTAAATTTAGCAGTTGAACTATATTTATATCCATACACTTACACACACTTTCACAGACACAGTTTTAAAATTTTGTTTTATATAAACTGATTTAATACTAAATGGATGGATTGTATTGAAATGGTTAATGCTATATATAAGCATTATTTTATATTGGAATTTACGGAAGTCTCCAGTAAAGAGGTATTGTGGTTTCTTGCAGTGGAAAGATCACAGGCTGTAATAAAAGGACCCCAGAGAAATGGATGACTCTAACAGGAAAGAGATCCACAGGAACATCTCGAGTAAATTCATTGCTACATGTTGACATCCAGTGGAGAAACAGTCTCAGAAAGCCTCCTTTCATCATCTATACAGCAGTCTTCAGCAAAAGGCCCTGAAAGTGATGCTGCTTAGGTTGACTAGGAGCTTTTTCTTTCAGATGGATTTAAGAATTTAGGTCACTGTCAACAGTCACTGCAGGGAAGACAGTGGAGGTTCAAGATATTTGTAAAGCACCACACTCCATCCAGAGCCTACCCTACTCATGGCTGAACGAGTGTAATAGGGTTTATGAGGACCCATCATCTGTTTCAGTCTGAAGTCAGCTGGGTTAATTTAAGGCAGGACTGACTAGCTGGCAGGGGAGAGCACTTTAAACCTTCCCCAGCCATTACTGCTGCAGTCTGGCCTACTGCCAGCACAGAGTCTACAAGGAGTTGGAGTATATTTAGCTTCAGCTTATTCTCTGCCCCCTCAACTTACATGCTGACCCATGCCAGCTGTGACTCAAGTCTTCCTGGCCCCTTTTTTTTGACATCCTCCAAGCTGCCAGCTTGTTTAGATTCATGCTGCTTGCTAGCATGTTACTTGTCTTTGACCGTGAAAATTTGACTTGCTCTAAGACCTTGGGCAAGCTGTTTAATTCCTCATACTTAGTTTGCAGATCTGAGAAATAAGACAACTCCAAGAGTCCCCATGGTATACTGCGTGGGGTGATGCTGGAGTGTTTGTGCACCACCCTGGTTTCTCTGCAGGGAATTGCAGTGTTACAGTTAGCACAGTTCTACTTTGAAATCTTCACACTGGTGCTACAGTACCTAGTACCTGTATTTGGAAATTTTCCTTGTTTTGAAAGGGTGAGGGGTATTTTCCAGGTACTCATATGATAATACTTTACCTGCATCTTAAAATAGTTTTAATATTAGTTCACCTAGAGCAGAGGTGGGAAAAACTAAAAATATTTAATATAAAATATTTGTAATATTAGTGAGACAAGTCAGTCGGAGACCACATGTTTATTACTCCAAGACATGATAAAGCCCTTCTGCTATTACCAAATAAATAAATAAATAAATTAGCTCTAACTGTATATAGGGAAAAGTGCTCCAGATCAGTTTTCTTCACCAAACACACCCTTTTTTAACCTTGGAAGCTTCTTTCTCATCCATTCCATTTCTTATTCCAATTTTTCATGGATAAAAACTGTCAGGCAGCTTTATAGGATTTCCAGTTACAAATGATACAAGTTTTAGCACATCTCATAGGCAAGGGAATATGATGTACTTTATGATCTGATAAAAGTAAACCTGAGGGAGCTATTCCTAAAAGTGCCAGCCAGGGTCAAGGATGAGGTCAGATCTGAGAAGGCAGCAATGGTATCAAGTACCTTTTGTGAAACAAATGATGTAAGATCTGTAGAAATCTGGCCTGGATTCAGAGGTCCTGATTGGCTTGTAGTGATGTCAACCATGTGCCTATAATGCCCAGTAAATGTCTCATTCTTCTTCCTTTTTGGGAATAATTGCCCCTAAATAACAGCAACATGTGACTGTATGTCACTGAGGGTGCACTGTGAGCTCACTGTAATGTGATTCAAGTATTTGCAGTCAATGGGACTGAGGAGTAAGGACTGGGAGGTTTTGTCAGGCAGATTTTGGACTTTGGACACCTTTCTCACCCCATCACAGTAATACATATGCATCTTCTGGGTTGAAGTTCTTCACTTACCTTTCCTGGGGCTACCAGAAGGTTCACTTGTCGAGCAATACCCTGAGTGGATTAAACTCATCTGGTAGTTCACCATCGCTGTAATAACAAATTATCTTATGTCCAGGAATTAAATTGTGTTTCTCACCTGCTGTTAGCATGATTTCCCATTGCCTTTAGTGGCTTTATAAGAAAGTTCATGTAAAGCAGGGCATTGGCTTTCTCTTTGCCTTACAGAGAGGGGCCTGAAGGTATGTCTGTGGCAGATTTGCATCTGCATTTGTCTGCAATACTTTGCATTTATCTGAAAACCCTATCTTAGTAGTGGAAAAAGCATAGCATAACGTGTTGTCTGATCAAACGTATAGAGCATTCCAGGTTATATTTCCATCCTGGGTGTCACATCCTGAGAATAAAGCTGCACAAAAGCATCAGTGGTAAGTTTAGGCAGAAGTCAGTGTTCTCCAGCTCTGCTTCTTGGTCTCAGCTGGAAGATAAACCCAGCATGAGCTCTCCGTCCTCCAGCTGGACTACATTAGTGATAATGAGCTTCACAAAGAAATTTTACACTCTCAACTGGTTGTACTGGATGTCGTCATGGTGGACCACAGTCATTTCCCATGGACTTATGTTTGAGAGGAGACCCAGAACTAGCAGAGTCTAGCCAACAGGGTGTTCTATAGGGTGTCAGGAGTTACCCACAAAGATGTAATTCTGATCTAAGAACAAGGGGATGATTTTCTCTGCTGCCAAAAAGTGATTTACTCATTAACCAGCAATGCATGAGATGGAACTGGAAAAGGAACCTTCTGGTAGCCCCAGGAAAGGTAAGTGAAGAACTTCAACCCAAAAGATGGATGTGTGCTACTGTGATGGGGTGAGAAACGTGTCCAAAATCCATGAGAGTGCCTGACTCCTGCATAACCAGAAGTATGGAGGGCTGAGGTTTTCATAAATGACATGAATATCCGTAAATAGGATGAGCAAACTCCCCTTTGCCTTGTATAGTGATGTATATATATATTACAGCTTGTGTCTGTAGTAAAAGTCCATGCTTGTAACAGAAAGGTTTTGAGAAATAGAAGATTTCAGTGTTTGGGATTTGGTTCAGTACCCAGGAAAAGAATGAAATTGTCAAGAGGAATTCTGAAGGAGTTAAAAGATTCTTAGGAAAACTGCAGGTTGTCTGATAATGGTTGCAAAGAGCAGCCTGAAGACCAGAAGCTGCTTATTTCCATTGAGTAACCTGCACATAACCCATATAAAGAAAGAGAATGAGCACCTCTTGGAGCAGAGAGAGAAGGATAACACTATTTAGGGAAAATGCAGGGAGGTGGCAGGAGGGGTGACAACTAACAGATGGATTATGAAATTTTGTTTTACTTAAAAATATATTACTCATGGTCCTTTTCTGGCTCCATAGATGACATTTTTTCAGGTAACGCATGTGTTCTGCATATCAAATTAGTCATTTACACCAGCTGGGCCCCTAACCTAGCAATGTTAATTTAACAGGGCTCTTGCTAGGAGGGGCAGTGCTCCAGGCCGACCCACTCAGTGCTTTGCACACCTGAAGCTTGTTGCAATTCCCTTTAACTTGTACCCAGGTGTCCATGCCATCTTGCAGATATCTCAAATCAGGACTGAAATACCCCACCAACTGCTGTCTCACCAATCTGAGCAGCCTCTGAGTTAAGGATGTTCACCTGGTAGGGTCAGGAAAGGGAACACAACCTAAAAAAAATATTTCAGAGCACTTGTTGGGAGTCGTGTTGTCCCTGATGGTCCTATACTTTTTCTTCTGTTTGGTGTGGAAGTTGTGCCTCACCAGTTGCTTCCTCCCACTGCTGTTAATGCTTCTTGCTGACCCTAGGTTTGGATTTGTTTGCTAAGATGGGATCTGTAAAACTGTAGTCTAACAATTCCACCACTTGTTCTAATTTAGTGAGGGGTGAGAATTAACAGATGGTGTCATTATCAAAAGCTGTTCAAGTGTTGAAACAACATAAATCCCACAAATACAGAAAAACAAATACAAACTGCAGTATATTTTTTTTCTGGTGTCTTTTGAATAATAATCAGACTTCGCATTTATGCTGTGCTTTTTAATCCACAGATTTCTGAAGTGCTTCCAGGTTATAACTGAGGCTCAACCCAGATCCCTGAGAGAGTCAAGCATGTTGCTGTTTCATCTAATGAAGTTCAAGGTGGAATGGGGAGTATTATAGGCTTGCATTGGAGATCTGCGTGGGGACTCTGACTTCTCCTCCTGCCTCTGCAACTGCTTCAGCTGAATGATCTTGGGTAAGTGTTTTGCTTTCTCCATAACTTGATTTTCTCAGTTTGTAAACCGGGAATAATAATGTTTTTTCTGCCTTTGTGAAGTGTTTTGTTTTTGACAGATGAAAAGTGCTATGCTGTAAGGTCTGGTTGATGTTGCTATTATCATCACTGTTACTCTTAAAGAGTAGATGCTGAGCAAGCTAAATATGAAATACCTGGTCTGGGTTTTCAGAGGGGCTGAGAATATTAGGATTTTAGACAAAGTCCTTCTAAAATCCTGATGCTTATGTGTCCGAGGGCAAATACTGTAAAACAAAGAAAGATGATTTTTTTCTGTCTTTTCAGTGGTGTTCTTGGTAGTCATTACAACTTCTCAGGACTTTTGTGCTCTGAATTTCTGCTTATGACATCTTCATAGTATACCAGTCTGTTTCCTTTGTCTTACCTGTGCTCCTGCAGGTGTAAATGAGTGGTCCTGCAGTTAAATTTAGCAAGTAATTGTAGTGAGGAAGTGAAATGAGAAAAAGACTTAAGTTTGCTTGCACACAATATTTTAGGGCCTTTTTTCAGGATTAGAAGAAACCAATGTAGTCAAAATCATATTTGCAGGTAAATTTGGGTGTTACGATTATGCATAACAATAGTGATGTATTTTTAAGGAAGGCTAATCTATCATCATTGCACTTCAGAGTTGTGTATTTCAGAAGATAGTATTTATGGTATTGATGTTTATGTTTTGGTTGGCCCAAAGGATCCAGAGGTCATTTGTGATAAATATTTTGAAGTTCTCCATTTCTATAATAAATATGAGCGAGGAAGAAGGAGAGAGAAAAGCAAAAAAGGAAGAGGGGAAAAAAACCCAAACCAACCTAACATTTCAAGAGAAGGTCTCAGATTAATTGTGGCCAGTTCTGTTAACTCATGAGTTTTGGATTTTTGGAACATTTTCTTACCTAAAAGCCACGATCATTGGAGTGTAATGCTGGAAGGCACCCTTTGCGTCACTAGCTAGATTTGTCTTAGTGGTTAGGGATTTGTTCACTCCTTTGGGCAAATGTCATGGTACAGCTTGTGTCTGTGTGGTCTAACATCTTTCATTCCTAAAAGAAGTTGGCAATGCTTGAACAGCTTCCTAGGAGCAATCCCTGGCCTGTGGCAACCCCTGAACCCTGCTTGGCCGCTGGTAAGGAGGGAGCTAATTCACCCAGGTCAAAACTGTGCCAGAAAGTGCTGCTATATCAACAAAAAGAGGAGAGTCCTGGAGCCTACCACAAGTCTAATCACTGGCTTTGCTCCCAGGCTCTAGCAGGTGGTCATGTCCCCCTGAAAGGCCAGAGTGTGTCTTAGTTTCCAGTGGAGTCCAGGATGGATGTGTTGTGAGCGTATGTTCTTTTTAAGGAAACGTGATTTGACGCAGATGTCCTATAAGCAGTTGCATTCTGGATGAATTCTCCTGCCAGAAGGTCCCATTGGTAGCCTTGTGATGGGGTAGGAGTGGCAAGGAGGCAGCACGAGCCAGGGGGGTTGTTTTGCCCTGTTGGGTACTATGTGGGCATAGTTTGGCCTTTGCTCTGTCAAACCTAGTAGGGACTTAGTCTGAGGCTCAGAATTTTGCTGTCTCCCTTTATACATCAGAACATTATGGATGATGCTTATTTATTAATTCCTTTGGTCTTGGTCAGATAAAAAGAAGAAAGAAAAGACTCCTTAAGACTTTTCTGACTTTGACACCATTTGAGGCTTTATAAATGTGGGTTTCAGCTGCTCTTGATGCAAGTTACTGCAAACTGGCAAGCCAACCTGTAAGTCAGCACAACACAACCACAAGTTTGGCAACAAATTACCACTGCCAGATGCCTTTGCTGTTCCTTCAGCTTTCTATGGATTCGAGGCACTTAACTCTTTTTTTTTCTTTTCTTTTCTTTTTTTTTCCCTGTTGTTGTAAATACTTTCAAAGTAGAACAGAGTGTTTTGGGTTGTCTAGCCAAAGTTTAGCTGTCCTTTTGCATCTCTGCCAAACTTCCTGTTTTCAGCAAAAACAATTTATTATCTTGCTGGTTCTTTAGACCTGAAAGGACTTGCAAGCACAAATAAACTGTTTTGTATTTTTTTTTTTTTAATGGCCTTTCAAATAATAAACTCACTTGCTTCCTCTCAATTACACGTTCTATACTAGCAAAGAAAAGTATTTAACCTTTGAGCTGCTAGCAAGATTGAGAAAACATTTTAATTCTGCAAAATTCCTGAACTTTTAAAGGACAGATAATTATTTTTTTCATACACTAGAAATCAGTTTTCAGCTGGTTGGGCAATAGAATCAGTCTGCCAAGTGCACGTTAAGGGAGCTTGGATTGAGTTAAAATTTGAAGATGTTTTTAAAGATTTTTAGTAATTGGCTAGAAGTGGGCAGTATACTATGCTCAGGAGCATTTCATTCCTAAAGGCTTATTTTTGGCAATCTGTGACCACGTTGTCGCAAAATGGAAAAAGTCTAGGCCAGGAAGGCAGAAGACTTCTTATTCAACAACTTTGCCAAATCAGACCTGTAAGCAAGAAATCAGGCAGCAAAGAGATCCATTGCCTTCAGGGAGGGGAAGCAAAATGTTGTTGCAAACCAAAGCCCTGCTGCAGAGAGATTGGCCAATTCTGGAAGAACCTTCTTAAAATGAAACATAAGTAAATTAGCCAGGAAGAAAGCAGGGGGGAAAGCAGGGGAAAAAGCCCACGTTGTCATTCATACCAGTGCCACTGTAGCATAAGGGAGCTTAACACAAGCATGTTTGTAGAATTTACTTCAGCAAGAGTATGTGTTCAGAGCAGGAGGTGGTAGCTTGGCATTAGGCAGCTATTGCTCTGTGTGCTTTCAGAAATTATTGTGCCTTACCTGCAACTGGTCAGAAGATGTTGAAGTCTATGTTCTGTACTGTACTTCAAAGGATTTGCAAAATCTTTGAAGGTGACTTAACAGCTATTAAATGATTCTGAAGGGGGGAGGAGGCGGAAATCGAAAGCTTTCAAAAAAAAAAAAAAAAGAAAGAAAGAAAAAAAAGAAAAAATAGTTGAAAAGATATGTTTAATATTAGTGTTGGAAATGCACTATAAATCCTTGAGCGTTTATGTATATCACCATCTCTGAGATGACATTTATCATAGCAAAGGGGGAAGGAGCAATTTACGGAGGGAAAAATCTTTTTAGGAGTTTGATATGTTCCTCCCTGTACCATACAAGGGAAAAAAAGCAACCCTACATGTGAGCAGAAACCCCCTGCTAAATAGAAATCCTTTAACAGTTATAATGTCCTGACAGGCTGCACATTGGCAAGACACTGCTGCTCTTTTCTTAGAGAAAGCTGTTCTTTTAGACAATTCTCAGCAGTTTGGCATCTTTTGTAAGGTAATTCTAAATATCCAGAACCCTTCAGCACCAAGTAATAAGATGCAAAAAATGTCATTTTAATGTGGGGAAAAAAACCAAAGTCAGAATAACGAAAGTAAAAAGTCTGCCACTTTTAATGGGATGTTTATGTTATAGGCTTATCAATTAATAACTCTAAAAAATGCCAGGAAGAGACATGTGATTTACTAGTTCAAAAGATGTTTCTCTGGAGTCAGTTTTAGATTCTTGCTCCTTTAAAATCTCAAGTCAGGATTTTTTTCAAGAGCTCTGCATTTATCCTTTCAAAATGCAAGCGTTTAAAGGAATATTGGAAATAATTTTTGATATCACTAGCTTCAAAGAAATTCACTGCATTTGGTATCCTTGGCTTTCAGCTTAATTTGTTAAATCATGCTGCTTCTGAAATTTATTGCAAAATTATTGTTCTCTGGGGAAATAATTACCATTCCTCTTACTAGTATGGGGGAGGTGTGTGCATATGTTTGTCAGCAGAGGAATTCAAGGTGATGGGTTTCAAGGAAGCTTTTGTCCCAGTAACACCAGGTCAGTACCCTAAAAAGAAAGGGATACTGATCTATTGATTCTTAAATAACAGGGTTGTGTCCTATTGAGAGGAAATGCTTCTTTGAAACACTTTTTCTGCAAGTGACACCAGACTGACTTGTAATGGTTTGTGTTTGATACAGGGCTTACTGTTACTTTTCATCTTGCTGCAACATTGCAATGAGATTTGGGTTTTGGGGCTATCTGTTGGCAGTCATCAATCAGAAAAGAGGCAGTTAGTATCTGGTAGGAATGAGCCTGTAGTAAAAGCCTCAGTTTTGGGTGTCTAAGCATAAACTGTGTCTGGAGAGAGGGAATTAATTAATGTGTATCCAGTGCTAGAGCTTTGACAGAGGGAAGTAAGTGACAGGGAAATTCTGGCAGAGTAAGTAACTGGTCTGAGACTGGATTAACTCTCCAGGGAAGAATTTTGGTAGGATGCTGGAACAGATGTGCATCCCAGCACCTCCTGAGTCCCTCGTAAACAGGTCCCTCTCTCAGTACAGAGGCTGGGGACCAGAGCATTCCTCCAGCTTTTTAAGAAGATGAGTGTTTTGTTTCAGACTAGTGGGGGTAGGCACTTAATGGGGATTTTGGAGTAGAGCCCAGAACCTTCAAAATAGGAGCTCACTGACACGCTCAGCTCCACAACTTGCATGTGTGTTGTCCTCCAGTCAGTCAATAATGCGCATGAATCTTCCAGCCTGGCTATATACAATATCCGTACACAGACCTTCCTGCAATATACCATAAAGGAAACTGCATAGGTTTCGGTCATCTGAGCTACGGTGTAATATCACATTTCTCTCTTCTTGAACCATGCAGCACATCATGGCACTGGCTGAGAAGATGTGTTGACCACCTGGAATAGTTGAACTCTCATTTGAGGAGTAGGAAGCCAAAATGGGGGGTTTCTTACATCTCCTCTAGGTGTGTTAAGCAGTACAAATGAGAGCCAGTTGGATTTTAGTGATTCTCTACTGCATAGGTGTGCCTTGCAATGCACAGAGGAAGGGGAAAGGAAAGGGTGGCTGTACCTCACCAGCTTCTGGCTTCCCTGTTAGCTGCAAGAATCAGAACAAAGTCTGTCGAATCCACTAGTGGCTACAACTGACAGAAGCTGGAGCTTCCAGTGCTTAGAATAAACAGATGAGAAGCACAGACTGTGGCACTCTGCACTGCCTTTTGGGATGCAGCACAGCTCTTGGGCTGGTGCTACCTGGCCAGTATTTCCCTGGAGAAGGTGAGAACCAGGATTATATCTCCAGTAACTTCTAGGTTGGCTCGGCTCTTGGCCCAAACCAGACATTTTAGACAGGCATATATGACCATTTGTGCTTGGATCTTTCTTTCTTAACACTTAACCAGAGTTCCTAGTGAATTTGGGAGATTACCTGTAGAAGCTTCTACATCTGTTTTCTTCCTTAGGGTCTGTAGGAAGCTTGATGGTCATTGCTTATCCCATTTGTGGTAGGAGTGGAGAATACTGTATTTATTTACATTTATTCGGAGTGTCTGGAACCTATTCTGGACTTAAAGCACCTTAAAACAAGCCATTAGTAAGTAGTAGATGCACCAGTTTGATATTTTGGTACATCCCTTTTCCTTGGAACTGATTTTTAATTAAAAGGCTTTTTCCCACAATCTGTGAAGCACCTTGCCACACCAGGAGGAACCTGTACCTCCCCAAAAGTGCTTTATCCTAAGGCTGCTGGAAGTGACCTGGAAGTAGGATGTGGACCCAGCTGTGAGTAAAGATGGAGTATGCTGTATGGTCTAAGCTTTGAGAAACTAGGACTGAAACAGCACTTCATAATTATGGGACCTTTAGGAGATCCTGTCTCCAGGTGCATGTGTCTCCGTTATGTTAAATCACTTTGTGCTTTCCACTCCACCTATCTACTCTCCACTGAAATTTTGTAGTCCAAGCAATCCCCAGTAATAGGACTGGGGAGGTGGAACAGGGCAGGAGGGAGGCTGGAACAACATTGTTTTGCAATAGTAGAAAATAAAATAAAGGCAAATAAACAATTCTGGTGATCTTTTCTTTAAAACTGCATGGCACACCCATGTTTGGAGCAGAGGCATGTAAGCTGGCAACAAACTGGCTTTTGTTTCAAGGATATGCCTTTTGCAGTTTCTGTCAAAATCCACCCAAATTTGGTAAAGCTGCCAGGCTTTTTACACATTTAGTTCATGCATATTCAGCAGCAAGGAGCTGGATTTTAGCAGTGCACAAGTCTCTTTGTCCAAACAGCTGCGGAGCTTCCCTGAGTCTGCCTTGACTGCAGGGAAGGAGAACTGCAGTGTGGTTGGTAAAGATGTGCTTTTCATGATCTGCCTGGTTATTCAGGGCTTTTGTAGGATGGCAAACACTTGTGCTAGAAAGCCTAGACCTCTGTGTTAGTTTATTTAGTCCCAAGCAGTCGTGAGGGCTGTCCAATTTGGATGTCTATGAGAAGAATGGCAGGGCAGGCAACATGAGACCAGAAACATGGGGTTTGGTTGGAAAGGTGAAGAACTGGGAGGGCAGGAGAGAAGTGGACAGACTTTGATCCCTGGGAAGAGGCCTGGTCATTGGACTCTGTCCAGATGGATGGGGAGTAAGGGAATGAGGTCAGGAGATGGTGCTGTGACCTGGAGTGGGCAGGGTTGTGAATGAATGAACTTGGGTTTAAAGGAGTAAGGGCCAGATGAGGGGAAGAACAGGGGCAAGAGCTGGGTTGAAGTAGGAGCTGGGTAGAATCTAAATCTCTCCCTGTAAACTTGATCTACGCAAATTCCAGGTTAAATGTGTTCGAATCAAATGAAAATGCCAAGTTCCAGAATGAAGGTTGCCTTAAAATTTGAACATCCCTGTCTTTGATCATGGTCCTTTTCCCATGTCAATATTCTACAGGAGCTGGAATTTGAGATATTTGGCCAGGTTCTCAGGTGGTGAGATTTTTTTTTATAACTTTATCAATACCTCTGTGCTGATTTATACAGGGAGTCTGATCCTATAAGCATCTTCCCACCTCTGTTATTTCCTAACAAGACTCATGCCTTTAAAGGTAATAAAGATGTGGTCTGATACTCTCAGACTTGTCAGGAGGCTGAGGTTACTTATTAGTAGCCCAAAGCAGAACCTTTCTCTTCATCTGTAAATTATCTTCTTTTTACGGTGTTTTAAAATGGATCACTTGGAAACCTAAAATATTTGACAGTCTATAAATGTATTCAAACTACTGCTGCATTTAGCAATGGTCAAATATCTTGCTATATATTATATACTGTCACATATATTTAATATACGTGCACAAATGTCACCAGGCAGAATAGTTATGTGGAAAATATTATAATAAATGTAAAAATTGTCATCATCTACTGATGAAAATTACCCTAATTTATTTGGACCACCGACATGCATATATATCTTTGCTGTGACTCTCTATTCTATAATTTTAATAAATAACTTAGTTTTGCTATTTGTTTCCATTGTGTACAATGCCCTGGGATGAGGTAGAACTTGAAATGTAGAAGGTATGAAGTGGAAATGAGTAGGTGTCTTTCATTTTCTAAATGGAGTGAAGTAAAGTTTGAATGGCTTTTAACATTCTTGAATACTTATATGTCCTGGGACATCTTGTATTTACGGTGGGGTTTTTTTTAATATAATTTTTAGCTGCTTTGTGTATTTCCAGCTTTTCCCCTGTTTTTGTTTTGTATGAACTTTGAAGCCAGTTTTCTACTTGAGACGTTCTGTGAATTCCTGTTAAATGTCCCTAAGGTCAAATTGGTTATTTTGATGTAATGCTTGGATATTTGTTCTCTTCATTGTAAAGGAGTTGGTATTGAAGTCAACAGGGCTAGGTTAACATTAAAAAATACAATAATTTAAAATTGATCCCCTCTTTCAGTATACCAGCTGGCTAATGCAGCCAACCTGTTATATGGGGTTTTTCTCATTGATTTCTTTAGTCCACATTTGACTCCGTATTTGTGTGCTCTTGTCCAGAGACACAGTCCAGCAAACATCCAAATATTCTTTCAGCTGCTTTGGGGCTTGCATGGGAGATTAGTGGACTGCTCTTTGCATGCATTGTATATTGGAATTTAAGATAATAGCGAAACTTTCTGAATGGGAGTGAGACTCCTTGGATTAATAGTAAAATAAGTTTTATTTTCTTCTGGTCATTTCTGTGTTCTGATCAATTCTCAGCCCACCAGTTTTAACCATCTTACTAATGCACTCTAAGATGTTCTGTACCAAATATTAATATCAGCATTATTACAGTGTCGGCACTTCCCTGGTGTTGGCAGATATATTGTTTTCAGTATATAAATCCTGTCCCTCCACACTCTCTGCTTTCGAGTTTAATTAATCCACCATCACACCAACCTTGCCAAGAAACCTGTGGCTATTTATAGAATGGCATGATATTTTAGAAATATGACTTGGAATGTTACAAACTGTGCTACAAGCAGGATTAAAAAGTAAAAAAAAAAAAATTCACTCAATATTAAAAGCTGTAGGCTACTTTTAATGCTTTTAACCCTGTGAAAGATGTTAAAATGTTAACTGTCATTAAGCAGATAGCAGATTAGCTTTAATATTGAGGTTTGCCTTGACCTTCAGTACTTTTAGAATAGTCCCAGCATTTGTATGTGTGTGTGTAAAAGGGCCGTGTTCAAACAGGCTGGGTCAGTGTGAAGGTGAGCCAGCACTTTGTGGGGCGTGTGAGATTTGCCAGTAAGCATGTTTGAAATAGCACTATTGTTGTTTACTGGTCCTCTTATGCATGTGTTTCTAAAGTGTAGTACAGGACAGAATGGATTAAACAGGGCAAAAATAACTCCAGGTACTCTTCTGTGCAGCAGTACTTAAACTTTTCTGTAAACATTGTTTTTTTTCTCTGGGAAAATATCTTGTTTGTTATCTACAAACATGGAAGGATAAGTTCTCACCAGTGAGCAGCCAGCATTTTTGAGGACCCACCATACAGTAGGAGGGGAAATAATCCCACAGCTCCCCAAAAGTACCCAAAGATTCCCGATTTTGGTTGTCCCAAGACAGAGCTGTTGGCACGAACCCCCTGCCGTACAAATGCCTCAATATTGAAAGACTGGCTTCAAAGAAAACCAAGAGGTTAAGCTCAAAATATTGGATAGAAACAGCCTATGTCTCATGAGTCTGGAAACTTATTTTCACGCCAGAAGAGTAACATTTCCAGGTGGCATTGCTTCAGGCCATGAGTTTGCAGGCTAAAGGCAACTGCAACTGTCCAGGCCTTGTGTCACAGGTGTCTTTGGTTTTTCCTTGCATCCCCCAAACCCCCAGGATGTTTTAGGAATGTATTTTAGTAAATGTATCTTAGTAAATATATCTTTGGAATAAGAACTTCTCCAAATAGGGTTGGATGCACTGAGAGGTAAAGGGCACTGGCAAGTGAAATGGCAAGGCTGCCCACAAGAAGGTAGAGTTAGATCTGCTCTAGGTAAGAAAGCAAGGCCCTTTGGTATTACTGGGAGGCAGAGGTGAGGTGAGAGAGGAGCTATTCTTCTTGTAACCATCCCTCTGTGAACTTCCTAGTCCCTTCTAGAAACCATTTGTGCTTTTGGCTCTGTAATACTGCACTCTTAATTGCACTATAATATTGCTACTTAATTATGAAGAATGCCATGGGGGCTTCCTCCTGATTTTTAATATCTCCTAACCCTTATGCAATAAGTCATGATGAATGATTTTTTTTAATTTTTAAAGATTTTTTTATATTCTTTCTTTGTGCTATTCATGGTTTGCAGACCTCTATTGATAAAATGTCCCCTTGATTACCTCTCCCCTCAAGCTGGAGGATACTTACCTGTATAGAGTCATCTTGAAAGCCATTCCACATATCCTCATTGGCCTCCCAATGTCTTTGTATTTTTGTAGGTATTTTTTTTGAGATAAGTAACCATAAGCATGTTTTACTTAAAAGGCAGGCTGCAGCTTTAGGTAGTGATGTAGTTTTCCTTTTGGTCCCTGCTCCTTTCCTTAGAATGCCTAATCCTCATTTTTCTTTTTAACCTCCTCTGAGCACTCCTTTCCAGGCAGTGCCTACTTAGATTCCCAAATTTCTAACCTGCCTACTTGTAGGCAGCTTAAAATCTATCCTTGGAAATGTATGACTCCAGCTATTTGTCTCAAGTGCATTACTGATTTTATTGACACAATTTCATTTGTCATTTTATCACTGAGTGCAGCGTCTGTTTACAGCTTTTTTTTTTTTTGCAGTTACCTTTAGTTTGGCTACTGATACACAATTATTGAAGCACTGAAGCTATTTCTCTTCAAAACATACCTTTTGCTGTGAGAAATTACCATTTATTACTGGTTTGTTTATAGTCTTTTAATCAATTAGTAAATCCGTTGTTGCACCACAGCTTCTGCAAAAGGTTTTCTTGAGAGACTTTGCTGAGAGCTTCTAGAAGATCTGAGTACCCACTGTAGTGTTTATATCACTTTTATCCACACCAACTGGCTCCTTTGGAGCATTCTAACAGATTTGCAAAGCATGACATTCCTCTATGAAGGTTAGATTGGATTTTCCTTAGCTTATCATGTTTAGCCTTAAATTGGGTAATTCTATTCTTTATTATAGTTTTGACAGCTTTGGTCCAGAAATTACTTACTGCTCTGTATTTCTCACAAACCTTTCTTCTAGGATTAATGGTATATTTTCCAACCACAGTGGCTTTGGCACTGGATGGATATAAATGGTAGACTTACAGAACCACTAAGCGTTATCTTCATAGTCTGGTATTTGAGTTCCTTTAGAGTTCTTTGGGGAAGAAGAAATGAGAACCGATATGGTTGCTCGGCTACTGTGCCTTTAAGAATCAAGAAATCTGGAGACAACTCAGTGGCTTTGTGCAGATGATAAAGTGCTCGTCTTTGTTCATCCTGTAGTCTTACTCTATAATGGCCAGAGGGGTTTTTAGATTAATTTTTCCTCACTGTACTAGTACATTGCAAAAAACTTTGCAGACATTAATTTAAAACAAATGATTGTGTATTTACATATGCAAAATTTAAAAATCAATTGTGTTCTTAATAACAAATGTATGCTAGTAACCCTGTCGAAGAAAGTGCTTGTTGCACACTCCATTTTTCTGTCTCCAGCTGTTCTACTGTTCCACATTTTTCTTCAAAATACTGAAAGTGGGAAAGCCATGTTTCTACATAAAAATGGTTGAAAATAATTTGATTTAACTCAAAGGCATTCAGGAGCAAGCAAATACCATCCAGTGTCTTCAGCAGTAGATTTCAATTTGTGTCTAATACTTGCATAACTTAAATGTTAGCCAGGAGAATTTTGAAGCATTTTTTTTTCATTTAATTTGGCTTAAAAAAAAAAAAAAAAAAAAAAAAAAAAAAAAAAAAAAAAAAAAAAAAAAAAAAAAAAAAATTATGAGACAAACTCTGCCAAAACTTTAACTATAACTGTGCCAATGTGCCATTATAATAATCCAACAATAATCATGGTCCATTATATTAAATCACTCACACAGACAAAGGCTTCTAACCTTTCCAAGTGGGAAAAAATGTTCCTTTCAAATCGGGGATAAATTCCAACTGAGAAGACCAAATGCTCCAGCATTTAAGTAGTGAATACATTTACTTCTCCCCAGGGCTCAAATAACCCAACATTTGGTAAATGTTTAACAAGGAGGAATTCTCCCTCCCATTTGCCCTTTTCTCATATACACTAGATTAACAAATTTAGTTTAACAAGAAGATCTGTGTTACCCCCTGGTATCCCTCAATTAGATCCTTCCTCCCATTATTGGCGTATCATCCTAGTCCATTTGTTTGATAAGAGGACCTAAGGTAATTAGCTGTGTGGCAGAAACAGTGTCTTCCACCAGCCCTACTTCTTCCACAGACTACTCTCCCACCCGTGTGAAAATGTGGTTTTGCTGTTGCTCTTTCCCTTTTGCTACTTTTTTTTTTTTTAAGGGGATCTCCTTTTTGTACCATTTTACGGAGGAGATTAAGAGAGTGTGGCATGTAACTCTGGATTCTGGTTATGCCTCCCTGCAGCATGTCAGGAGCTAAATCAAAGCCTCTGCAGGAATTCACAAATCCAGCTTAGAAATCTCATATTTAGTCCCGGATAAATGAACATTGTTGAGGACAGAATAACCACAGGTGCTCTGACACATTCAGATACTGGGGGAGGCTTTGTGTGCGTGGGCTCCGGGGAGTCACTAATTCTTCCATTAGCAGTTTGGGGTTTTTTTAATTTTTATTTTCAGCTGTTTTCTGCAACATTACAGTGCCTTGCTGTGTTTTCATGTTATATCTGTTGAGCTGGATGGATGGCAAAACTATATGTCCAAGCTCGCACCAATGAATGGGTTTGAGATTTGGTGAAACTTTCCTTGTTGAGGGTTTTGTTTTGTGGGGCATTTTAGTTTTTCTTCAGTTTATAAAACTACCTTATGCTGTAAAAGGAATTTGGACTTGGCTGTTTTTCCTGAGATTGAATTAAAAACTGCAGAGCTACCAACTTTCAACATTTCAACATTCAACTACCAACCCAGGACATTCACAGAGGTTAGTGCCTTCAAGGGCTGTGAAGAGAACAGCGTTAGGGTAAGGGGGAACATCCCATACTGATGATCTGAAGTTCTCCAAACAGCTGCATTTAATTGCAGAACTAGAGCTTTCACCTACATTTAACACTCGAAAGGCAGTGGTGACAGCTGGCAAAAGTCTCTAATGCTTTTAACAGCGATCAGTGTCGCTGACGAATAAAGCATCTTCCCATGCCTTAATCAGAGGCAAGACCTTACACCTATTCTTGAAACCTGGGCAGAGGATTCTCCTGCAGGGCTCAGTGCACGTGTGTGTAGTTACTGCCACCACGTTGTTTTGTGCCACACGTGGGATTTCCCTCCTGTCCAAAACATGGGTGCTCCGGAGGAGAACCCAGGGAGGAGCAGTGAGGTGCAGCTCGGTGTGCGCTTCAGCACAGCGGCATTCCTCTGTGAGCTGCTGAGTTTTGTCACTTCACCAGCGTGGAGGGCTCCATGTCTGATAGTGATCAGGGACTTAAATATCCTTGTCAAAACAGCCAGGGTTGTGGTGATGACAAGGACTGTGGTGGTCTGCTTTACTGTGGGGATGAGGCTGCTGTTTGGGTTGGTGGATCCCCAGCTGAGCACCAAGTTGTCGTTGTTCCAGGTGGCTTCTCCCTGATTTCTGACCAGCTGACCTTCTGAACAGTGTCTTACAGGACTTGCTCATGTCATCTCTGTCTCTGACACCTCAAATTAGATAACAGTAATGTCAGACTTGAGTCGTACTGGCCATTGAAGTTGATAGTGAGCATAACTTGGTGCTTCTGTGCCATGTGTCGCCAAGGGCCGCTCACTGTAGCAGATGGGGGTGCAGAGGCAACCAGGTGAACACAACCAGGTGTTGCCAGTTAGGAGGAGAAAGGCGTGAGCTCCTGTTAAGCCCACCTGTGCCCAATTAGGGCTGGACCCAACTGGGCATGAGCAGAATTGGGGGACCAATAACAGGTGGGCCTTGAGAAGAGCAGGGGTCACTCTAGAGCAGCCTGAGGAAGAGGATAGTCGACTCCGGAGCGTTAGCACCGCGATAGACTGACTGATTCTAAGGGCAACTTTCGGAGTGCTGTCCTTGCACCTTGGCAAGAACACCTACTGGACCCCAAAACACCGTGGTCCAGGAAAGGATTGTCAGCAACATGGGGATTGTGCCATCGTCACAGTAGTAGACATCTCACATCCCAGGAAAGCACATCTCCATTGCTCCTTTAGCTTCAGATAGAGAGTGGTTTGGGATTTACCCTCAGGTAGAGCAAGCACCTCACCTGGTTGTCCATACCTAATCATTTTGGCTGTGATTGCCAAAGTGATTGATTTGGGAAGACTCCTCAATGGAAAGGAATTTACCCATAAGCTCTGCAAATATGTTCACTTCTAAGGACTGAATGCATGAAAGGATCTCTCAAGGCATGTTTTATATGTAACTATCTTCTTTACTTGTTGGCAAAGGAATAAATCTCACTTATTTGTATTTTTATGAATCGAACTAAATGAAATAATACAGCCTAGGTGCAAGAATACACTGCTGGGCTCATTTGGATAAAGAGTACTTTTCATTCTAAAGTTATTCACGCAGTTGTTCTGCTGTACTGAAACATGAGAAAGCAAAACCATTCAAGTGCTTCAGTAGCACTAGGAAAACCTATTCAGTGGGAGGACTGTCAAACGGAGCTGTGTCACAAGATAATCACTCCTCGCTGCTACACAAATGCTACAGCAGAAACACGTCTTTGTCATAAAGATGCAATTACCAATTTCTCAGTAGTTTGATCAAAGGTAAATAACCAGATGGTGGAGTAAAGAGCCAGGATTTCCATTGGCTCTGTAACCATCTCCTAGTACATACTTGTACACATTCCCACTTTGCTCTACTGTCTTCCCAGGGGAAAAAAAAAAAAGTCTTTCTAAATGCATGGGAAAAATAACTCTTGCAGAAGACATGTGCGTTCATTTAAAGAATTACAGAAATAAACCATGATATTTTGTGTGCTTGGCAGATCATTTTCACTTTTGGGGCTAATACAGAAAAATGAAGTCAGATCCACAAATTCCCCATTCTAAAGGTTCAGGCATTTTAAGATGCTGAAGAGGCTTCTTTTTTGAAATCTCCTTTGCCAGTAGCCTGTGTACTCAGCAGCTTTCCTTGCTGGTTGGGATGCTCATTTAATTTAAGTTCAAGCAGTACTTGACTGTGCAAAATGTCAGAAATTGTCAGCACATCCTTAAACTCCATTAGGGCCTGTGAGGTACTCGGGACCTTGCAAAATGTTTTCCATTTGACTGGTAGTATTGTTAGATGGACTATAACCTCTATTAGGTCATGAAATGACCTATTCATCAAGCAGGAACACAGTGAGGCCAAAGTTGTTGTCTGCTTGCCTTCCTGGGCCAGGTAGGACAGTTTAGCTGGAGAGGTATTGATGGTTCCCAAGGAGTACTGAATGTGTTTCTCTGAGGGGACTTCCCAGAGCAGTTCTTACTGTGGGCAGAGGAAAAGATGAGAAGTTCAGAGAGCAGGAGTTCAGCACCATGAGCACAGGCTGTCCTTGGGGCTTGCAGAAGAGGAGACTTCTCCTGATGCCCCAGGGTATGCTGCCCAGGAGCCTAATGAAGAATGGCTAGGCTGAGAGCAGCCTTGCAGAAAAGGACCTGTTTTGTTAAGATGGAATGATAAGTTTACAAAGTCCTTCTTTATTATCTTCTTGTCTCACTGATTTTTAGATGATTTTAAAAGGCAATTACTCCAGTTTCTGTTCTGATAACACTTAGTGATAGAGCCAATGAGTGCTTTTGGAGATGCTGAGGTGTTAGTGGCTGTTCAAGGAGCAGGTTCAGTTCTTGCTGACCTGGGGCTCCTTCAGATGTGCTTGAAGTTTACTCAGTGGTAAAACAAGATGTTAAATCTTTCCAGTGCTGGCTGCTCCTCTTGAAATTCACTGAGCCAGAGACCTAACCAGACTAACAAGTGTTGATCGGGTTAGCAGTGCAAGACTGAGGAGATCCTAAAGGAGTCTGTCAGTGAGCCTTGCACCATCCTGCTCTGGGGCTGGTAGAGGTGGAGGAGGGTCAAAGGGCTGAGAAGCCCTTTGCTCTCTACAACTCCCTGAAAGGAGGCTGTAGTGAGGTGGGAGTTGGTCTCTTTTCCCAGACGACTTTCAACAAGACAAGAGGACACAGTCTTAAGTTGTGCCAGGGGAGATTTAGGTTAGATATTAGAAAGAATTTCTTCACGGAGAGGGTGATCAGGCATTGGAATGGGCTGCCCAATGAGGTGGTGGATTCTCCGTCCCTGGAGACATTTAAAAAGAGACTGGATGTGGCACTCAGTGCCATGGTCTAGCAACCGCACCGGTGGGTCAAGGGTTGGACTTGATGATCTCTGAGGTCCCTTCCCTAATTCTATGATTCTATGATTCTAAGCCCTTACAGCTTCTCCAGAGTACAGCAATTCATTGTCTCCCCTTAAGAGTGAACCATGCTGTGGCAATGCATGCTAATTCTGGGAACAACCGTGTATTTTGTGCCATGAAGCCAAGCAGTATTACCAGACTAATAGGAGAACTTCTGACATGAGGTTGATCTCATGCTGCCTGTGAAAGGTGCCAGGATCTGTGGTCACCCAGAATGATTGACAGAAAATCGTCTGGTTCTGCTCAGAGGTTGGCTAAATGCTCCTCTATAAAACCGGGGTTTGTCTGAGAAAATGGTGTGAAAGATCTATAGGGAAATGCAGACTTTCCACTCTCTACGTGTCCTATATAAAGTGGCAGTTTTCCAGTGTCACTTGTAAATGATCCTTTCCTTGACGTGCAGCTAGATGCCAGAGAATTTGGTACAAGCTTTTGCATTGCACTGAAGGCCATAAAAACATCAGAAATTCCTTTTTTGGTTGCAAGAGTGCTAACACTCATGCTTGGTGGGTAAGGCTGTCCCATCTTTGCCTGTTTTGTTGAATCTGTTTTTAGGTATGGCTTCAAAAATATCTTCCTCTTAACTGCTTCCAAAAGGTCAGCAGAAAGCTCTGCTTCATCACTTGCAAAAAGCAGTTCAAGGGTGAGGAAGAGTTGGAAATTAGTTGTCCTTTGCATTTCTTATAGCAAATGCATTCAAAATCAATCACTTTCCCACTGCTCTGCTGTGTAAATGCCACGGAACTAGTTTGTTTTCTTTCTTTCTCTCCTTTTTTTGATACCTGATTTCAATTAAAAACTGTACTTTAGGCAGGGTTTGCTACTGGCATCACAGTGCCCTGAAACCTTGTAGACCTTATCACCTGCTCCTCAGCCATCTGAAACTATGTGAGACACCAGGGCAGCCTGGGAACAGGGATGGAGCCCGTTCTGTGTGCTGCTCTGAGTACATTTATGTGGCTCTATTTTTGTCTCCTTGCTTGCTCAGATGAAACTGTCTGATTAAGTAACACATAGGAAATAGATTTCGATCCAAGTCTGAATCACTGAGCTATTTATTTTTAAAAAGTGTTGTGTGAGGGTTTTGGGGGTTTTTTTGTTTGTTTGGCTTGTTTTGTTTTGTTGTTTTTTAATTCATTATACTCAATCCTTTCTGTGTTAGTTTGCCCACAAAGGGACACTCAAAATTCTCTTGAACCAGGTGTGAATTTGCAATGTATGAGTTATGTAGCCACCCCTGTGCAGAGTGGGAGCTGCCCGAAGCTGTCTTGGCTTTGAAAATGGATTTAGTCCACCCTGGGTCTCAATGTTGCCTTGTTGAGATATAATTACATAATTAGCTGATTTAACTAATCCTCCTTTAAAATTAATTTGGATTATTTTCTTGGCTGTCCTTAGAGAGACAGGAGTGCTCAGCTCTCATGGTGACTAATGCTGTCAAATTCTGGGAGGGCATTGCATGTAAAACAGTGCTTCTGTAGCACCCCATCTTTTAAGCCCAGGTATCAGGATGGAGAACAAAGAACTTGTAGTATCTAATCCAGACTTGCCACCCATTCAGCCTGTGCAGTTGATTTCCAAAGTCATTACCAGAGTCAGGACTTGTATTTCAGGTACATCTGACCTTTTGCTTGAGAAATCAGGGACTCCAATTTCAAGTCAAGCCACGAGGTATAGGTAGGGTCTCAAGTTTCTTTTTAAATTGCCAGGCTTAAGCACTGGGTGCATAGCTAAATTCCCTGACATCTCTGAAAAATTCACATGCAGCCAAAATCAAAAGATTCTAATAAAGAAATTGGATAGAGCTTCAGTGGGGGTGTTAGATTTCAGTCCAGAGCAGGGGAGGAAGAAGTACATGAACAGAACGGACATTCCCTGCTTGTGTAGGATCTGATGAATTGAAGGTTTTGAAGCTATTCCTGAACCATTAGTTTTTTGGGTTTGGTTTGGGGTTTTTTTTGAGAATCCACTGAGGGTAGACTGGAAAAAGGTAGATGGAACGCATGCACTTTAATGGAGAAAGGAAAAAACGATTAAACCAGATGAGACTCCTCTGAGTGCAAAACTAGTGGTTAATTGTATCCAGAGTATTGTTATCAGCATTCCCCTATCCAATTGGAAGAATGTGATGTGTAATATTCCACAGCTATCTGTCCTGCTTCCAGCTCTGTTCAATGTTCTCATTAATGACTTGCACAGTGCAGTACAGAGAATGCTTATAAAATTTGCAGACAACATGAAGATATAAGGGCCCACAAATATACTAGAGGACAGGATTAGGAATTTAGAAAGGCATATCTGAACTGAGGAACTGGTCAAAAGTACAAAAAGAAGGAATAAAATTCAGCTGGAGATTAACCTCAGAAGGAAGCAACTGCATGGGCATGGAATACTTACTGACTGAGCAGGTGACAAAGATCTGATGAATTATAGCTAAGTCACTAGTTAATGTAAATTTTATTTGCATGCAACAACAATAAAAAAAAAGGTCCCACACCAAAAAACCCCAAAAAAACAAAAAAAACAAACCAAAACAAACCAAAAAACAAAAAAAACCCCACAAAACCAAAAAACCCCAGCCCAAATACACATGCACAAAAACCACACCACAAAAAAGTCCTCGTACTACTGCAAAGAAATGCAGTCCTTGTACTAGGGACTTATTAAGCATCTACTTCTTAAGACACCATATGTACTACTTAGCAATGATAAGATCTCACATGGGTTTACTACTGTTCTTCAAAGAATGTGGGTCAGCTGGAAAGAGTTCAGAGGATAGCAGAAAAATCAAAGGTCTGGAAAATGTGGCTTATGAGGAGGGACTGGAAAAACTAAAGTTCTGTTGTCATCTAAGTGACACAATCTACATTTAGACAGATATTTTTTGGTACATTAAAGGCTTTTGAAAAAAAATTAATTAATTTCCTGTTTTACAAATTTCTGTTGGGCCTAAAAATCACAGCAGCAGAGTTCCAGATTAGATGATAGAACAACTTCTCCAGAAATAACAACAGCAATGGACTAGAGAAGATTGCCTGGTGAAGCCATGAAGTTTCTCTTATTTGTGATCAGGTTAGAAAAACGTCAATCAGCAATGAAATTAAAATAGTCACCCATGTCTTGTGGGATGGTGGAGGAAGGGTGCGTTAGAGGACCTGTTGAGGTCTTTTTCAGTCTCATGATTTGAGAGCAATGAGCAGAGTACTCAGAATAATATCCAGAAGCAGCAATTAGATATTAGCTAGTTATGGTGCTGTTCTAATACTTGCAGGTAATTAGTTTTATTATTTCTAGATGCTAAGTAGATAGGTCAGGATCCTCTGAGAACAGCTCAGGTGTGTGTACATGGATACCTGCTTTCCAAATGCAGCAATGTCTTCTGTGAAGCTTTGTTCCCAGTCATATCAATCATATTACTAAGTTCAGAGAGGATCTTGGACTAGAATGTGGCAATATTTTTCCCTCTTAAATTGAAGTTGGATTTGGTAAACTGTTTCAGCAAAAACATTTCTTCTAATATGTGCTGAGCAACGTATTCTGATTCTCTGTGATGGATTGACAAAGAATCCATCCCTGCTCACAAATGAGTGTTCCTTGGGCTGCGTGGTTTAGGCATTCTACCAGCCCTAGATAAAGTTGTGCTTTGAGTCAAGAAGTCGGAGATGAGAATCTGTGTGCCATGGGCTGTGTATTCTGGCTGACGCTCCGTGTATTTGAGGAGTCAGCTTGTATGGTGTCTGCAACAACCTTTCCTTTTTCTGATTTAGAAAATAAAATTGTATAATTTAAGAACATAATTTTTTGCTGCATTAAACACATCTAGAGAACTATATCAGATCCTCTTGTTCTCTTGCCTTTTCCCCTGTTACAGCTGTTACCTTTACATAAAACTAACAGGCTGTGTAGCATCCCCCATCCTTGGAAATGTTGAAGGCCAGGCTGGATGGGGCTTTGAGTGACCTTGTCCAGTGAGAGGTGTCCTTGCCTATGCAGGGGAATTAGGACTAGATGATCTTTGAGGTTTCTTGCAACCTGAACTGTTCTGTGATTCTATAGGCAAGTGGGATGGAGGATCCCACAATTAGCTTTTTCCTCTCTGACATAAGGCACCACTAAAGTTAGGATCCACTCCATCAGTGCACACCCAGGAAGTGCAACATAGTGTTCTGAAACAGAAAGCTGGGAGACAGTTCACAGTTGTTGTAAGGTAAATGCTAATTTATATTCCTTAGTTCAACACATTAAAGCATCTAAAAACTTGTCTATCACCCAAGCTTTCACCATCCTTGGAAATACTCTATTCTTTTTAAATGCTCTCAAATGTTGTCTTGGCTTTTATGTCTGAAGTGTGGACAAGCAGTCTACTGCTTGGGACAGCCTTTAGGAGCATGAGAGCCATTCTTCTGTGGTTTGGAGGTACTGAGTGAGTTTGGAGCAGCCATTTTAATGGTTCATTTGTGCATGCACGTGCCTCTGTGATGTGAGTAATCGTAGTGATTTCTTTTATACAAGTCTTCAAAGTCCCAGATGAGATCTGGGCTCTTTGGATTTCAGTACAGTAAATGCATGTAATTCAAGATGTGAAGAAAGGAAAGAACCATTTATTTTACAGATGGGGAATTGAATCATACAGAACTAAGAAACTGTCCAAAAATAATACAGAAAAACTGTGACAGAACATGGATTCAAGCCTGATCTCACTCGGATCCCTAATTACATGGCTGTTTTTAACTTTGCAAGCTGTTGTCTTATATGTAAATGTAGCACTTAGGCTTTTAACTGTTCTGCCATTAAATTAAACCTTTCTTCACTCTGCCGGAACACAGAGCTGGAACAGTAGTGTGACTAACTCAAGAATGATGATTTTTACACCAAAGGTCGGGAGACGTGGCCAAATGGATACAGAGCAGTCTTGCATCAGGATGCCCCCATTAGGTGTCGTGTTGAGAGGTGTCACATTGCTGCCTTCCTGCACCTTTGTGATGTATCTCACACTTGTCACCGCAGCGCCTGGTGTGACTGCTGCTGCCCTTATCGCTGGGGATCCTTGGCTTGAGGCACGGTGGCCAGCTGTGCTATCAGAGAAGTGCCATCGTGGGAAGCTGGAGCTGCAGTCGACGTGGCTGTGATACCAGCACTGCTTCTGACATTCTTGGACACCTCCTCTTTGCTGCTCTCTTCTTTCCCCGCTCTCACTTCCCCCAGCCCCTCGAATCCCACAGGTCGCATGAAGATTTCTACTCAGCAGTTTCTCCCCACACACCCCCTCCCCCTGTACTTTCAGACGTATAAACTTGCTCGTGGAGAAATATGTGCCAACTCGGAGACATGTGGGTGTGAAAGAGTGTGCTAAGTCAGGCCTTTCTTCAGGTTAAAAAAACTGCAAACTCGTTCTGTGACATTCTCTCATCCTCTGGTGACCCACGCAAGGCACAGGGAGTGTTATACATATACCTGCAGCAAAAACAAAGATGAAAACCAGCTAAAACTCTGCAGCTTTTGGGTGTGGTTGGAGTGAATGTGCAGGTGCATACCAAAGCAAAATTATCTTGGGGTTTGTTCCTGTCCTGTTTCATAAGCATTAAGTAGGGTTTTGGATAGGAAACTTCCAAGGAAAAGGGCAGATGAGTGGGAAATGGCAATTCAGAAATCGGTGGCTTTCCCCAGAGCAGCCCAGTAGTTGCTCTTCAGTTGCCCAATTGCTAGTTTTTAACAGAAATTTGAAAGATGAGTATCTGACAGTCAGGCCAGTGCTGTCAGTCACTTGCATTCAAGTTAATGCTACAGGGAACTGGCCAAACTCCAGGGTATTACTTGCCTAAATAAAGATATCATTACTCTTTAATTTGAACTAGGTGATCTTCCCTTCTGCCTCAGCCTCTTGCTCCTTCTTTGGGCTGTAGAAAAGCGAGATGGCTGTGCACAGCTTGGAGATGTTCAGATCCAGACCAAAATTTCATGTCTCTGATTGGGGGTCAGGAGGGAAGCATGGCTTCAATCTAGCAAACTTGGAATGAGGAGTGACCCAGATTAATGTGTGTCTGTGCTTTTTTCAGAACAGGATGAACTGAACAGATAGGCTGAAAAATGTAGTGAGTAACTTGTGTAAACTCAAGGCTTTGGTATGCAGCCTAATCTGGCACAGCATCCAACTTGCCTGACTAAGCTGTGTTATGTCAGCATGATGAGGTTTGTTGGAAGTGATGGTATCTTCTAGTAGACAAAGTAATTTAGCTGGCTATCTGGTAAGTAACATTAGGCAAGCTTACAGGCACATAAGCCCTTCTGCAGGCCACCTGAAAGTTTAAATGAAGGCATCACCTTTGCTTTCAGCTGTCCTGCAGAAGCTACTGGGAGCTTAAAGGTTGCCTACTCTCTCCACCTTTTCTGCTTGGTCTAATGAAAATTTTACTCTACCTTGTCTACCTGGTGTTTAGAGGCCAAGAGTGTAATGGTTTGTTTCTTTCAGGATTTTCACCTGTGCTAAAACAGCAAAAATTTCAGAACAGTTATGTTTTGGGGGATTTAGGATTCCCATCTTTGCTTTGCTTTGCACCACATTTTTTCTGTGGTGCAGGTGTTCTGCATTGTCTTAAAATCAGAGCCTCTCAGGATATCTGAATGTGAGTACTCCAAAGGAGATGTCTAAAGTCAGTAACTGCTGTCAGAAGGCATGGATATTTTTTGAAGTGAACTGTAGTAAGATTAATGACAATAAATTAATTAAGCTGTTCACCTTATGTTCTGTTTGCCTTCAATAAAGAAAAAGAATAAATGAAGTTACTTAGTCACTTGCCCATGTTGTGAGTTCGCAGTGATAATGTCAGATAGCTACCAAATGCTTTACAACAATAACAAAATCTAACAACCAAGTTAAAGGAACCGGAATACTCAAGATGAAAAAAAAATAATGAAAACCACCCTCACTCGTGAATAGTTTTGGTCCTCATTATAGATTAGTAGTTTTGTGAGATGATGTAGAAATGTTCCTTATTATCACAGCTTTATTGCCTACCTCTGTACATCTGTTCCAAAATTCATTTCAAAATGGCCAGACATTTCAATAATCTGGTGTGGCTTGGAATTTTCATATTGTTTCTGGTGCATTAAAATCTGGATGGAAAGCTGGTACTTTTAAATTTACAATTGCACAGACCGTACAACATCTGGGTAGCTTTGCTCTATTGCTTTTCTTGTTCCTTTAAATTTAGACTGAAGTTATGATGTGCATGAAAGGCTAAAGACCTTGTGTGTGGCAGGTGTTATTTCAAGCTGACAAAAATTCAGTAATATGTTCGTTTTACTTTGATACGGCCTTTTACAAAATACGTAAAGCTCTACTTCAAACCTTGGCAAAATGGTTTTATTTTAAAAATAGGTAAATGAAGGATCTTCTGGGCTAAGAGAAATTACCAATCAGTTTATATATGTGCATGTGTATTTATATAAAAGCATATCAATGAGATTGTCCCCTGAAGGACAGTTGTCCTCCAAAGGACTGGTAATTTAATTATTCTTTTAGGTTAATCCTTCAACCTTTCTCCATTGATATGCACTGATGTACCTTCTGGAGGATCAGCCAAGTGGGGTGTTTTGTTATTTGTTTGTTTGTCTTTTTCTGAGAATGATAGCACTAAGGCAAATTGAAGACTTTTCAGTTCTACAGATTCCTTAGGATTACCTCTGGGAGTAATTATTCATTTTTGCTGGTCAAACAGTCATACCTCGAATTAAACTGATCTGTATGATGGAATCTTTAGCAGAGTGAAACCTAGTTCCACTGGTCCCCAGGGGGCTTTGCTGCTTTATGCAAGCTAAGATGCAGTTGATGTAGGCCTGTTCTACCCCAACACACCCATGGCATCCTAAATTCAGTCAATTTTAGAAGCCCTCTTTAGCCCAGAGGCTTGGTACTTGGATTTCTATTATAAAAGCAAACAAAAAAATGGCACTCTTTCTCATATTTATGGGTTGAGAAGTGTTATATTGGTTGTCCACATGTCTGGTTGAGCCCAAATCTTTGGGAGTACATCATATTTCTGTCAAATACTGCACACTTAATTCTGCTTGATGAATCAGTGGGGCTTTCTGTATTGTTGTTTGTGTTTAGCAAGAGAAAGGGTTTTGGGGAAGACCGTGTGTGTCTGTAAGTGCATGTAACTAAATCTCAACTAATGGTTACTCCTTAATCCCTCGGAGTGCCTGTAAACTCCAGTGTGAGACATATCAGGGGGTGCTCCCAGATGAAACACTGATCAAAACTCCAATCCCACTTGTGTTTGGTGTTGCTTTCCAAGGTGGGTATAGTGGTATTTTGCCAGAACAGGTCTGATCAAACTGTGTTTTCAACCTGACCTTCTCCTCACCCCTAATAACTTCCTGATTCCTTGGTCAGAGGGAGATTTATGAGCAAGAACAAAGCATGATGTGTCTGTCCCAGCAATGAGGGAAACGAGAAAATTTATTAACAGAGAAGGGAGGGGGAGAGAAGAGAGAGAATGAGAAAGAAGGGAGGCTGAAAGTGAGTCCTGGTTTCAGACAGAAGTACCTCAGCTTCTGGTATACTGTAATTACCCAGCCACTGAAGAAATAAAACATTGAAAAATCAATTTTATAAAAAAATCAATTTTTTTAAACAATTTGAAGAGCTCTCATAATTTTAAATCTCTCTACAATGTACACGTTTAGAACACTGATCACCTTCAAAGTGAAGTGCTTCAATAATTTTAAATTGTTCTGCACAGAAAAGGCTCCAAACCCCCATTTCACTTCCAAATGGAAGCAATCTTGAAAATATGAAGCACACCAATAGTTTTAAATAGCTCTCTCTGTCCAACCCTGCCTGTACTTCCATGAAGTTCCTACAACTCAAAACTTCAGTTTTACTTTACGTTGAAAGAATTTATGCTTAGAATCTGTAAATGTGAATATTGTCTGCTATGTTAAAAGATTTTTTTTAAAAAAACAAGTTAAAAACAGGAAGAGTTTTCTGAGGTTTTTGGTTACTGAAATTGTGGATCTTTGCCCATTAAAAATATTTCCATTTGTTCCTGTATTTAGTCCAGCCAAAAAGTACAAATTGAGTATAGCTGTTACCATTTCCTAACTTACAGCACTGTACCAAAAGTGATTTTACATTGAACTGTAATTTCATCCATAAGGGCCTTAGACCTTATATAATTAAAATACCTCAATCCTCTTCAAATTAGAAAAGCAAATTGTTACATATCGTAAGTAGGTGCTTTTCACTCTAATGGCAGTCACTTAGATGATTTATGACATACATTATTTTATATCAAAGTACAATGAAATAGGCATTACCAAAGGTAATCTCAGTAATGTCTGAAAAGGGATCTCGAACCTCAGTGCAACAATGAATGCAGTATTTAAAATGCAAAACCCAAAGACATTATTATGGTTTTGATTTCTTATGCCACAGCTTCTGATCCTGCTATATTAGTGCAGCAGTACAAAGGGTGTTTTGGATGTATTTTACTAAGATAACAGACGGGAAAAATGAAATATAAAGTCAGACTTTATGCAGAAATTGTTATCAAAGGGATGATAAAGTAAAACTGCATAATCACAAGGAAAAACAATTGATGATGTAGAAACTGAAATATATTGAGCTCATGGAATATGCTCATTTCCAGCTCTTAAGCCCTTGCATTATTAAAATGCATAATAAAATAAAATGCTTGTATAATGTATAAACAAATCAGACTCAAGTAGCTTCTTGAATATTATTATTCTCATATTTCTGTAATCTAGGGGAAGATTATCCCTTCTTTCCATCCCCCCTATCCCCCACCCCTACTGCAGTGACCTGTTCCAGCACCCTGGGAGGGAGTCTTCTCAATAGTGAGAATCCCAGTGTCCTCAACATCCTTTGTGGTGGGCAAATGTTGCATCCCTGTGACAGAGCATGAGAACAGGGACAAATGGCTATAAATGAGGACAAATGGCTATACGTTGGCCATGGATGCATTTAGGCTGGAGATGAGGAAAAGGTGCCAAACCATCTGCAGGGTAAGACTGGAGCAGCCTTCCTGCAGGAATAATTGGAATAAACATTAAAATTTAAAAAAAAAAAAAGCAACCAGAGAAATTATAAAACTAAGGTAATAAGTGAGAGGTTGAGGTTTTGAGGTGGTTGTCTGCAACGTTGCAGGATCTAGAATGTTGTTTATGGTGTTGACACTGCAGCATCAGCCACCTCCTGCTTTTCAGACTGTGGCTTGCTGGAGCATGGACACTTCCCACCCCTGTGAGAAGTGGTGCTGTGCAATGTCACTGTGAAGACTTCACTGAGAAACGTAGTCCTGAGCAAAAAACATCCATGGTAGAGCTTGATACCCACCTGTATGTAAGATTATCAGCCTTGCCTATCTTTTTCTATGCTGACTGCTAAATAGATCTACCTGTGTGCTAAGTGGCCAGGTTTTGGTGTGCAAGAGTCCAAAAGTCATAGAGTGATGGAAATTATGTCTGTGTAAGTAGATCCATGCTAAAGCTCCTTGAGTTGGGATGAGCAACCATCAGGATTTCAACAGTTCTGGTGTGTGGGCTTCAAGAACACAAAAAATTGAGCAGCAGAGAACCCACAAGATTAACTAAAGGATGGGAAAATCTGATGTAGTGTGAAAAGCTTAGGAAACCCAGCCTGGTTAGCTTGAAACTTATGGGAGGTTCAGTCACCTGGGAGAATCTGTGTGGGGAACACTGGGGGATGTTAAATTTGCTGTATCCCACTGCAGCCCCCAGAAGGGGTTTCAAGAGACTCCCCAGCCTGTCTTCCAGCCCTGCTGCAGGGCAGCTCTGTCCCCCATGTTGGTGGAGCAATATTATTAGTTCAGACTCAAAATGTAGCAGGATGAAGATCATGAACTTCCCAAGGGCTGAGGAGGAAAGGCAATGTGTTCTTCACCACAAAATGTTCAAAAGATGTCGGGTTTTTTCTGAGAGAGAGCTTTCCCAGGAGTCAATGCTTCAAGTGTTGTGGTCTGCACCAGCTGAGCATCTTGGTCCTTCTTGGCTACAGAAACAATGGCTTTGTGGTCTGGTGCTTGTCCACTGAGGCAAGCCTGAGTGTGCTTAGCAGTTGGCCTCTCATTTGTGTCAGTGTTTAAATAAAGATGAATACCATTTTTTTTTATCTTTTCAAGATGAACTGTTACTTTTATAATGGAGAAGAGTAATTTAAAGACATAAGAGCATGTTTTTTAAAATTCCAGAAGACTTTTATTTCAATATTCAGCAGCCATGGTTGGGAAGAAAATTACGGAGAATCTTAATGGCAGAAGTCAGATTTCCAGTGCATCCTCAACAGCAAAAGTTCCCATTGCTCAGAAACTCTGGTAGCATTTTTGTGTACCAAAATAGAGCTTTGGACATTTAGAACCATAATAAACTCACACTTCCTTTGAAATTAAATTCCCTTCCTATGCACATATTCAAAGTGCTACTTGGCATAAACACTATTTCCAAGAAAAAAACCCCAAACCTCTGTCTTGAGACTAATTTTGGATTTAGGCCTGACAAACTGGTCAGTCAGTTCCATCACCTTGTACCTCTATAGTGTTGGCAGAGAGAACAGAGGCAGTAGGCTGCAGTGGTTTGGTGTGGCATGTGTCCCCTGCAGCTTCACAGCTGGAGTATCAAAGGGTCTGTCCATTCCTTTGCTTGTCCTTCCTAGATTGAAGAGGTTGAGCACAGCACACTTGCAAAATCTGTTTTCTGCTGTGCTGGGATGCTGAGAGATGTGGGGATGAAAGAAGCTGTAATGCGGGTCAGTGGATGCAGAAATACTTCCACACATGTCAGAAACCTTTTCCAACTTTGAATTATTCAAATCTTGCTCTGTTCAATTTGATCAACATCTAGCTGTTGGGTTGATGGAGCCTAGCAAAACACTCTCTTACAACAAGCTGTTGTCCAAAAAGGCCTTGTGCCAGGCAGTAGTGCTATCAGATATTTAGTTAAGTACTCGGAATCCTAAGATTATATTTTTTGGAGACTTTGAGGCCTTCTGGTTAAGTCTGTTTGCTTGTCACCATCATTGTAGAGCTCAACTTCACCATATTCATTAAGCTCGTGTATTTTATTTTGTATAAATTCTGGTGTTAGAGAAAAACCCATCTTGAGGAGCAAGTGTCTGTGCTTCTGGATAAAAATAACCCTGGGGACAGGAAGGAAAGAAAGGGGAGCTTTCCTGGATGACAGCAAATGATTGTGACAGGCATGGTTAGGGAATGAAACTTGATAAGTCTCTATGTGCTTAGGTGGGTCTGAAGTGTGGTTCCTACTTGTAGTTCTTCCTGTCTTGCTGGGGTCTCTCCTGATGTGGCAGGTGGGGTTAGGCAGTGAAGTCCCCCTGTTGACCCTTCACCGCTCAGCGGGCAGTGTCAGTGTCACTGTGTGACCAGCAACGTGGCTCAGGTGTTGTGGCAATCCTGCTCAAATGCCACTGAAAAGCTTGACCTAAAACCACTTGAGAGAAAGAGGCATGTGCAGGCAAAAGCAGAGCATGAAATCAGTGCAAATAGAGCAGCTGGTTTAGCTATAGGCACAGAGAAAAGGACTACACAGAGTGGGCCTGAAGCTGGTGAAGTGTGCTCTGATGGTTGCCTTTCACATCAGTGTTTGCTCAGCCTGCCCCAGCCAGGATGACCTCCTATTGCCAAGTGGCACTGTCTCCTGCTGCTGCTGGCTGAGGCAGTGAGTGGGTTTTTCAGTGGTCAATGGTTACATGAACAAACCAGCAACTATAAACATGGCCTTAGGCTTAAAAAAATAAATGCCTCCCTACCCTGTCATTGCCTGGAAAGCTTGAGTGAAGGAAGTCTGTGCAAGGCTCAGAGCTTCAGAGCAGCATTGCTTTGCTGGGGATTTTCTGATGATGTTGGCATGGCAAAGAGTGAGGCGGGAACAGCATGTGAAGGCAGAAAGCCATTAGTGTGTAGAACTGAGGACTGTGACTCTGAGGGTGAGCAGAGGGACTTCTTTTAAAGGCAATGGTGAACCAGTTTGGCATGGCTTAACTGGACTTCAGGAGAAGAGAGCTGTTATAATTTAAAAGTCAACATTTATTACTCTTTTTTAAATTCTGTGAGTGATTTTCTGTTGCTTTCTGTAGAGACTGCATCTACCAGTTGCTGTCTTCCAGGTTCAAAATGGTTCTCTCACTTAAACTGGTACCAGATTCAAGTCCCTTTGCCTTCAGCTTTTCAAGAATCTCTGCTGGAGAAACTGCAGAGGTGTGGTAGTGGTTTTTAGCAGAAGAGGAAATACAGTAGAGTAAATAGAAAAATTAGGGTTTCTTCTTTATTTTATCAATTTTTTTAAAAAAGCATAGCAATGAAATCTTGGCTTTAAGGATAGCATTGTGGGGTTAAGGTTGAAGGGAGGGATAATTGACACGTCTTGGCTAAGCTGAAATCAACAGCAGTTGACTACATAATACATCAGTTTCTGGGGAGGAGCAGGTTTTACTGTGCTACATGGTGGGTTCAGAGATCCAACACTGACTGTCCTCACATTCATTAGATGCACTCACTGACTGAATCAGCTGGTGCTTTCAGTGTGTCTTCTCTTTTTTCATACCATGGAGTAGTGTGATTCCTTGGAAGTATGTCTTTGGATATGCTCTTTACCATCACATGAGCTGGGGGCATAACTAATAAGGACATACCTTTGTGACTGATGAAAGGGAAATGTTTGGGACTTGGAAGCCATCTGTTCTGCTTTTCTTGTTTGGTTTGGTTTGGGTTTTTCATGTACTAATCTGCTCTATAGTCTGTGTGTCTGTATATCTTGGGTTAGTGCAGTGGTGTTTTGCAAGCAGGGGGCCACAGGAGTGGCTCCTGTAAGAGGCTGCTAGAAGCTTCCCTGGTTCCAGTCCTGGCCCTGCCTCTGCCCAAGACCAAGCAGATACGGGAAGCTGGATGTGTCTATGAGTGATTATATTCAAAGCAAAAGAAAATACAAAAATATAAAAAGGAGACCTGCAGAGGAGAGGAGGAGCTGAGGGAGCCATGCCAGAGAAAAGACATAGTCAGTGAAGGGAAAAGGTGCCCAAGCAGAGATTTCCCCTCATCCCATGGTGAGATGGCAGCTGTCCCCCTGCAACCTATGGAGGAGCATGGTCATGGTCATGGACTCATGTCATGGGTGTTCCTGGAGGACTCTCTACCAGGAGAGGGATCCCACATTGGAGCAGGGGAGAAATGTGAGGTGTCCTCCCCAGAGGAGGGAAGAGCAGCAGAAACAGTATGTGGGGAACTGACCCTAAACCCCCACTGCCCCTCCCCTGTGCTGCTGAGGGGAAGGCAGCAGTGAGGGAATGGGGAGGCATTAAGATCTGGCCATGTTTTCTTTCTCCTTGTAGATTAAATTAGGATTTTTTTCTTCCCAAATTGAGTCTTGTCTGGTTTTTTGTCAGTTACTGTAATTGGGGAATGCAAACCTCCCTATCCTTGTCTCAATTAATGAGCCTTAAGGTGAATTATTCTTAGCCTGGTGGGCCCATGATACTTCTGGTCATCAAGGAAGAGATGGAACATACAGATTGACCTGGGGCAGAGGGGTGGACTTAACAGTGGATGTTATCACCCAAGTTGTTCTGGTCCAGGTCCTGTTGTCAAATGGGAGAGGACTGGTAGAGAGCCATGGAAACTCAGGGACTATTCAGTGGTCTACACTGCTACTTAAATATGGGAAGCAGTAATTCGTCTGCATCAAGGAAACTGAGCTTCATTACTTTGCTCCATTAAGTGTGGCTTTTGGGGAGCACATGTAACCCACAGAGCTGGGGAGGCAATGTGGGTCTCCCACTGAGTGGGATTCTCTCATGGTTGGCAAAGGGCTCCACTGATTTCTACCCGAGGTCAGCACAGCACCATTCCCCTCTGCCTTCCTTGAACGCCATGCTGCAAGTGATTCTGAGAAGAAATAATATGTAGTCTTGCTGTAGTCAGTGGAAAAGAACACGATATAAAATGTCATTATATTAGAAAGTCTCTATTTTATTGAGGTTTGCTTCATATTAGTGTCATAGAAGACCTTGATTTCAATATAACAATATGAAAGTGCACATGTAATTTCTCTTCTGATCACAGTAATACTAAACCAGTGTACATGGTAGTAATGTTAAACTAATGTGACAGAATAATACAAGTATAAAGTGATGTAAACCTATTAATATTATAGAAAGTTATTCATTTTATGCAAAGGATTCTAAGGAGTGATTTAAATAAAATTCCTTGTCTCTCTGATCTAGCTGAGCTCCTTTGATCAAAAGATGATAAGTCTGATCAACAAACTTAATATTAGCCAATTTCCATACAATGACTTCTTCTTACTCCTGTTCATGACATAGCTCAAACTTGAGTTCTCTGCTGTCAGGAGCTTGGCTGTCTACCACACCTCATCTTGAGGTACAGAGAGAAGAGGAGCGAGATCAGAGTTGAAGAGATTTATAGAGTATTGGTAACCTGGTCCATTTGACCTGCACGTTTTCCATAGTCAAGTTTAAAGGGCATGTAAAACTTCAGCAAATCAGGCCATAAATGGTTAATTGTATGAGTTGCTCCTTCAATGAAATACTGGAGCAAGTTGCAACCCCTAGCAAAAATGACCGTGTACTGAGTGTAAAAGTAATTTTTTACAGCAGATTTTGGTTTCACTCAGAGAGCTGCCTAGCATTTATTTTAACTCCCTGCACACTTTAGGTCTTGATTAAACAAAGTTGGAGCTGGGTGGTATCAAGATACGCATTTCCTCCATTTAATCAGATCACTGAAGACAGCCAACAAGAATATATAGTGTGTGAAAAGCCAGATATCCAGTGAAATTAAATGAGAAATCATAAGGCTGTGTTTTTAGGAATGGCCTTTCTTTTGTGGCTTCTGCTTTAGTGTATTATTTGTCAGATTTTTATAAGAACATTATTGCTTTAAGAAAAAAATTTAAACCCTGAGAAATTACTCTCAGTCTAACGAGTTCTTTTCCACTGACTACAGACATCATTAGGGGATGGCTATAGCCTGAGGCTGTGCATGAACTTTTTCTTCTAACTGTACACTTTATGTATAATTTAGCTTTCTTGCCTAAATTATTCAAGCAAATAGTGAGTGAAAATAATGGAGTTCACTGAAACCTTCCACAGTATTAAAATAAAACAGTTTTTTACGTTGATTTGAATTTTTAAGCTTTTTAATCATGGATTTCAAATGGAATACGCGTGTCTTCAGCTCTTCTCTGCTTGTCCCCCTGTGCCTTTTTTCAGTAAAAGAAAAGAAGAAAGGAAACGAACTTCAGCAAATATCCCATTAATGAATAAATGCTCCTTATGACTACTTGAGATAGAAGTAATGGTAGTTAAGCAAAACCTATAGACATAGAAAATACATTCAGCAAGTTTTATACTACAGGCTGTGTTATGTCTTTCAACCCAAATAAGGCCAGTAGCATAGCATATTTAAATACTGTTGAGTTGCTTTAAGCTCAAAAATACTGGTAGGGAATTCTGTGCAATAAGGAAACTAAAATCTAATACAAAGGCTATAATTTTGTTTAGATAATATGTTTCTAGTTTAATATTAGTCTTCAAAAAATTCTTGCTTTTAAAAATCTTGGAGCTTGATCCCATGCTAGGAAATCAGAACAGCTTCAGGAAACCCTGCAGATTTCTTCCAGGTGAAGAATCAGCTCTTACACATTTACTGTTGTAGCCAGTCCTCTGCAATCACGTGCTGCAAATTCTCTTTATATGTTACTGCTGATGCTAGTATCAATGTGATTAGTACTGTATCTAAATCTGGATCGCTTAATGAAGTGTACGCTGTTGTGAAAAAATATCCTGTGGAAACTGAGGAATTTTAGCAATATCTGCAAGCAGGTGCCTCTACAGCTCCTTAGTTCAGTTGGGTTCATTGAGCTTTAACTCCATGTCTGTTAGAAGTAGTATAATAGGAGTATAACAATGATTTATATATACATGTGTGTTTGTGTATATATAGATTTATATATATATTGGGAAAAAAGCCATGTCTAGACACTTGGTATGATTCCAGATGGAATGCAAATCTGCAACCCCGTTGCAGGCGAGCTGGTAGTGAGGGATCTCTCTGTGGGATTCAGAGCAGGCTTTCTTTTTGAGAAGCATGACATGAGGCAGAGATAAGTATAGCTTTAGCTGATTTCACCACCACTTACACACTAACCAATGTCTGTAGTTCGTCAGTGGGCTTTGGATTAATCCACAGAAGTGAAATATGTCTGTCTCTGGGTGCCTGGCATAGCTACTGTCACCCAGCTCTGTTCTTACACAGTGTGGCACCTCCTGTATCCACAGCACTTAGCTACTCAGGCTGCAGAATTACTGGGTGGCTTTCCCCCAGTCTGAGTTTATAAGCAGGGTATACTTCCAGACCTGGGAACCAGGTTGAATTTTTTGTTTGTTGTTGGGTTTGTTTGTTTGTGGGGGTTATTGTGTGGTTTTTTTGTTGTTTGTTTGGGGTTTTTTAAGTGTGTTTCATTAGATTTTATTATTTATGAGTTTGACAAAGAAAGAAATAGCACAGGAGTGGCCATCTTCCATACTTAGTCAAAGCCTTTCACAAAAATCGCAAAACAAGCAGGCAAGAATAAAGAAAATTTGAGCTCTTTGAGTTATTGAAACGGCATGGGATAATGGGTTTAAAAAAGAAGTTCTTTGATTTAATCAGTTCTGATACACTACCTCCTTCTCTTTGAGTTCTCGGACTCCAGAAATTAGGCACATGCAACTTGATTGTCCTATAATTTGAGAGCTAAGTGGATGTGGATCATTACAAGCCATCCTACTAGATTATTGTCACACCTGAGATGTGCTTGTCCATCAACCCACTGCCTGTCTCAGTACCGTGACAGTCCTCTGACCAAGCCAAGGTGGTCCTCAGGTCTAAATGTTGCAACTCTCCTGCCTTTTTGTTGAAAGCTGCTGGCACAGCTCAGGTAGAAGCTGGCAAAGATGGCTGGAAACCAGTGAGGGTGAGACTGTGAGATTTGCTCTGCTTTAGAAACAACTTTGATAAGATGTTAACTCTAGATTCTTTGTTATTACTTTTTTTCTTTCATGACTGTTTCTTTAAAAGAGGTGATTGTTTTCTAGTGAGAGCGGATTTTTGTAATATATTTTTTTTTAATTTGTTGAAAACCTGCTTTCCTGATTGTAGGTTATTTTGTGTCACTGCTAGGCTCATTGTATGTTAACATCTTTGAGTTAACATTGTACTTACTGGCATCAGGGGCAGTTGCATGAATTAACCCAAACACTTAACATTTAGTTCTGTACGATTCATAGTATGAACAATCTGTGGTTTTGCTGAAGAACTTTCTGAAGTAAAGCATGGTGATTTTTGCAATGATGGGTGTTGACTTGTCCTTAGAAAAGGAGCAGTAAACAGTAGATCTACTAGATGACCCTCTCTCTCTTGTTTCCATTTTGGTCTTATAACTATGCAGTGTTTGATGCTGCACAAGAAACTAATATTCACTTATTATCATACACAGTGCATCAGTCTTTTCCCCCCTACTTAGCACAAGAAAGGATACACAATCTTGATGTAGCAGTTCATTGGGAAGTAGCTTTTTACTTGTCTACATTTATTTAGTTGCTCTTGAGTCTTCAGTACTGGAGGGAGGGCAGGGCAGGGCAGGCAAAATATTCAGCTAAACCAAGGTAGAATTACAGAACTGGGAAGGATAATATTCAAGTGAAAGCATACGAAACTGAGCTGCTCAGTTAATTACCCAGTAAAGTCTAGACTGTGAAATCCTTTGACAGTATGACATCCTTTTCCCACTAAACTCATGTTCACCAAAGCCCAGCTCAGCATCACATGAGAAAATTATTCTTCCAGGGATGTTGGACATATTGTACATCCACAAGATCAGCATAGAACTACTCAACTCCCTGTTTGTGTCAGGAGATTAAAATGCTTGGTGAAGCCAAAATGATTTCTCATTACATAGCTGTTTCCTTTCCTTTTTCTCTTTATGCATTACAATTTTCCTTTCTTTTTTTAAAATTTTTTTTTTACTAGCAATATATCTCAGGTTGTATTGGTGTTTTGTGGTTGTCTGTCATTTGACTGCCTTCATGAGGTGACCTGTCAGCTCAAAATCCAAGTGCCTCGGACATTCCCAATTTGTGCTTGCCACTGCAAGGTAGAGGAATCAGTGTTTTTCTCATCTTCATTTTTTTGAAATAGAATTTAAACCCTTTTTAGATGACTGGTAGGTTTTGTGAGGCTTGTGCCCATGGAGCCCTTTATAGGCTGCAATATTGCTCTGTGCTTGCTCTTCTATCAGTCAGCTTGCCTAAAACTTAGTCTGGTGCCTTCCCATAGATACTTTTTGTCCATGCATTTTTAAGGTAATTTCCAGGCTTTAGGTTGAATGTTTCATCAGAAGAGGAAAAAGCAGCTTTGCCTGATCATCCTGCAGACATGATGAAGTACACTTACCAGTACATCCAGCAAATGGAATTTTTATGTTGCACTCAGCCCTTGTCACTTCTGCCCAGGGATGGATTAATGGCAGAGCTGATGGGGCCATGGCCCTATTCCCCCAAACACTATGGGACCCTGGCTTCTCCTGTCATCACAGAAACTTCTACTGTGGCTCGCAGCCAAAGCGCTTCATGAAGATACATTACTTGGGGAGAGCTCAAAGATTTCCCTTTGGAGGGGGCTCATTAAGCACACCATCTTCAGAGATGGTGCAACCACTCCTACACCTCTCCCTTGCTGGATCTCCAAGCCCATGTCCTGGGGAAGTGTTGACTTTTCTTGTAAATGTTTGTAAACTTTTGCTGCTTTATATATTGAGGTATCTAATAGGACAAAAATCTGTTTTGCTTCTGCTTTTACTGCATTAGAGTAAGGGCAGCCCGCTTGGAAACACTGACAGGTCTATCAATTACTCTCATGTTCAGAGTCTGGTTTTGCTGCGTGTTCCCTGGCCTTGCAGTGGTCCCATGCAGAGTCTTGCCCTGCTCTCTCTGACTTCTCCATCCAATTCGAGCCAGCTTGCTGCAGAGCTCTCCAGTTCATTGTCTTGCCTCTCTGACTTGTAGTCACCAAAAACTTTCCTCTTCCTACTTTTGATTGTTTGGTTTGGGGTTTTTTTAGGTCCTTAGTACTCCTTCTGTTTGACCTGGGCTAGTAAGAATGTCTTGAGTTGCTTGTCCTAACATTCCAGCTGAATTTCTCTGTATTACCAAATAGACTTAACTGAATTGCTTTAAAATATTGAGGGCTAATCAGTGACATTTTGGTTGCTCTGAAAATACTTAAGAATTTAATTCCAGACTGGCTGGGGAAGAAAGAAAATTCTGGATATTTTTCAGAAGACTACCAGAAAATGAAGGGTTAGCTGCTGCTTACAGCACTTGCATTAGACTTGTTGAAGGGAACTGAGTACACATAAATGACCTCACCCATAAACATGTCTCTTCCTTTCTTCATGAATGTTTAATTATAGGTGACAAAGGGACATCCCCAGCAAAAGAAATTTATGGCAATCCTGTCTAAAGCTTGGTGGGATAAGACATTTTTGCAAGGATGGGGAGACACTAGGATCAAGATCCTGCTGTAGCAGTCAGTCATAGCATGGTTTGAAAGTGTGGTTTGGTCCTGGTTAAGTGGCGTAAATCCCCAGGCTGTTTGATTCTGAGAGAGAAGGCAACATTGATCCATTCTGTGGAAATACCCTGCTTTTTTTTTTTTTTTTTTTTTTTTAAGAAATAAAATTTTAAAACAATTCCCCAGATATATGAAAATGCTCTGTGCTGCTGTTTGGTTTCTTGCAGGAGGTAGGCAAGGAAGGTCTCTGAGATCTTGGTGAACTCTTCAAACCAGGGCTCTTCAGCTGTGGGTTTGGAGACCATAGAAAGCATGCTAGTCACCATGAAACTGTTTTAAACATATTTTTAAAAGCTATGCATGTGCATTCATGCACATCCAACTCTACAAAAAATGGCAAATGGAAAGAAAAAATGAGGGGGAGAAAAATTTACTTTTACTTGGTTTTATTTGAAAGGTTACTAGGACCTTAGATCACAGAAAGGTTAAGCATTATCACTCTGCTCATTGAACTACAGAATAAAACAGCAGCAGTGGTGTGAAAAATTGAACCCTCTAGGTCATTTGTTTTTTCTTACAAGTGTCTATAACAAAATGTTTTGTTTCAGGTCTAATGGAACATTTCATTTTCAAGCTAAATAAATTTGTGTATATTTGGTTTGGTTTTGCAAGAAATAAACACTTACATCTAGGTCAGTTTGATAAAGAATTTTTTCCACGTCTTTCTCCCACATATTTTCATTTTCAAGTGTTTACTGTTGAGTCTCTCATGCTCTTGAAACTTAGTCCTCTAACCTTCTTTGCCCTTAAACATCTACTTAGTTCTCCTTGTAAAGCATTTTGTGATGTTACTTTTGAAAGCTGCAATATCAAAATATTTTTTGTTGTGATGCATTAAATTCAGGATAGCATGTTCTATGTTCTTCCCATACTTAACGCTCCTCTGCAGGTGTCTGCAAGTACTCAGGAAATGTAAAAACTCAAACCAGTCTGTTAAGTTCAGAGCTGTAAAAAGTAAGAGTTTTGACTTGGTTATATTTCAGTTGCATAATTTATTTTATTGTGCAGAATTCTAAGAGGGATAAAGTGACAGTGGATGAAGGCGATAGAGAAAAGAGAGGGAGGTTGGCCTTGTTTGAACCCATCGTTCCAAGATAAACACAGACATGAGGGTTTCTGGCCCAAAATATTTTCAGGTGCTTTTAAAATGGAGGTTATCTTAACCATTTCACTTTTTAAAATGTGAGCTGCATTTAACAGATGCCATGAACCTGAGGGAGCAGGAAGCTCTGTTTTCCCACACAGACCCTACACAGTGTCAGTGGGAACAACACTAACATCTAGGACCTTTTTTCTAAGTGTGGTCAACCTAAATTTGAGAAGTGGTTCCAGGACAGTGAAAGCAGCTCCTTTTGGAAGCCCACACAGTCATTGCCCATTGCTATGACTACCCAGGGTTACTGATAAGTGTCAGCCATAAGAGCACTACAGATGTCTGGGATATCTCTCAAGCTTTGTCCAAACAGGCCAACATGTAGTCAACAAGCAGTATCAATACCTGCCTAATCAGTGAGAAGAGGTGTGTGTAAGCAAACCCCAAACCAAACAACATGATAAGCCACTCTAGCAGGGCACAGTGCTCACCTTCATGTCTTGAAACCTGTTGAGAGGTTAATAGCACTTATGATAGGTTATTGGTAATGCTCTTCAAGGCCTGCTCTCACAGTATTTTCTTGGGACAGGACAGTGAGAGAAGTGGAGAGAATCCTACAGATGCCTCTGCCACACTGCTGGCACTCTGTTGTTCTTTGAGACCATTTCTCCACCTCTAGGTGTTCTTCCAGAGTAACATTCCTCAGTAGCCATAATTTTTTTCCCAAGTAAGATCACAACAGATGGTTACACTGGTAAGATGCGTGTTTTCCTCACAAAAGAAAACAAAACAAAAAAAAGTCCTACTTTGCAACTCTGTTTTGCATGAAATGCAGAGGTGAAAAATGTTGCCAAATTTGAGAGCATATTTATTTATCTCTTGCTTGGCTTTGTATGATTTCAAATTACTAGGCAAGGTGCAAAGAATGAAGAGTTAGGCCCAGACTCACCAAAGAAAGGGAAACTGGCTGAAATGCCACTTGGATTGAAATTCTTTCCAGAGTGAGAAAATTTTCCTCCTGACATCCTCTTGTTCCCCTATTTCTCCTTCTACACTTTTCTTTCTTTTACAGAGCTCTTTTCAGCTACTTTTCCAATCTGATTTCTGAACCACGTCTTCATCCAGCTATTGTTTCTCCATCCCATCCAGGGAACTAGCTAGCTGCTTCTTTTTTGCCTGGTACAGATTGTTTGGCAGGGATACTTCTAGCCCCTTCTTTGTTCCCCTGTAAGAAATCTCACAGTTTGTTCTGCTTGCTATTTTTATGACTCCCATTTATTTTTGCTGGTACCTTGGGCATCATGACCCCAACGCACTTTGTACATTCTAAAGAAATGACAAAAAGAAAATTCCCCCCCCCAAATATCTTCTGTTTAGCCAACCCATTTTCCAACCTGTATTAGCTGAGGCAAAAACAGGACAAAAGAAAACTCTGCTGCAGGGACTTTGAGGTTTTCACATGCTGACATTTTTTGGGCTGGCAGCCGGCCTCGCTTCACCATGCGGCTCTTCAAGAGGTGGCATTTCAATGCCGTGTGTCCCAGAAGCATGGGGAAGGCGGGCAGCAGAACTGATGGGCCACCCTGGGCCAAGTCCTCAGCCAGGAGAACCTCTGGAGACACAGGCACAGCTATTGCCGATTATTTCTTTTATGCTTTCCCTCCCGCTTTGTTATTATGCTTCAGCTTTGAAACCGAGCTTTGTTTCAGCCTGGTAGCCCGTGGCAGTGGACTGGAGAGAGGAGACTTTTACTGAGCTACCAAAGGCATTGTGTGAAGGGGAAGAAAATGTGTGAAGAATTGAAATGATATGGTTATACTGGGAGTTTGTTGTGGTGGTAACACTGGCTCACATCTTCTGGTAGCTAATGGAGCATGGTGGGATGATCTGAAGATGAAATGAGTCTGATATGCTAGGACATGACATTTAAAAAGAATGGTGAAATCATATTTCTTATTTTCTTTTGTGCAGAGAGAATAGATCTTGGCTCTTGATACAAAGTGTGTGATTGTAAACTACTTCCATTCTGGATCTTGCCTTCAAAATAGGAGCCAAGCTCCTCCCTCTTTCCCTTTTGTTTTACGGCTGAAGACTGTGCACAAAACACTTTGTAGAGTCTGAAGAATGGATCCTGAGCTCAACCAGGCCAGTGCTTGCAGGCAGCACTACCAGATGCCCTCCCCATTTGCAAGCCACCATCCAGCTGCTGGCTCTGATGTTCATGGAGATGAATGGCAGTATAGAAAGGTGGACAAGGGATACTTCAGAGGTCTTGCTGCCAGCGAGAGGAAAAATTGATTCAGGCAAACTCTGGTGATACTGGCATTAAACAGAAATTGTTTGATTGAGGAAAGTGGTTTGGGACAGGTGAAAGTTGGAACATGAGTGCAGAAATATCTGTTTTCAACATATTTGTAATCCCAGCAAGGGCAAAGGGGATCATTTACCCCTTGAAGTGATTGCAGGCAGGTTGGTATGTGGGTTTTTTTCCTAGCCAAGCTGGTTGGTTAAAGTTGTTTAAATGTCATCAGCCAAATAAGCTGCACAGTATCATTTTTTTCTGCTCCCTAATTGGCTGTCAGGTAAGTGCTTCTAATGTGAACATGTGCAAGCTGATATGCAACATGAGTAATATCACCTTAAAACTCTCTTTTGATGCAGATGCGTGCCAGTGAAACCACATCATAGGTAAACGTGCACTGATAGGAAGCACAAAAGGAGTGTTAGCATTCCTGGGACAAGTGATAAAAAGAAAAATAACATGAGACTGGATATGCCTAGAAATCTTTTTCAGTAGTCACCCATTCCTAATAATCAATGTGATTTTTATGGCAGTCATTTTGAGCTCTAACTCCTTCAACTGAACACAGAAGTAATTACATGCGTAGATATCCTTAATTTGCTTTTGTGTAAATTAAAGCTAGATGCCAGCTTAACTTATGCACTGTCTTTTCCTGAGTGCTTTTATAGATTTTTTTTTTTTCTTTTGAAGATCAGAAATGAAAGCACCCATCAAATATGATAAGAAAAAGGATGTTGCTGGTTTTGCCTGATTGCACTTTTTTTTTTTGGTGTATAATGAAGAGCTTGCTACTTGTGAGCAGGGAGAGGATTTAATGAATCACAAAAGTACATAATTTATTGTAGAATGTATTCCACACATATTTCAGAACAAATTCTATGGAAAATGTATGTGAGTCGTATTTCTATGAATCAGACTCTAGGAATATTTCCTTACAAACAGCTTGTCTTACATTTTTATAAAGGAGCTGCAGCATTTATAGCACACCATTGAATTAACATTTGTGGTTAAAAATGCAGCCCAAGAAATTAAAATGATATTTGAAACATAAATCCTGCGTGCTAACAACTATCCTTATAGAAGCCAGCCAGAATCAACAGACATAGCCTGTTTTCTTCAAGGCTCTTTCTGGCAACCAGTTCTCAAAAAACATCTGTGCAAATGCAAGGGGGAGAAGGGAGGGGGGGGGGGGGANGGGGGGGGGGGGGGGGGGGGGGGGGGGGGGGGGGGGGAAGCCCCAACAGGAATAGAAGGCATCAATGGTTAGGTGTGTTATAAATACATTATTACTTCATTGTAATGGTATACAGGCTTTGGCGAGACTGGGGTGACCTCACTGGCTGTCAGACCTTGAGTTATTCCCGGGGAAGAAGCGCACACCATGGGGTGCCTGCGCGGCACCGCTTCGGTAGCACACCCAGATAACATAGAGGGACCCGAGGGAGGTGGCTCTCCCCTTCAGCTCCACCCTCTTGAGACCCCATCTGGAGCACTGTGTCCATCTATGGAGCCCCCAGCACAAGAAGGATGTGGAGCTGTTGGAGAGGGTCCAGAGGAGGGCCGCAAAAATTATCAGAGGGGTGGAGCATATCTCATATGAAGACAGACTGAGAGAGTTGGGGTTGTTCAGGCTGGAGAGAAGGCTTCAGGGACACCTTATTGTGGCCTTTCAATACTTAAAAGGGGCTTATAAGAAATATGGGGACAAACTTCTCAGCAGGACCTAATGTGTGAAGAATTGAAATGATAGTGATATGTCCTGTCCTGGTGATAGGACAAGGAGTAATGGTTGTAAACTGAAAGAGAGTAGATTTACATTTAGACTTAAATATTAGGAGGAAATTTCTTAAAATGTGGCTGATGAAACACTGGAACAAGATGGCTAGAGAGGTTATAGAAGCCCCATACCTGGAAACATTAGGTCAGGTTAGGAAACCAGGGTCAGGTTTGGTGGGGCTCTGAGCATCAGTTGATGTCCCTGCTTACTGCAGAAAGGGTTGGACTAAGTGACCTTTAAAGGCCTCTTCCAACCCAAACCATTCTATGATTCTCTCACTCCATAATTTCTGTACAAGTGGGAGTTGTTGGGTTGGATTCATATCAGACCTGGCCATGAGGGGACTTAAGAGCTCTTGCTAGGCTGGTTCCAAAGTAAGTGTGCAGAAATACTTCAATTAGTTACTGAGACGTTCTCACTGATACCTCTACCACCTCAGTCTCAACTTGACTAAATGCTTTTTTGAGTTCATCTTTGAACAAAAAAATCCTGTTCTCACCCCTGAATATTGGCTAATGATTGCAGGTACTTAGCTTCAGGCAAAACTTTTTCCTAAAATGCGAAGGCATCGGTCCCCTTTAAAACCAGCACATAAATAATCTTGGAGTCCCTAAATCATTAGCAGCAGAAAAACTGCTGGCCAATTATTTGGGAGGTTTTTTGAGTTATGTGAAAAGGCTCAGCCTCCTACAAGAATTTTGAGCAGAAGAGAGAATATTTTGCAACAGAATAAACTGCAACAGGAGGTAGCTTTATAGAGATATAGGCTGGACTTATCTTCTAGTGTATTACTGCTTAGCAGGCAACTATAGACAAGTTTGTGTTATATGAAGCTCTGTGCAAGTATAGACTTGTAGACCACCTCCAGTTTTCCATCACATCTGGTTCAATATGTCAAAACCATGGCTGCAAGCGTGAAGTTGATTGTACTAATTGAAAAATTTTTTAATGCTTCAGTGATGCTCTTCAGACTTTTCCTCTAGGGTTATGAGAACTAGACGGGGAGAAAGGTGATGTTGCAAGAAGAGATGGGGTGTTTGAGTCTGTAAGGTGCAAGATAGTTGGAGCTATCAAGCTTCTTGATAGGGGAGCAACTACAGTGAGGGGAATGATAAAGTTCCTGTCCTTCTTCATCACTCCTGCAGCTATTCCTGATGGCTAGCCAGACAAGTAATCTGAAGGGTGAATGCCCCAAAACCTAAAGGAAATAAATGACCAAATGTAGCTAGTGTAGGTACTTTGGTTGTCTTGTCTTCTTCTGTGGTCATCGCAGCTGGGTCCCTGTGGCTGCCACATCCCACATCTGTGTTGCTCAGAAATGCTCCATGCTAGCTGTGCACCCTTTCCACTGAAAACAATTAAAAAACCAAAAAGAAACCTGAGATGTTTCAAAAGGCTCTGGAATATTTTCCAATTAAAAACAATAGTCTTCCTTAAGGTGCTTAGCCCCAGATATGTAGGTGCAGAGGCAACCAGGTAAAGACACTCAGGTGTTGCCAATCACCAGGAGGAAGGCGTGAGCTCCTGTTAAGCCCACCTGTGCCCAATTAGGGCTGGGCCCAACTGCACATGAGCAGAACTGGGGGGCCAATAAAAGGTGGGCACCCAAACCCATGGGGAGCTCACTCTGGAGCTGCCAGAGAAGAGGTTAGTTGAGTCTGGAGCGTTAGCACTGAGATAGGCTGACTGGATCCAAGGCAACTATTGGAGTGCTGTTCTTACACCTTGGCAAGAACACCTACTGGATCTCAAAACACCGCGGTCTAGGAAAGGATTATCTGCAGCTTGTAGGGCCATGGGGTCTAAATACAAACTGCATACAGCATCCTTTGGGGCATGAGGGCAGCCAAATTCAGGCACTTTGGATCTCTGCAGACACTTGAGGCCAAGAAAATGTACCTCACTTGGCTTCCCACTTCGTGTTACTTGTGTTGCTGAGACCTTTGACAGGGAACATGTTTTATCCAGAGGTATTTTAAGAACAGGCTATTATTATTAGAAGCAGAAGATAAGCAACTAGAAATAATTAGAAAACTTCAGTTATTTCTTTTTAATCAGAAGTAAAATATCTTCTTAGACAAAGCACAAAGCTGGTGATGTGACTGGTGCTGATCTGAATTTCAATCTATACTCTTCCAGAGGGGACCAGGACCTTCCACTCATATCATCATCTTGTTTGTGTAAGCAGTGGAGAGGGAGAAAAAGTCCCCTGTACACCTTTCTTCTTTAACTGTGGTGGGAAAGAATCGAAGCTGCTGCTTCTCTCTCACTGTAACACACACCACATGATGGGATATATCCACAGGGGAGTCTGGTGACCATGACAGGACAGCAAGCTTGTGATCAGTGCAGCCTGGTCCATGGGCTGTGATGCTGAGCAAGCCTTTTATCAGCACAGATCCAGCTCAGGATTGTGGCTCCAGCCCTGCCAACACTTTACATCACACTAAGCACACTGTAGGAGCATTTGTTTGCCAGTTCAGAGGCTGTAACAGTATGTCTTTATTCCAGACATGTTTTTTTTCACAGCTTAGTAAAGCTATTACAGTTGAATATGGAGAAAAAAGGAACCGCAAGGCATTTTCAAGACTTTATTGCCTTTTTTTTATGTGTCCCCCCTGTTAAGTAGGTATTGGTATCAGTGGAGTCAATCTAATTTTGCTATTGGATAACCACATCATGGCCAAATAAAAAAATGGCATTTTATATTAGCCGTTTTTGGAGAGGATTATGCTGTCATAAACAGGCTCAGCAGGAGTTTCAACCGGGTATTGATGTGTAGTAATATGCTTGAAATGTCTACTTCTGCTTTCTTCACATGGGACAATGGTCCCAGCTTTTGTGGCTCTCACAGATCAGCTGAAAGCAACTGCATGTTCAGTGCTTTATATTCTGGTTTTTATCTCGCTCATTACTAACTTTGCTTAAAAACCAGCAAGTCCAATAGTACTACTCAGGTATGGCAAGTAACATCTGTGAGCTATCGTATGCAGATTGAAAAAAACCCCAACTTTTGCTGCTAAAACATCTACTGGTTTGCATGGAGCTCAATTAATTTTATTGTTGACCGTAACACAAATTTAAGAGAGATGTTGTGCAAAAGACCTGTATTTAAAGAGAACAGATGAGCACCCCTCCCTGTTTTGTTAACATCTCAAGTCATTAACATTGGAAAAGGGAGAATTGTTTTGGGTTTACACTGATCACCCCTCCTTCCTATCTGCTTTTCCTTCTCCTGAAAAATGAGGAGAACTAGTAATCCAGCTTTGCCTGTGCAACCATACAGACTTGTGCTGCTCACCACTAAAGGCTTTGGGACCATCTGCAGACATCTGGCAGATGAACCTGGTCTGTCTGCCTCGTCTTATCTTCCACTAGACATTTTGGATCCATTTTTCAAAGCACCCTGTAAAAGATTTGCATATTCAAAAGGGGAATAGAATTTCCAAAGGAGAGGATGCTTACCTCTCTTGCTTCCTGATGAAGTGGATGGGAATAGAACTGGCAGCAGTATTGGCTGGGAGAGGGTTAAGCTGAAGTCCCAAAGTCCTTTTATAACTTCCCTCTTGAGTTCACTCCCATTGCTGTTACAGTTTGGGGTGGAATAGTCCTCTGGATGTCTGCAGGAGCTTTGCTTTTAACATCAGTTAAAGCCTAAGAGCTGGGATTTTTTCCAAGACATTTCACACTTTCTTTTGAGGTTGGGGCCAAAGTTTAGATGTTTCAATACGCAGTGTACAGGCCCCCAAACCCTTGCCTGGAGCAAGCCTGCAGACCACTAATTCAATAGGAGACATGGCCTAAGTAATCCATGTTAATGATGTGCCTATTTAAGCTGTGTTGCCTGATAGGAGATGTCTGGTATCTATTAACCCGTATACCAGTTACCCTCTGAAGATGGGGAAAAGGCTACTTTTCAACAACACAGGCTATAAAAGATGCAAAAAAAAGTGCTAGTGTAATTTTTTGTCTCTGTTTCCAAAGGGGAAAAACTGGAATGCTACTTGGCAAATCTTAGGCACCAGACATTAAAGAGTGGCTACTGTAAACAAGGTAATAGAAGCTATGTCATCTCTCCCCATTGCCTCCATGTGCAGCCTCTTATTTATGTTTCCTTGGAAAAGAAGTCTCTCACTCTTGGCATGGATAAAAGTGCAAGATCCCGGGAAGGTGGAGTAGTCCTATAGACCTCACTAGACTGATGTCAACTAAGCCCAGCAGAAGCAGTGCTCAGACATCTACAACAAGGAGCTAAAGGGTAGAAAAGGCAAAAACAGGGGGTGTTATTGCTGTTTACTTTGGTTTTGTTTACTCTGAAAGCTCAGCATTCCTTTTCTAGCTAAACTAATCAGATTTGGAGAGGTGGCTTTGAGCACACATGCAAAACTCCTGTATCCAGCAGTAAGCTGCCATCAGCTGAAGGTTGTGTGGTTTTGTGGTCAGGGATCCAAATATTCCCTTTACTCAGATGCAGCTTCCTGGCTTCCTCTGAGGGAAATGTTTGCTCCTGGCCTCCACCCGCTCTCTTCTGGCGTGGCTGAGATGAAGCACTTGATGGGTCTCCTAGAAGATACTGAAGAGCATGAGGTTGGGGTCTTTTTTTTTTTTTTCTTAAAGGAGAGGAAATTTGGAAATGCCATAAGTATTATTTCAAGTTTGTCTGTATTTAAACTGAAAGATTCTTATCAAATTGTTGCCTGGTGTATGTTAGCACATTACCAGGGACTTCAGAGTGGTGATGTTGACATATATCTTCTGAGGACCTGGCCTTTATGTTGTTAAAAATTCCCATTTTTGCATGACTCCAGCCATAACCTTCTGCAGTCAGTGTTAATTCACTTGGTATAACAAAACTTCAGATATGCTAAAGTAAGGCTGGATCCTGCAGTAATAAAATATTGATTTGGGTTGCTGGGAAGGAGAAAGAGGCTGGTGGCTGGGGGGAAGTAAGAGAGATTTTTCAAGTAAGAATTGTGTCAATGGCAATGAAAAGCACTGAATTGAACTCCCCCTTCCTTTTTCTTTTTCTTTTTCTTTTTTTTTTTTTTTTTTTTTTTTTTTTTTTTTTTTTTTTTTATTTTTTTTTTTTTTTTTTTTTTTCTTCTCCATCAGTAGGGGCATATTTCATGAAGTCCCCATTGCGGTTAGCTACGCTGAGCCTATTTGCATACTTAGAGAAGGTCCCCGTATAGAGGAGTTCAGTGAATACCTCTGGCATTTCATATTTAAGTTCTAAATATAAATGCAGTCTAGAAGGAGTTTTTCTGTGAAACTATCCTAACTGCTTGCTTTCTCTCTAACTAGACTTCTTAATGGCGTGATTTTCTATGCTAGGGAAGTTCTGATTATAATATAGGCGTAAATGTGCATGTTGTGCACCCTTGTTAATTGAAAGGCTGAATATTTAATGTGCCGAGGGTGCGCATCTATTTACTGAGTGCACAAGGAACCCCGAGCACAAATAGCCCATAGATATGCGGGCCAAGACTTGCATTTACACTGCTTTGGGTAAAGACAAGAACTTCTGGACCACTAGGACAATTTGGCATATCAGCCTGGCACACAGCGATGTGTGATTAAAAAACAATTCCACAGTGTGGATCCATTTGAATACCAAGTTATTTTATAAAGCCTGCCCTGTGTGTTTTGAATGCACATTTGCTCTTATGAATAACAGGAATTGTTTGGCTTGGCCTGCCTTTGTGCTGGTGCCAGCTGGCACGGAGCGAGGCTGTGACACATGACACTACAGCTGTGTCCACATGTTTCTGCCTTGCAGTATCCACTTATATAATTTACTTTTTTGATCCACAGTTGAACTATTCGAGTGAGCGTAATTTGCTTTTTTGATCCAGAGTCGAACTATTTAAGTGAGCTCATCAAATTACACATGCCAGCCGCTTCTGTGAAAATACTTATTTTGCCACTGTCGAAAAAACCAAAAGTGTGTTCATTATTAGACACGTGTGACAATGAAGCAACTTTATCAGACTCATTGCAAGTAAAAGATACATCCCTAATTGAACTTGATTATTTACTCCACTTGATACACATAATTGCAAGACAACAGCTCATTATTTAATCAAATGAGCCATTAAAAGAGTAACTAATGATGACCTTACTGTAACTGATAGACCAGACCATGAAGCTGCTAATGTTTTCCTGTACATTGTTGGGATGTTCTTATTTGCCATTGATGTAGGGTTTACAGTTGGGCAGCGGTAACCAGCTAACTCCAAATTAGTATGACTTTTTTTCAATCTGTCACAGGAACCTCTTTTGATGCAATATTGTGTTTAAGATTGGTAAACTTGCAAAAAATATAACTGAAATTGAACTTAACCTAAACTGGATGTGGTACTCTAAAACTCTTGTTAAAGAAAACACGCCAGCTCGATTCCAGATATTCAAGACTAAGACAGGAAATATAAAGAAAATATACAGCATTTTTCAGCTTGATGGTAAAGCAGAAATAACATGGCACTAATGCAGACAGCATTTTCACATAAGCCTATTTCATTTTATTTACCTCTTCAATCAGAATGAAATAGGAGAGGGCATGGGTTTAGCTTTTTCCTCCAAATTTGGGAAATGCTACCCAAGCGTTTTATTCCCAGCTCGCATAGAGCTCTGCTGCAATATGCACTGTCTTGTGTTAATTCAGTGCAGCTTTTCCAATGTCAGGTCTTGTACAGACCAAAGTAGCTGCGTATTATCCGCCGTATGGTCCTGGTAGAGCAACACGCCGCGTTACAGAGCTCGGGTCACAAGTTCATGGCAGAAATGATTCATGTAGCCTGAAGGAGGGAGCCTAAATTCAATATGTGAGACCCAAGAGGAGAGTGAGGGGCTGATGCTGGTGGGTGCCCTTATCCTGGGCTCTTCCCCTGGCCCTTCTGGCTCTTGCAGAAGGAGCAGAGAAGGTACGGGGAGGGGCAGTGCTGTTTCTGATGGTGTGTGCATGTGGTGACCTGAGCTGTGAGAGTTTCTTAATTTTTTTTTTTCTTTTTTTTTTTTTTTTTTGCCATATATCTATACGCAGACACACACACATGTATATATATACATGCAAGGGAAAAGCTGACCTGGGTTTGAACACAGTTCACAGAGAGCTGCGGTGAGAACTGAGACATGCATGACAACCGAATATTAAATTCTGTTAGCACTTGGAGTTATTGGGCAGCAAAGAGCTTTAAAGAAACCAAAGCAATGGAAGTTTAACAACAAAAAGAAAGAGGAAGTGGAACTTTAAAAGTCTGAGTGTTTTCTCAAGGCACTCAGTAAGTATTATGTTCTTGGTCAATAACATCACCTTTATGATCATATTGACAATGTGTGCAGAAATGTATGTGGCATGGCAAATTGCAATTTAATGTCAAATGACAATAAAACAGTCGGAGATTATTCAGCTGAAACAAAATATCACTTTAATTAAGCATTCCACAGGATAGCTGTAACAAATACATTATTAACACATAAAGTACTGCGTTTCAGGTAAGGCCCATGCTATCAGAAAGCAAAATCAGACCCAGGGCTGACAGTCCATATTTCACTCGTCCCATTGTGCCGAGGTACAGCAGCACATATAATCAGATCCAGTTGCCCTTGAAGCCAAAAGGGAGCCTTTCCATTTTAATGACCCATGAGTTACCACACGGACTGAATTTGAGGCAAGACTTGGAAAAACTTACTCTTAGACTTTGCAATGAAATTGCATGTTTGGTTTGGTGAACCTCAAAAAATTTATCAGTTTAATTTCTGGGGCTTCTCCTAACTCACTGAACTTGTAGTGCCCCCAGCTCAAGCCTGGAAATCTCACGGATAGGCTTTCCCTTGTGGATTTTGGTGCTTCCTGTGCACAGTGAGACTGTGGGGAGCGAAACCCAAGGTCTCACTCGCCTGTGATTTAGACACCATTGGGGTACGTGTTGTGTGGGCACCTTCCGGAGAGAAGATAAAACCAAGCATCATAGACCTGTGTAAATACAGGTGTTAAATGATTTTTTTTGTTTTCCAAGCTGCTGAAAGGTTTCTCTGAGTTTTATGGTGGGGTGGCTCTTGCTTTATTTGCTTGTTTCCTTCTTCTTTTCCTAAATACAATGGCATAATCAAGCTGAAATTCAGTAAAATAAATACTTGCTACTGTTAATGTTATCAAATCTTTTGATAGCCAGTTTCATCAGACAAACTTTAATCAGAGTTTGGTTTCTTTTAGGATGCATATTTGTATGAAACTTCATATTTAAAAAACCATGTTTTACTGGGGTGTGGGAGAAGTGACTAGTATCGCGTTTCACTGAGAGCCTGAGGAATAATCTGCACTCTGTATCTTGTTTGGCAAGTTTTAAGTTAGGGAGGAACAAGTAGGCTGTATGTATAGACTGTGAGAAAAAACCCGAAAGCAATTAAGTTGCATTTTTAGGTATTAGACAACTCCCTTATATTCATTAATATGCAACAAAAAACTGCAAGGTGGCTTGATATCTCCATGAAGACCTTGAAACTCCTTAAGTGTCCATCTCAGCAGAATGTCTCTTTCTTTCCTGACTTTTAAGTTTAGCGTTTCAAACAATGAACATGAGAGTTACATCGCATGAAACATACACAAACGCATGTACGTGTGTGCTGCTTTTAAAGGGCTAGATCCCAACCCAGTTAAATAAATAAATGCAACTGCTAGTGTGTTGAATCAAACCCTTAATACATTGGGTCATTCCTGTCCTGAGCTTTATGTCTGAAAGGTTTTATCATCACTTCCCAGTTGAGGAAGCCCTTCTGAAGTGGAAGAGTTCTTCATCACCATCTCCCTGGGTCTTGGTCCTGGCAGATCATGGATACTCTGTCGTAGCATGAATCATTTCATATCAACTGTGAGAGTTTCAAAGGAGTTGGTGCGCAGATACTCTGTGGTATGAAACGGAGGCGAACTGTGGAAGAGCAATAGTTAGCAGAGGGATGTTGCCTCTTTTTTGTCCTGGGGAATAGAATATTGCATTAGTGTAATGTAAGGGGTTTTTTCCATAGTTTTTCCTTTTATAGTAGAACTTGTTAAAAAAGTCTTGGGCATTTCTATGTCTTGTGCAACCATTTTTTCCAATTCTTAATTTACGAATTATCTTCACTCTTGGTGGAAACTCCTTTGTCTGCTGACAGCATCTGATATTTTTGTTTGTTTGTTTTTCCAGTAAGAAATTATGTATGATGATTTTTTTCCTCCTTTCCTCCCACCTAGCCAGAGCTTTAATCTTTGAACTGAGCATCCCTAGCTAATTTGCTGCCAACAATTATAATGATTTTTCCCTTTTTAATCAAAATAATCTTGTGATACTGCAGATTTAGACTCTTCTTTCACTGTACTTACTATAAAGTGGCAGGCAAATGAGTTAGAGGGATTTGATTAACCTTGCAATATTTAGGAAACCAAAATTTGTAATTATCTGACTGCACGTATGCCAGATGCAACGTATTAATTTGGAAGGTCAGATTGGTTAATTGTCAGTTCTTGTTGACAGAGTTTGAATTTTGAATCAAAATATGGCTTGTAAGGAGTAAAAAGAGCTTGCTAAGTTTTTGGTTGTCCATTAACTGTTAATTCTCTGTGACATTTGGTTGTTTTGTCTTTCTCCTCTTCTGCCCAAGTGTCATGCCAAGAGCTTGTACAACTGTGTAATATGCATGTAAGCCTGAGTTTCTGGGCTGATGGCGATAAGATTCATAGTGATGGACTCTGATGGACTCTGAGTCATACAATTTTGCCAGGAGTGACCAGACTTTATGTCAAATATAAGTTATCTTTAATGTAGTTGGAGTTTGGAAGGTCTTCTGCAACCACTTCAGGAGAGAAAAAGTGGTCTGACTATAAAAACTTGTAGAAATTATTCTTTTAAAGTCTAGACATAGGGGTGAAAAGAGAAGAATTAGTCACTGATATTTAGTGTTTCCTACTATGACCAAGGTGCTGGACTTGAATTTAAAGCAGCCTTGTGGGGCAGTGTCTTGATCTCTCAAATAAGCTGAGTGAGTTTAGTCAAATACCAGACAGTGAAGAAATGGGATGTTTTACCTTTGCAGTCTGAGAATTGTGGTAATAAAACAGCAGCCTAAATGCTCTGGGACAAGAAGTGACAGCTATTTGCAAAACAATTAATCTTTACAAAATTAATGTAAAGAAAACCAAAGCTCTTTCCTGGTTGTTTTTTTTTGTTGTTTTTGTTTTTAATATATCTATCTGCCTTAAATAGTCTGTTAGACTATTTAATAAAAAGTCTAACATTCAAATAAATAAATAATCAAATAAATAAATTTGGAATATTCTCTCCCCAAAAGCCATTTGACATATAAACAGTTTTTGAGAGAAGCATTTCAATCAGCTCTACAGAAATATTTCAGAACTATTTGGTCACTCTTTGAGCAATTTCTATGGACAAGTCTCTGTGGTTGATAGTTTAGGTGAGTGCTAAATAACTGTGGCCTAGACAAACAAGATACAATGAGTTTTCCAATTAATTTTCTAGTTGCAGTGGTTACCATTTCAGAAGCAGTATCTGCCAAATGTTACCATGCTGTGGTATTCGAGGTACCACACTTATTTCCTGTTCTGAGGGCAGAGTAGACTATCTCCTACAGAACTTTGAGGCAAATGTTGATTAATGTTGACTTTTTAATACTAACCACCATGATTTCTTTTTTATTCCTATAATTCATGGCATTATATATAATAATAATATGAATACCACTCATTTATATACTTACATTGGTAAATAATGGTGAGGTAATAACAATTATTTCTACATTTACACCAATAAATAATGACAAGGAAGAGCAATCACTTGGAATATGCTCAATCTAGCTTATACTGATTAAAAGATGTTTGCAAATCCATTTTTATGCCAAAAGATGGAGCTGCCTTGGGGGATTTTCAGACTCAAAAAAACATGGAGAGGTTATAGCATTCAAGCAAAGCCCCGGCATGATGATATAGCAGCAATTGCTGCCACTATCCTTGGATGTATGAATGGAACAGGGTGTGTTTACTGATACTTTGCATAGCTGAGAGTCACCCCATGGCATGCAGTTTGGGTTTCCACTTTTGAGAAGGATGTTCAGATGTGAGAATCCATTAAGTATCTGTAGGAAACCCCTGAAGGCGATAGAGATGAAGATTCTTCTCTGCTTGGCTTTGTGGGAAGGAAGATGGAGGGGTGGCTTGATTTGGAGAAGCTCTCAGGGAAAGGAAGTACCAGGCAATACAAAACTGTTTATTTTGGTGGACAAATGATGCAAACCAAAACGGGTATCAGGAAGCTGAAGTGAGACAAATGTAAACTGGAAATGTGAGCACTCCTGGAATAAATAACTGTTCAAACAAACTGCCAATACGAGAGGTAGTTTTTTGCTTCTTCAATTTCAAAACAGAAGTGTGTTTTCTCAAAAATAAGCTTTGAGTGGTGGGTAAATAAAAAGACATTAAACTCACCTGCTTAGAGTTTTCCACATAAAGAAGGGTCAGCTATATGTGCCTAAATTAGGAGTGGGTAAACTCTGCTTTGAGCTGTAGCCATGCACGTGATTTTGGCTGAACACAATTAGCAGAGTTTACTAGAAGGGTAACTTCATCTGTGGCATTCCGTAGCCTGTGATAAACAGTTCAGCCTGGATAAAGTCATGTTTCCTCCAAATTTAAATTGCATGGAGCTGTTGCGTGCAAACAGTGTGTGTTGCGGGAAGTGTGGAGCGTGGGACAGAGACAAGGAAGGTCTGGGATCCATTTCCAGCCCTGCCACCAACTGGCTGTCTTCAGGCTATTCTTCAGCTGTCGAGTCCCTGCTTCCCCACTTATAAAATTGGCGTAATGACATTTGCCTCATTTAGGAAGCATGTCATGATTTTCAGCTAAAAATTTCAAGGGCTATTACTATTTATTGTTGTTTTGTATTCTTGACCGAGTTTGCTCAGAGTTATTTCTTGGCACTTCTGCAAATGCTCCTGGCTTCTGTTCTGAAGGATTTCACAAGTTTGTGGACAGGAGCTGATTTTCTTATTCTCTAGTTCAAAAGAGGAGAGGACCTCCTTTTGGGTTTGAGCAGAAGGTGAAAAATGTGACTTTTTTTCATGGTCAGGTCCTGCTGTGAAAATCTTGGATATGTGGGAAGACAGTTGATGTTGTGCAATGGGCATCTCCTGGAAAGGAGAAGCATTGAGGAATTGCCTCTTTTGTGTTTATAACTCCGTTCTCAGGGAAATTTCCTCCTTTAAAGCTGCTGAGGTACTTAAGAAAGAGAATACTTCCAGCAATGGTGAGAGATGCATTAGATAGGAATGTTTGCCAGGCTAGGACAGGAGCTGGTCAGAAGAAAGCATTGGTTGTTTGACTGCCCACCTGCCTCACCACTCATGCTCAGCTGAAGCATACCTTCCCTCCATGGGTAGCCTTCTTCCAAAGGTATCTTTGTATCTCAGAAGCACAAGCCTCACAGACTTCCAGCCTTACGGAAAATGCTGCTGCAGACCTGGGTTCACATCCTCCTCCTCCAGTTACCTAAGGTAGGTAGGTTCAGTCAACTGGGAATGCAGGAGATACAAGGTCATGTTGGACATCACCTGAGCTGCTTGTCCCAGCAACTCCACTTAAAACACTGCTATGAAGAGCAACTGGTTGATGAACAGCTACCATGCCTGAAAACGCAGGTGAAACTGCCATTTAAACATTGCTAGCTGTGTTTCAAACTCAGTTATTGGAGCGAGGCTATTTTTTGAAGAAAGAAAAACGAAATTAAAAAGCCAAAACAGAGTAAGTCCTTTTGGAGCAACACTGGAGAAGCCAGGCTCCAGCTTTGAAATTTTTTTCCCCACCACGACTATCATTAGCCAAGTTGCAATCCGTGTGAAAACAGAGACAATTTAAATGGTAGTGGAGCTGTTGAGCACGGCAAGAACAAGGTCTTTGGAGAAGGAATAGCAAATCCCCGTGGGACTTTGTACCTGCAGAGCTCACAGCCTTTTATCTTTCATTAGCAAATATTGTGGGTTATTGGACAGTGCCTTGTGCAGTTACTTACAGGAACATTTAATCAAATAATCTACTCCTCTCCCAGGCGGGTTAGACCACTGCAGTTTTATAGTTACCTACTTCAGCTGGAACAGTTCCTTTCAGCTGTAAAAGCAAATATGCAACATGGAAAAAGTCTCGTTTTATCAAAACAGGCAGAACTATTCCAGCTGCTGATATTAAGGTAAAAATAGCAAGGTTAAATGTTAAACAACCTCTGAGTGGACATTTATAACTACAAAGAAAGCCAGACCAATTGCTCTGAAAGCATTTTCTTAAAAAAATAAAAAATGAAAAATAAATGAAGAATTCCTGCCTTACTTCTCAAAAGAAAATTTATTTTCCCCTATTGCTCATGATTAAATACAGTGGAAACTCATTCCCTTGATAACAAATACATCAGGACTGTGTGGTGCTTCCTGCCCCAGCATCTTGTAGCTCACAGAAGTTTCCATGGCCAGATTTGAATGCTCAAAGTGCTAATAATGTCTGCTAGTCAGCCTTCCTACTGTTCAGAAAATTTCACTCCTGCGGCTTTTTGGCTTGTTTTGAGAAATCACTGTAGAGGTTAGTGAACTTTTCAATGTGTTGGTATTTAAAAAAAAAAAAAAAAAAAAACCCACACAAAGAGGAAGAAAGAGAAGAAAAATATTCATTAAAATATATTCTTGATTAGTAAGTGTTTATGTGACCATTTGCAAGGAATTGAACTGATGGTGAAACCTTCACATTAAAATGGAATTCTTCTGACTCTTAACATATCTTGAAAAATACAGTGTATTAAATGAAAAGATGCTTAAAACAATGCTGGGGTTTTGTTCCAGAGAAACATTTGGGCACTTTCACTGGGAAAGGAGGTTAAAAGGTTGTCAATGCTTTCTCCAGGGGCTCTGTCTGACAGTGAACATGTGTTTCCTCCCTTTAATCGGCTCGCCAGTAGCCAGAAAGCTGCTTGTTTTCTGCAGAGGTTGTCAAAAATGATTTCAGTCTGGAGACGATGAATGATAAAAGAGGTTTTCAAACACAGTTTTGCACTGTAGCATTTGCAGTCCCAGAGAGGATGGATTGTATTACAATCTCAGTGCAAAGGGCCATGTTCCTCTAGCAAGAAAACAGTGCCTCGTTCAACCTGTTTGATGCTCCCACTTACCTTTCAAAGTTGAAAAGGAGAAGCTAGACCTCAGCTAAAGAAAAAAAAAATTATCTACAGAGCATATTCCTTCTTTCTGGTAAATTAAGTGGTTTAGATACTTAGTAAAATTTCAATTTTCCTCATGCCATTCCTGGGACTTGCGTTTGCCTCAAAAGTTTATAGAGTGCTCATTCTTCTCCTGGATATTTTATACAGGCCACAGAGCTGTTACCTCTGAAGTCAGCAATAAAACTTTATCCAAGAAGACCAGGCCTACATTCAAAAGACCTGACACCATAAAATACTGACCTACCTCAGCTCTAGCTGAAATCCCTCTTTCAACACACACATCTTCCTGAGATAAGTACCTAAGTGTATGCAGAAATGCAGTTCTTTATTTTTGAGCAATACTTTTAAAACTAGGTAAGTAATACCAGCAAATCAGATTTTTGTCTGCACAGGTTTATGCCAAATCCAGACTCCAGCGGGGGATTTATGAAGCCGATTGAACCCCCATACATTTTCCACTGATGGTATTGCTAACCCTACGGGCTCGCAAATTCCATACATGAGATATTTAAAAAAGCAAAACAACAACAACAAAAAATCAAACCAACAGGAAAAAACAACAAAAAACAAAACAAAAAACCCCAACAAAACAAAAACCAGAAAGAAACCAGAAGTGTAATAACATCAGCAGCAAGCCCTGTTACACAATACAAGGTTTTATTCCTGAACCCCTACTGCCCATACCCAGCACTTGAGTGATGATTAGTTGCCTTGTCCTTATCACATTGATTAGCATGATGCTGGATTTTATTCTAGATGTCTCACAGTTGTATAAGCTGGTCTGGTTTTTTTGCCTAGAAAGTAGTTCTTCCCAAATTCCAAATGAGTTCAGTCTTTCATCCCACATCACCACCAGTTTGTGGTCACTCCTAGCTTTCTCTAATCTCTGTCCTTGTCACCTTTCACTTCAAGTGAATTCTCCCGCCAAATCCTACTTTTGCTCAATTTTCCCATCAGCAACATCCATCTTTTCCTTTTTCACTCATCATTTTATCTGTTATTTCTTGGCTTCTTCACCACTATCAACCAGGAGAAGGTTGAAGAGGGGAGCACCTGCAAGCACTCTCCATTCCCTGACTTGCTGCTCCTGAATTTCTAGGTGGGAGGAGCTTAGGACCCATCTTGTCACACTGATCCATGCCAGCTTCACCCCATGAGGCTGGCAGGCAGCAGAGGAACATTCCTTCTCCAGGCTGGTGTTGGCTGATGCTGGATTCATCCATCCCAGCTGGAGCTGCTCCCAGTTTGCCAAAACTTGAGTGGAAAAAGAGCTGATGGTGCAGTAGGAGCAGGAACCACTTGGGGGATAACTGAGCTCAGCAAGTGCCTTTGAGTAAGCACCATGAAATGTGGGTCCAATGCATGGAAGGAAAACAAAGCCTGGACATACTGAGTATACTTTTTTGCTCAATGATGCTTTCCCCATTTTTCTTACTATTTTCCTTTTCTTTTCCTTTTTGACTGGGGGAAAAAAAAAAAAAAAAAGAGTGTGACAGTTTCTATCAATAGTTTCAGCGGTTCTCCCTTCAGTTACTTTGTGCTTCTGCTAACAGGAGCTTCCTGTTTAGTTGCTACAGTAAAAAGATGTATATATATAAAAAAATAGTCCCAGAAACTACTAAATACTATGCACAGAAGGTTTTTATTATCATCTTTTAAGCCTTGTACGCGGGGGGAGCTTCATTCCTTCTTTTTCTTTTCTTTTCCCTTTTTTTTTTTTTTTCTTTTCTGGGCACAACTAAATTCCAAAATATTTCTGAAGTGGTAACTTGTATTCCAGTCTTTATTATTTCTGACAATATTTTAAATAGTTGGAGTTGAATTTTCTGCCGAGGAAGGCAGGCTGAAAGGCAGCAGCTGGATTGTGTAGCACCAAAAACTGAATATATACTCAAAGCATTTTTGGGAAAGTTGAATGCCGAACTGAGCAACATCTTTTTTTCATCTGAACGTGATTACCACTGAAACAGCCTCATGTCGTCACTGTGAGGTTTTGCTGCATGTATAGTCAGCTTGGAAATCTTCTCCATTAGAGCCAAAAGAGTATATTTAACAGGTGCATAAAGAACTTGCTAACAAGCTTTAAAGAACCTCTGCAAAAAAAAATGATAGTGCATGTGTCTTGAAAGTCCCCATTGCTCCCTACAGCATCTCTGTCGTGTTGTTCCTGACTAATTCTTGGGCAACATACTGAGTATTTAAAACACTGCCTCAGCACAAAGTGTCATCATGACCTTGGCTTTCTCCAGACTCTCTCCCTATAAACAGAAGTGCCAGAGAAAGATGGGGTGAAGGTAGCACATCCCGCCAGGAGAAGGTTCAACTTCTCCTCTTCCTCACACTGAAATATTTGGCTAATGTCATAGAGATTTGGCTAAGGGGATTCAATCAACTGTTTTCACTCTATTATAGTTCATAATCCCTATTCAAGATGAAGTGCACTGCAGCCTAATGAATGTGGTAATGGAATCCTTGTGTATGTTTTTCCACAGCGGGGTGCAGATTAGCATAAGTGTCATATTCTGTTGGCATGCCTGCTATTATATCTGAGGCGTTGCACACACTGGGAATTTTTCAACTGGATAATAATAAGATGAATATGGTATGCACATGCACATCGAACACATGAGTTTTAGAAAGTGATCTATAATAAATCTCACCTGGAGGGGCATTAGGATAGATTAACTTTGCATTTTGGCTTAAAAGTGCACCATTTAAGCCAAGCGTCCGGTAACACAAGTACAAAAGAATGAGATTAAATTTCATGCACAGTTTTAAAGAATGGTGTCATTTAGGGCAGTGGAGCGCTGAAGAATACTCTGTAGGTCTTAAGGTTTCATATATTCATATATTTTGTATAACCACACTCAAAAGTCCATCTCAGATGCCCCCCTTGCTCAAAGCTGATTGTCGCAGCTCTGTGAGGTGGCACACAGGTAGGGGAAAGCTGGATCATAGAAGACCACTATACATGCACATCCTCAGACAGTCACTTGTTGGCCTATGGAAGAAGAAGAAAACCCTAAATACCTTTTTTTAATAGCACTTTGGTTTTACCTGCTGAGCATGTTTATTGGACAAGCTGATTCAACTATGACGGAGCAGAACTTTATGTTCAAACAAAAATCTGTCCCAGAACACAGTAAAGTGCTCGCCATGAAGTGGCGTTCAGTTTATGTTGTGACCCCTGAAATGAATTTTCCTTTGAGTTGTAGGGTGCATTTCTAATTTCTTAAGGTGTTTTAGTTTTTCCTCTGGATAAAGAAACTTCTGATGAACCTCCTTGTTCATCACCTGGGAGAGACAGCACTGCGTATGATTAGTCCCAGAATTTATTACTTGATTATGGAAAGTGCAGGCCTGAGAAATTCATACCACTTAAGCAATGGCTTAGTGTGACTAATCAAAGAGGTTTTCCTGGCACACAGGAGGTATCAATATATATAGACTAGCATAGAAAAGCATATCTATGCTTTTAAGCATGGTGGCATGGTAACAGCTTAAGCATATTAATAAGTCCAAGGTAAGTGCAGACTCTGTATCATATTTTAATGTTTCTTTCTTCAGTCTTACAGAAATTATAAACGTGTCTGCAATAACATTTAAAAAATAAGTTGTTTACCAAGTGAATAAGACAATAAGACCAGTTATTCAGATCCAAGAATTAACTACAAATTTCATTTACCTTGTTTATCAGTACATTGCTGCACAAGCATCACAAGTCAAACTATTTGAACTTTACCCAGAAGGTAGGAACCCATCACAGGGTTTTCATGTTTGTTCATTTTGTATTTAGTCTGGAAGAGCTTTGCTTTTAATAAATATCTTTTACTGTGGGTCAGTATCTGATATATTTTTCTCTTGAGACGGAAACTTGGACTTCAGAGGGTTAGGCTAGTATTTGCAATACAATTGGTTTGTGTTATTCTCTGTTACTTTCCAAAACCTAAACAACCATTTCAAAATTCAAAGAAACCTGTGTCTGACTTCTCTGCATATTACCAAGAATTGTTTTTCTATCAACTGCACAAATCTCATTAAAAAAAAAAAAAAAAAAAAATTAAAAGATCTCACTGTGGGACGAAAAAATGTAAATTGGTGTTTCCAGTGAAGTTCAAGCATCTTTTGCAATCGTATCATCCCTCTTCTTGAACATGGTATAAAGAGTCTGGGTGGCGAATGTATTTAAGACTCTGAGGAAAAGGGCTGTTAAGTCGACCTTGGTAACTTAGCTGAAACAGTATACGTGTAAATCCATCACAAATCCCTGGCCTTTTACAACTCCTGTCCCAATGGAAATCAGATCACAGAACTGTTTACAAGAGACTACGAGTCATTTGGATAAAGAGCCATGACAGCAGGCCCCATATTACTTGAAATTTTAGTAACCAAAGCCTAAATAAATATTCTAAAAGCAAAATAATAAGGATTAGGTAATTATTATGAGGTGATTATACTTGTAATATTTTCTATTTAGAAGAGAAGAATGATTTCCCTGTAAATGTCAATGCTTTGCCTTTTTGCAATCACTTGTAATCTTCGGTGTTTAAAGACAACATTCTTGTTTCTGAAAAAAAAAAAAAAAAAAATCCACGCATGTATCTTTTTTTCCTGGACCTTTAGATGTCTTTAAAACCACTAGAAGTAGTGCCATAAAAATATTTTACAACACTATTTAATGTATGAGCTAATCCCCAGCTAATGGTCAATTTTTGCCATTTTTTCTAAGCAGGGAGCAGATGGAAGGGTGAGGGGAGGGCGGGGACCCTGCTCCCGTTCAGCCCAGTGCCCCATCAGCATGGGAACAAAGGGGAATGGTTTCAAGTTCTAGTGCTCTGAGTAACCTTCTTGGCACCACAAACAACTACTACCTTTTCATCACTGCTTCAGTTAATCTTCCCCAAATAATCTTTTTATGACCATATGCTTTGGAAATAGTTGTACAAACCTCATGTAGAACTGGGTGGTGGGTTTTTTCCTTCCTCCTCCTCCAAGTCACTTCGAAATATTTACTGCGAACAGATGTGAGTATACTGAAGAATTAAAGTTCTTTGGGAAATCATTATTTTACAATTAATAATTGTAGAAAGGGAGGAGGCTTGCCTGTATGCCTGGTGTTATAGGAAGCTCTGAGTGAAATTTGCCCTCGATGCTCCTTGTTATATTCGGGGCTGCCTTGTCCTCACCCAGCTACCAGCTCTCTCCACAGTCCCCATCCCACTTGCCACCTACCAGCCACAGCACTGCCACTGGCAGCTCTGCCCCGAGTCTTTTCCCTGGGGGGAAGATCAAAGAAGGAAATAAGTGAAACCCCCACCCTGTATTTCTCTTTGAGGTGAAATTATTGCTCGGCACAGTCAGTTATGGAAACAGGCTACTCGTGCGTAATGGTTTTGTGTCTCTGCTGTTGGTGTGAGCACCCTACAGACTGACTGTCTGTCTGGTGGCTGGTTGAGTTGTGACATGAAGCCCTTATTTTGCACCAGGCTGTTTATAAGGATGATAGTCATGACTGATTTGGCTGCCTGGAGGTTCAAGTTCTTTTTTTCATCCCTTTTGTACGTGTCTGGTGTCTTTCCTGGGCACTGGAGATTACTGAGGTGTTTTGTCCTTGAAAATAAAGTAGAAATAACACTCTTACCTGGCAGTGCCCAGAGCCTTAAGTTGTTATGTTGGTAATGTCCTTAGAGACCCTTGCAGGGAGAATGCTGTGTAACTGGGTTTCTGATTCAGAAAAAAGGAAATAAGGGTACTGATGAGTTTGTACCTCTCAGGCAGGAGTGTGGAGAGGAAGGGCATTTACTGCCATCTATGGTGGTGAAATGATAGTGTGGACACCTTCGCCCCAAACCCATACCTGACATGCACCACAAAGCTGTAATATTTACCTTTTTTTAGTGCATGTGTTTTGTTATGTATTTCCCATGCAGCGAGACAGCCAAAAGTACAGTGAACATACAGGGAAATGTTTGTTTTCCTTGTGTAGAAAGGGTTTTTACGTGCATTGGGGTTTTTATAAGTGGCTATCTTTTAGTGTGTTGCACTTGGAGGTCAGAAGCAAACTGAGAATGTGGAGAAATTGCTCCCCTCTGGTGCTGTCTCACAAAGCTGACAGCCACCGAGATTTTTGAGAGGGAGAACAGAGCTCTCTGTCTCACAGCATCTTAATAAACTGAGCACTTGTACACTGGTGCAAGTGTGTCTGTATAAATATGTAGCTCTTTAACAGCAGAGCCAGTACTGTGTGAGCTGACATCAGCAATGTGGAGATGTGTACATGGAGGGGAGAAGCTGTTTTCTGAAGAAAACTCCTCCAAACACTGTTAATCCTCCCACTGTTGCTAACTGCAGTCTGCAGAACTGTAATTTTGATGAAAAGCCTCCGAGCTTCATCCATCTGTGGAGAGCAGCTGCTGCTTCTCTCCTTCCTCACGCCTGTCTCCCACAGCTTGATCAAAAGTAGCCCAAGACATCAATGCTACCAAGATCTTGTCAAAGTATTGTCTCAGGGAAATCACTCTGTTGCTGTTCTGTGTACTCTCCTTCCATTAACCTCCTAGCTTGGACCACTGAAATTATTACAGCTTCGATTAGTGGGCAATAGATGCCCCCTTGCTGAAAGCAGAGAAGTGGGTGGCAATCCTAATGAGATCCTGATTCTCAGGATCTAATGCTTCTTTCATTTCCAGTCCCTTACAAGGAAGGTGGTGAAACACTGGAACCAGGTCTCCCAAAGAGGTGCTAGAGGCCTCATCCCTGGAAACATTCAAGGTCAGGTTGGACTGGGCTCTGAGCCTGATCTAGTTGAGTAAGTCCCTGCTCACTGCAGGGAGGTTTGGCCATATCACCTTTAAAGATCCATTCTGACCCAAACCATTCTATGAGTCTATTAAAGCTCCCTGGATTAAGTGGAATTGGATCTGATTTGCATTGTGAGGCAACTTCAGATCAAGTGTGTGGTATCTTTGTAAGAGAAACACTTGCTGTCTTGTTTGACAGTAGCAAGACCAGTGTATTCACTACCCTATGGGAGCAATCTGTAAGAGCTCAAATACATTTTTTTACTTCTTGCTTTTTGGGCACATCACCACAGTAAAGCTGCCCTGGGAATACTCTTTGCCTGTGTCTTTACCCAGCTTCTTGTCCCCAGCCCAATGGGGAACTAAATGCTGTTCTTTGGGAGGAACTAAGGAAAGAACTGATGTCTGCAGGTATGAGATGCTGCACAGAATTTGTCTAGTAAGTATAAGCAGTCAAATTCCTAAACAGCTAAGCTTTGCTACAGTTTACTTCAGCACACATGGCAGCAAAGTCAGAGTGGATGTGTAGAGCAAAACAGTCAATTGTGAGGATCTGCCACCTTCCCTTCACTGTGGAAGGCTTTCCTGTGGATTAGCTTTTATCTGGTACCCACAAACTGAGTGTCTGGTGTAGTTCGTGGAGTGCATTAAATATATATCGTCCAGCTTTCACTTCATCTGAACTGGACTCTGCTTTGTACACTGCAAAAACAGCTTAGATTTTGAACTATATCTATAGTCATACACATTCCTAAATGTGAAGCTAAAATAATGGGATAGATGCATTCTTTCACCTGCCTGGTCCTGGGTGGATGGCATCAGGCAGATCCTTACTACCTGCAAGAACCTGCACAGTCCCCCCCTCCCCATCAGCTCAGGGACACTGTCTGCCCCTCAGCTGCAAAGCCAAAGGGTCCATCATTCCTCTTTTCCCACAATAATTTGCACATGGATTGCTGGCAGTTACAATTTAGCATTTTCTCCTAGCATCGGCTAAATAATAGTAATGCTCTCTTTACTGTCATCTGGGCTTTGCTAATTTTAGCTCAGATATAGTTCTCATTTCTTCATGAGAGTCATAAAACCTTCTTCCAGCTTCACATTTAATTCATCTTTGAAGCCCAAACAAATTAGCCAAGTTGAGAACTTTATTTTTGGAGTTCATTAAGCCCTTAACAGTAAATCCTTTTCTCACATTCCAGATGTTGTGGTTTTCTTGACCTCAGTTTATATTTTTCCTGTGATGTGAACAAGCCAGCATCTCAGTCCGGCCTGACCAGTTTCTTAGGAGAGCTGAGCAAAGGAGGACACAAGTGCCATTAGGCACTGCTGCTCGGAGCCCTGACCTCTGCAGAGCTATTTTTGCATATTGAATTCATTTTTACAGATATATTTTTCATTCCCTTCCTTTCCATTTGAAAAGTATTACATCTCGGAAATAGCACTCACCTGCACGGGAGTATGTCTAAAGCATGGCCCTTGAATAAATCAGGCCTCATGTTTTGGCAACACGCTGAAATCTGCACAAATCATTCTTTTCCACTTTGATTCTGCAGTGTTTTGAACATGATGAAATTTTGCAGTTTGGGCAGTTCCCTGGATTTGAGCAATGTCGTTTATGCATTTATTAAACCCTCAAACATATCTATTCTCTTCCAGCCACTGGTGAATCATTTTAGATTTAGTCTGCATCTTTTTATCCTCTTCAAATTTTAGATTTTTGAAGACAAGCACCTGCAAGCCTTTTAGGAGGTGTTACTCCTGCTGTTACTGACATTTTAATAAATGCAAAAATAAATGCTCCCCACCAAATTGTCTAATGTCAACACTTACCTCATCGAAAGAAGTGAGTCAGTTTGAACAGAATTTATAACATGTGCCGTACCTATGGCCGCCTAACGGGAAGCGCATCCAGTTTTGTATCCAGTTTTCCTGTTTTCTTTGAAACCATAGTAACTATCAGGCTGCATTCATAAATATTACAATGAATATTTGTCTTTGTGCACTTGCACAGGGAAACATATGAAAAATGGATCAAGGATACCAGTTCATAAAGGGGAAAAAAAAATAACCGAAACAACAACCCTTCTGCATGGTGTATCAGTCTGCCTTCCATGCAAGTCTAGGGTCTCATTCTGGCCAGCATATATTTTTGTGGTGGGGTAAGACAAATACTGTATCAAAGAGTAATACTGTGAACCAAGGAAGTGCTGATATTTGGTGACTTATTGCTGAGAGCTCCTGGAGGCATCACCAACTGTGTCTGGCTTTGGTCTTTGCAGATAGGTGTTTCTGGGAAGAGAGAGGCTGGCACTGGTGTTTTGGCTGCTGCTAGAAATTTGTGCATCTGGCACCTGAAATAACTGGGGGAAACATGGAGGGAGGAAGAAAGAGGAGATGTTTATACGCAGCTGAATCCAACCTGTGATGTTGCAAAGCTTCCTGTGGGCCATACAGGGCACGGTCCGTGCTTATCTCTTGTTGGGAGGGTTTGGGCATCATGGATGTGGCCTTGGGGCTTGCTGGCTGGCTGCCCCAGCAATATTCCTCCTGCAGAGGCTGCAGGAAAGCTTGGAGGTATTTACACATCTAAACTGCTGCATTTGCAGGGGTAGCAGGGGAGCTGGTCAACATTATTGTATAATTTTGGCTTTTGTGTGTAGAAAATCATGTATTTCTATGGTTTTTATAGACAGAGAATTCTGTATTTTTATGGGTTGTATAGACAACTGTTTGTAGAGTATTTATTTATGTACCAGTGTAGCATTTTTGCTAGACTTAGTACTGCCCATTTATTGAAAGCAATATTGTGTAAAGAAAACACCCAGACTAGACAGTTGTGGAAACAGGTTGTGAATTCCATTTTAGTTTGGTGAAATTGGGTAACTGACTAAAGAGAAGTGAAGAAAAGAAGAAACCATGTTATCTAGAAATCAGTGACATTTCAGAGGTTTGAGTATTGCCTGGATGATAACAAATAGTTGAATCCTGTATCTGGGATATCCAGGTTTAATAAGAAACCAAAAACTGGCCAAAAAGATCTTGAAATCAGGTTGCCTTTCTGGTGCTTCTGGCTGATAGACAAACCACGAGGGAATTTCTTTTTGTTTTGGTTTTGTTTTGTTGTTATTTCCATTTTTTAGGAGATGGGGTCATGTCACTTCCTCTGTTCTCTGAGTATGAGGATGAAAATGACAGAAAACTTCACTGGACTTTGGGGATTTTTGCCACTTTTAAGTCAGGGCTGTGTCACCTTCTGATTTTTACTAGTGGAAAGACAGAATACTTTTGTATTTTCATTACTTAACAGACACGAGTCTGGTCTTCTCTATGCCAAGTCAGGCAGAAAGCTATAGCTGCTGACACAGTCCCAGGATAAAGTGTATGAAAGGCATATTAGGAGTCAGGGTCTAAAATAAGGAACCACAGTCCCCAACGTCAGTGTAGTAAAAATGTTGGGTTTGTTTTATTTGCCTTCCCATTTCTGACTCTCTGGATTAAGTTTTCAGGCTTGTATCCAAAACCAAAAGGGACTGAAACTTCTTGGGGATGAGGGTGGGATAAAATCAAGCCTGAAATTTTAATGAAAATTCTGGATATCTCAAGGTTTTTGCAATACAGCATCAGGAGCGGGAGTGCAGCCAAGATACAGGTTACAGGTCTCCAAGCTCCCTTCGCTCTTCAGAGTGGCCTCACCAGACTGCTGGTAAAACCCAAATTGAACTCAACACCATCATTACATGCTTGGGAGTGCAGCCTGGCCATGGCATTAATTTTCAGCATGGAGCAGGCTAGGTGGCTTGGGCTTGGGAGAGAAAATGCTCTCTGATTACTTGAAAGCAGCTACTGAAGAGCTCTAAATAATCCTGTTTATTGCAAAGATGCCATGAGGATATCAGCTACTTAAAATAATGGTTGAAGAATGAAGAAAGTAAGCTAATGGGTCTGGAAAACCCACTTCACTCAGTGGTGCCTTTCCACTTACCCTTCTGCAGACACCTGTTTTGTGAGAAATATAGGTTTTACTGAAAAGCCCCGAGGTGCACCTGTGTATCGGGGTGAGGTAATGGTAGATGGGAATGGGTTTCAGCTGAAACAAGGAGTGGCAAAGAAATATGTGTGTGTTTTCAGGACCCAGCCAGAAATGCTGAGGGGTTAAGGTTAAGAATGGGATGGTAAATTGGAGTTAAGGATGTGGGGGGAGGGATGGGGTCGGGTTTTGCAGGGTGGGAAACAGGAGAATTGGTGTGAGAGCCTCCATCCTCCCAGGAATGCCTCAGTGATTCAGCCTGGAGCTAAGAAAAACGTGGCTCTGACTGGTGCATATGGATTTCCCTGCCATTAGACATTGTGCCAGATGATCAGTCTATTCAGATAGAAGAGAGAAAGTGTTGTAGAGCCAGAGATAAAACTGACAGCTAAATTTTGTTGAAGGTTTTTTGGAGGTTTTGGTTTGGTTCTGTTTGTTTGTTTGTGTGGTTTTGTTTGTTTTTCCAATAGATGGGTTCCATTTTTTGGAGTTTTTGTTATTAAATGAGATTGGGGAAGCTTTTTGTTCCTTCTTGGAGATAAAAAAAAAAAACAACAAAAAAACCCAAACCTCAAAAAACTCAAATGTTTGTTTTAGAATATGTTGGTTGTTCTTTCTGATTTTTTTTTAATTATTTTTAATTAATACATTTCACTGAATGAAAAATGCAGACTGTATTTCCAGAATCTTAACAGCTAGTGCCTCCAAACCTCTGATGCCGCTAATGAGCAGTGGCCAGTGCCAATCCAGCTACCAAAATTGGACTCCTTGGTGATTGACAAAATGTAGTTTAAGGGAAGAAAGTTTAAGAGTCTATCCCTACATCCTGAAAAAATAGTCACCTAGGATTAGGATGCTTCATCCCTGCTGCGCAGTAACGTAGAGTTGGCCAAGGGGTTGGCTCTTTGTCTCGAATGAAATCGTGTCTTCGCTGGAGCTGGGCTTGGCCAGGAGCTGGTGGGAGAGCCAAACTTGCTGTGGTGAGTGCATGTGGTGACTGGGGGTGCCCATACTGATGTCTCTGGGTCAGCCTGGTCTGCAGTTGAAGAGAGGGCCCAAAAGAACAACTGGCCTTCTTTTGACCCTGAACTGTTTGAGGAGCAGCCATTCCCTTTGGCTTTTCTTGGCAGCAAGTATGGGTAATTGACAGGGTTAGGAGGTTTGGCTTCTCTTTCAGTTGTGCTTTCTGTGCTCTCCTTGGTCCACAACCATCTTTCTACAAGCTTTTTGATGAGCTGTGGAGTGAAGGACTGCATTGTCTTTGTGTTGCGGGGCATCATCTTTGGGAACATGCAGTTGGGCAAGGACATAAGCAAGGAGAATTGGTGACATTTAAGGGCAGACTTAACCTTGCCATCTCCCAATGCAGGAAAAAGGAAGAAAGGAGGGAGATTTAAAACCGTGGAGCCTGGGCTCCCCAGTGCAGTGCAATGTGTGCAAGATGTGTGTGAGAGTTGCAGGTAGGTGGCAATGAACCCATGGAGAGTATTCTCCCATTCTAGGAGAATACATGTAATACAGGAGTTTTCCATGCCTCTAGAGCTCCAGCATGGGGAAGGGACTGAGCCTGAGGTGGTTTAACAAGTGAGCAGAGTGAAGGGAAGGAAAGAATGGAGAGAAGGAGCAGTGTGAGAGGCAGGTGGTTATGTGGCAGGCAAGTTTTCCTCCTCTGGTCTCTGACATAATTCCCACTTTTCTCGGAAAAGTGCATAAGACACAGTTGAAAGGAAGGAAGGTATAAACCAAAGGAGTATTTTTTAAAGGACTAATCTTGGCATCAGGAGGGGAGAGTAAAACTTAAAAGGCCTTCTTTTTTTAATTAAAATATTTCTAGTTGGCTGAAATGTTTTGCAAAGGAGGATCCTGCACTCTCCTTTCTTGTCCCCATTTAGCGAGACAGCACAAGCCTGCAAATAAATTCAGTTCTTCCTTTGATTTCCCTGCATCCTTTTTTTTTGTGTGTGCCCTTCCCCCATTGTACTTGGAGTCAGCTGCAGCACTCGCCTGTAGCTTCACTGACCCCATTTGAGCCTAAAGAGTTTCCCACCCACTCACCCCAGGCAATAAAGCCTTTCTTTAGGTGTGGGGCTTACATCTCTCGACTCACACCGCTGGGTAAATAGCATCTGGAGCCCTGGAGTATTTTGAAAGAGTTATCCAAATGTTCATCACGAAAGAAAACTCCTCAAAGTTGCTTTTGGCTCTTTCTGTTCTAAGGGAGGAGGCGTTATCAGGATATAAGGCAGAGTTTTGCTCATAGGCTAGGGAGATAAAATGCCCTTACTGTGAATCAGGGTCCACTTCATGGGGCTTGTAGCACCCAGTGACATGCCTGAGAACAAGTTTTGTGGCCACAACTGAAGGAAGCAGTCAATGTTCATGGAGTGTCAGATAATCCATTGTGACATGTGATCCAAAACCATAAGGCTGACGAATATTCCTGGTGCTGTGTACCGGTGCTGAGAGCAGATTATGCATTTTTAAATGTTTGATGTTCTTTCAGCAGTTAAAAGCCATTTTGGGCAACAGATATCTCTGAAGATATTTTAAATAATTTTTTTTACCACTGGGGCTTATCAGTGCTTCATTTTAAGCAGCAGCATCACAGAAGGCAGATGACTCTCTAAGGAACCAGTTCTGATCTCACTTACACCTATTCATATCTGGAGCAGCTCGGCTGAAGCAAATGGAGTTTGCTCCTGCATTAAGCAAGTGTAACCGAGAGCAGAATTTAACAGTCTGCTCTGCTTTGGCACTTTCCTTACATCTCTTTCACGAACTATTTTCACAGCTCAGTCTTTTTCTGTGGCAAAGGGAAGCAGGAACATTTGGGTTTTAGATCATGGGTGGGCACAACCCCTGTTCAAGACCTGGAAGCTGAGTCAAGGAGGAGCTCTCAACCTGTGTAAAGGCATGGACCTGCAGACTCTCATACAGGATTGCTTGCTGAAGCAAAAAGTCCCACCAAACTCTGTGGGAAACGAGGATTAGATTATATATGTAACAGTCTGCAGAACCAGAATTTGTATGTGTGAATTAAATAATAATAGTAGTAGTAGGAGTTGTTGTTGTTGCTATTTGTATAGGTATACCAGTGAACACCCCCATGCACTATGGTAGGAAACACTAAGAACCCGTAGCCAGCCAACCCTGGCTGTGTATTTACCCTCTTTCCAGTCCTGCTTACATATTACAAGCACTTGTGCCTCTGCAGAGCTCTCTTGACAGGAGCATTTTTCCCTCTCAGGCAATTGCATTTCCTACTAAAGGCTTCACTCTGCTTTTTTCCTGCCCTGCTGGCAGTGCAAATGTGCCAATCTCATTCTCGAGGCATGGTTCCTGTTGTGGGATCAAATGTTAGGATTTTAAAAGCTGAAGTTTGATGTGGATGAACAACTGCCTATAAAACGCATTAAGCTCTTACCCTGTAATGTATTTAATTTCACACTGACTGATGGTATTGCCCCTGAATGGATTACGGCAGGGGGCTGCCATTGTCCTACTAAACCACACTGGTTAAATAATACTTTGGAGTCTAAAGCTGCTCTGGGAGCATTTCATATTGGCTAACATGTGAAATGAATACCTAGCTTTTCTGCAAGTGCTTTGGGTTTGGTTTTTTGTTTGTTTTTTTTAAATGAAATAAAAAAATAACTACATGTTGTGTTGGTTTACAGCGCAGGAAGGTTTTTCATAGCTGTCAGATGGTGTCTCTACCTCTGTGAAACATGGACCAGCAGCTATAAAAGGCCCTGATTCATGGAGATGCAGGTGCTTCCCTTGGTTTAGGGGGCTATAAAGGCTCCAGGAACAGAGCAGGTGCACAGCACTTATTGGGAGAGATCTCCCCAGTCTCATTCCTCATAGGTGTTTGGTGCTTGTAGTAATTTGTTTAATCTTCTTGACATTAGTGCCCAAAGGGTCAGAATCTTGAATCAGGTCCCTTACTGGGGTTTTGGTTTTTTAAATTAAATGCTTTTGGCTTCAAGAGTCTTTCTGTGCTAAATAATTACTGCTTAGTCTTCTTTCTCCTCACCCCTTGTGCTAAAGTAAATTATGAGTTACTTCAATGAAGTTACACTTTCTGTGTGAAAAATCAGGCTCATGGGCTCTACTGATCATTAATATACGTTCCACCCTGCATTGTGTTACTCTGAGAAACCTATGGTTAGCTGTGACGAAATGAATTGTGCACTTCCTCTGCCTTCCACTCTGCTCCATTATGTGAGACAAACCCAAACCAAAGAGAATTTCTCAATCCCATGGAATTGCAAGCAAATTCCACTCCTTGTTAAGTAATTTTTAAAGTATGTTCTTTATCTGTATGAATATATAAATATGTATAAAGTTATATGTGTATATATATATCTGTATTTTTATGGATCTATAAATATACATATAGAGAGAGAGGTCTGTAGCATCAGCAACTATCACCCCTGAGTGTGTGGCTTGGCAAGCAATCATCTGCAGTTTGCTGGCGCACGAGCCCTTAGCAACCTTGCTTGTTCCATTAAGAAAAATTAAAAGATCTTTTCTTTCTTTAAAATAGAAAGAACTGCGATAAGAAAAGGTTAAGGAGGTATTAAAGCCCCGCTAGTCTTTTTTTTGTTTTGCTCCCCCTGCCTTGCCTCCCCCAAACTTCAGCAGAGCCAGAAAGAATGCTGGAAGTCATCAGAGGCACGGTTGGGATGGAGAGTGTTAATTCTTCCATATCTAAGCCTCTTTGTCGAAATTCCCTTTGTCTCTTGCCCCAAGTCATTAAACACTAATCCCATCACTCTTCCTAATCCGCTGCAGTGGAGCCAGAGTTCAGTTTCCGAAACTGTCTTTGTTGCTTTCCTAATAGACAGCTCGCTCTGGATTTCGGTTGGTTCGGTCACATTTAGGGCTTTCCAGCGCAGTTCTTTAATGAAGTGCTATTAATGAAACTTTTCCTCCTTCATGCAGTGTGCACGGGCATCAATTGGTTTAGTGTTAAGTCAAGTAAGGTGCCTAGTCATCTCAGCAGCCTTTGCAAAATATGACTGTCAGAGGCAAAACCTAGGAAACAAGACCATTGAAGAATATAACCAGTGAAGTACTCATTTAATTACTAAGGATTTACAAAAGAAAATCTGTTCTTTGTGGCTTACAAAAGACAACAAGCTCAGAAGAGATAGCAAAGGGTTTGGGACCTATTCCCTGTTCTCCCTCCCCCTCTGCCCAACAAATCCTGGAAGAGGAAATACGGCTGAGCAAAGGCATCAAAGCCTATTGAAAACTCTTTCCAACCTGCTGCAGGAACACTAACTTTCCAAGTGGGAGGTGTTTTACTTGCTGGCTAAAATAAACTCAGAGTCATCTCCTGCCAGGAGATGTGGCCATATTATCCAGATTAATTCTCTGGTGGCAGAAAGTTGAGAATTGGTTCATTCCTCTGGAACGTTTCTTCATCATGAAAGTGTTACTGATAACAGGAGGTGACTTGCAGAGTTTCACTTCATTGCGAAAGTTTCATCTAACGTGGCTGATGTCTTGAGGAAAGTACTTTGCAGACTAGAAATAAATGGCAAAACCCTTGTATTCTTTCTTATGACCTGATGCTGAAAACTGTCCATGGACAATTCATTTGCTACACCTGTAAGAAAACAAACCAAGTGCTTAGATAGAAGGTCCTAAGAAGGTCCTTGTGTCTGGAGCAGACTCAAGACAACTGTTACCTTAAAGTGGTACCAAAATGATAGATTTTTTTCTGTGAAACAGAAGTTCCTGAGATTTTTCCTCTAAGTCTTGAAATTTTAATTGAATCTTCAAATTCCATGTTCTCAGTGGGATACAAAATAAAAGAAGTAAAGACTGTGAGTGTACGAAAACTACTGAAGCTGGCAAATCTGCTGGCTGTATATATTATACATGCTAGGCGTTAACATTTTTTCCTGTGATATGAACTATCTAATTACCAGCAAACTTGTGATATGAAATAAACCACATCTTATTGTACAGCACACTTTCCATACGCTCTTTTTTACTATGTTCATGTGCCGTATAAATGAGATCCAGGTTTGATTATTAAACAATTTAATTGCTCTGGCAAAGTTGATATCCTAGTGCCCTGGAATAGAGCGCTCGGAAGGAGGAAACTCCTTTAAAAACTCTTTTAACAACTGGAGAGTCTGTGTTTGGTTTGTCTAGATCCTAGTTTTCTCTCTTTTTTTGAGAAAGGAAGTTTCTTTGGGGGTTGTTTATTTTTTGTTTAGATTCTTATGTACTTGAACTTTTTTCTATATTTTGCCACCCAGACTTCATCATCCTCAAATATTTCAGTGCAATTAAGTTGCCTCTCATTTTAAGCTGTCTCAGTAACTTGCTTCACTTAAAAAAAAAAAAAAAAAATCTCTCAAATCCCATGGGAAAATATATCAGATCCATTTACAAACTGAATAAATCACAACAAAGTGATTCATCTGCAAATGAAACCACAGTGTTCTCTGTAGATAAAGAAAAACAACTGCATTTTGCCATTTCATCAGGGTTTCTTTCCTCCACACCCCTCCCCCCCCCAAATTCCAGTGTGCATCTACTGTTGGCAATAAAAGTTAAGTTTGCATGTTGTTAAAATTTGTTCATATGCTTCAGCACTTCTACTTTACTTGTAATTGACTTGCCAAGTCTCTTACTTCAGGGAATAGGAACATGTGATGAAGAAAAATTTCCTGTGCAAGTCACTTAAAAAAAAAACAAAACAACAACAACAACAAAAAAATCAACAACCAAGAAAAAAAATCCAGAATGCATCCTGGTGTCATTTATAGGCTACACTGGAGGAGCACACACCAGCAGCATCACCAGCTGAGTACCAGCTGTCTGCTCGACTCCAACCCTTTAAACTCAGTCCTCCCTCAAGTTGATCTGCCCATGGTGAATTAGCTCCCCATGGCTACATCCTGGCAGAGCTTTTCATTTAATCCTTCCCTTCCTTGACATTTCCCAACTACTGACTTTTTTTTTTGCCTCATCGTCTTTCTCTGTTTTTGCCAGCTACAGTTCAGATGTAAGAGTTGTGCCTGCACGGGTCCATGCAACTTCAGAGGAATGTCTTCTGGAGAGAGTGGACCATAATGATTTAATAATGGTTTAAAAAAAGCACCTTGGGGACTGACATCAAAACAGAGAGTACTGGTTAACAGTGACGTAGCTTTGTCTAAACTGGATGTGATGCTACACATAATAAACAGGTCTTTAACTATTTACAGATGTCTTAAGGCTGAATGTCAGTCCCCAGCACAGGCTGGTAGGGTGCACGCCTGGCTTACTTGTGTGGCTGCTGTTTTGGGACAAACCTTCATGCCAATTTGCACTAGTGGCAGAATCCCTTTGGATTTCAGCACAGCTAAGCCATGGAAAATGCAGTCAGGCAATCAGCTCTAAGGGGGGTAACGAATGGATCTCATTATTGATTAATATTGATTTGTTGATACAGCCATGAATGAAACATCTGTTTGTTTCCTTGGCTGGGGCTGATTTTCCCTCCCTGCCATCTATAGGAGCCCATGCAGGGCTCCATGCATGTGGAATTTTCTCATGAAGCCCTTGCTGTAGCTTCAACAAAAGGACATGAAGAATTTCCTTTCCTTTGCTAGCGGTGGCATTCAGACAGAAAGAGAACCCCTGGAAAATGTAAAAGCTTTTGTAAAAACATGAGAAAAGCATTTAAAGCCTTTTCAAAGAAAGAAAACATCAATGTAAAGCCTCCTATAGTTGTCTGCCAGCGCGGTCTCTCTTGATTTGAAGAGGTTTTGTTAACCTTGGGGGGGAGGGAAGCAGAATTAAAGTTACTGGGTTTTATTGTTCTGCTGGTTTGTTTTGAATTCTGTGATATCTTCTTTTTCATCAATACATGCATGTATACTTGAACGTTTATTTACCCCTCCAGAAGCATCACTTTTCAAGCATGAAAATAATTGGGTGTGTTGCTTTGGCCAATATGTTTCCTTGGTGCTTGATGAGAGTTTTCACTTTGATGCTAAGCAGGGATCTTCAGTGAAAGATTTCAGTGATGAGTTTGGAGAAGGCCAGCTTGTCATGGCAGGACCCAATCCAATGCACTCTGGATGGACTGCAAAGCTGTGTAGACCAGCTCCTCTTTTCTCCTCTCCCTCTGATTCCCACGCAGTGTTATCAATGGTTAAAATCAATGCATCTCATGAAGGAGGAGCAAAACTGATGGTCTGCTTCAAACAAGCAGAACAACTGAGTGGGGAGAGGAGGAAGATGGGGAACAGAGTGATGAAGGAAGAGGACTGGAAGAGACTTCTCTCACTAGAAGCTGGGAAACTGTTGAGAGAAGTGGGAAGGTACAGCACCCATAGGAAAGAGAGACAGCTTTCCTCCGTTTGTAGGTTTATGCTTTGATACCCTGCCTCTCTGATGGCACCATCCTCTGCCTCACTAGGACTTCCAACAGCCATGGAAGCCTTGGAAAAGAACTCAAAAAAAGGGTTTAAATAAAAGAAAGCCACCTCTTGAAGACCAGCATCTCCTTAAGCAACAGCCCTACAGCTGTGGGTGTCCCTAGGATGTTAGCTTGGGCAACTGAACAGAAAAGGCATGAGAAATGTAGTTTTCTTGTAAAGAAATGGGAAAAATATTAAAATCCATAGATACTGGAGCATTCAAAATACTTTCAGGGTCTCCTGTTTCCTTCTCTCAGTCTGTCTTCTTACAGAGTAAACATTTTGGTGTGAGTTTTCATGGGAAATGAAAACAAGTCTTTGTTAGTCCATGTTCAGTAGAAAGGGGAAATACAGATCCTTAATGAATTTATCAAAGGGATGTGTCAGCTTTCCACAGGCTTCATCCTCCTTCATCCTTGTCATCTTTCCTCTGTAGCCAAATCCTCCCTCCCTCCAACCAAAAACCATAAAATATATGCAAGTGCCCATCAAGCATGACTGGGCATGAGGTCTGAGGAGTTCCTGATTGTTGGAAGGTCCCAGAGGGATCTGCTCAGGTCTAGCTTGGAGAAGTAAGGAGTGGGGACTTTGTCCCGGAGGATGTTACAAAGTGAAGTGGGGAGGGATGGACACAGTTTTCAGAGCACCCTTCTATTGGTGTCAGAATGCAGCAGTTCAGGAAGGTGGGTTGCCTGGTGAAAGTCTTGCCTGTCCTCCCAAGCATGTCGTTTTCCTTCCCTATGGAAACTCCCACTTGTGATCAAGCTTCACTCTGCAAAAATGTTTAGAGAGGTATGTAGGTGAAATTCATTGGCCCCTGCTTCAGAAGTCATATTCCATGACCTAATGGCCTTGGATGCCTGTGAATGATTCCAGATTTAAAATTGCCCCTGTGAAAAGAAGTGCCAAAGTCTAAAATTATCCTACAAGAAAGGGGATTTCTCTTTCAACGAGGTTTGCACATCAAGTGTCTGCTGCTCAAAAGACTCACAGTGCAGTGTGTCAGCTTTGATGATGGAAATAGTACCCTCTTGCCTGGATTTTATTTTATGTTTGTTTTCCCTTCTCCCTCCAGCAGCCTCCAGCACCACTCTTGAAAAATGCTAATTACCCGTGTATATCCTCGCCTCCCTCCCCGACGGAGACGCGGCAGCGATACCGCAGCCCTTCTGCCAGCAGGGCAGGGATGAGTGCTGAGGGCTGACTGCACCCGTGCGAGTGGGGCTTTCCAAGAGAAACACTTGGACAACACGGCTCTTGAGTGCCTTAGCCATAAATCTTCTTTGGGAGCCCTGCCTGTGCTAGGGACTTGGCCATTTTCTCTCAGACAATTCAGAGCCTGCCCTGTTGCCTCTGGCAGAGACAGAAAGAGCAGGGTTTGCTCTGGAGAGAAGAGGATATAAGTTTTCCATAATATTGGAATGAAATTACTGGAAAAGTTGACAGGACACAATTCTTTTAACCTAAAAAGTGGTGATGTCTTCCTCTACCTGCAAGGTTGGTAGAAAGTAGAGGGCAGTGAGATTTGAATACGTTTGTTGAAGAAAGGAGTAGAAATAATCAGCTTACTATGCAGCAGAAGAGATTTGAATGAGATAGTAGAGAACTTCCTAGTAAGAAAAAATATTAAAAATCGGACAAATTACTCAGTAACTGCATGGAATCAGCACTGCAGAAGACACATCTGTGAAGGTTGGGTCTAAGTAAACACAATCCCATCCCTGACAGACGATGTAGATAACTTCTCAGTGCCAACACTCATCTCCATTTCATATGGTTGACTAAGGAGTGCACTCCCACTGGAGGGAGGCTGATACCTGAGTCCTAGATTCAAAAAGAATATTAAAAAAAAGCCATGCTGGTTCAAAATTAAAGACCTATCCCAGTCCCTTATCTTCCATGGCGACCCAGAGCACCTGGAAGAAGTATGAGACCAAACAGGTCACATAGGGATACTTCCCTCAAATAATCTCCCACCCTGTGAATCTTGACATTCAGGAGCTTAACAAAACTGAAAGAGGGTATATTTACATTAGATGTAAGGTGGAAGGTGAGGGTGAGTGAGGGTGGTGAGACACTGGCACAAGTTGCCCAGAGAAGCTGTGGATGCCCCATTCCTGGAAGTGTTCAAGGCCAGGCTGGATGGGGCTTTGAGCAGCCTGGTTTAGTAGGAGGTTTCCCTGCCCATGGCAGGGGCATTGGAACCAGATGATCTTTGAAGGTGCCTTCCAACCCACACCGTTCTATGGTTTGACTTCTAAGCAGCTCACTTGTTTGGCTTGTTTCTGGTAGATTTTCACCTTACTTTTTGACTCATAAAAAGAAATTAATTATGGGCAAGTGGAAAAGGCAAGATGACAGTAGGAGGAAAAAAAAAACCAAAAAACCAAAATTGGGTGAGAAGAGAAATAATAGAGTGGAAGGGAAGATAAAGGAAGAAAGTGGGATGAGAGAACAAGGAATGAATGAGCAGAGGAAAGAATGTGGATGCCTTACCAAGAAGGAAAGCAGATGGTAGCATTAGCTATGATGTCTGTGACTAAGTCCAAACCAAGTCTGTGGCTTTCTGTTGAATCTGCTGGCTGTCATACTGTGATTTCTGTTGAATCTAGGCTGTGTAGCTCTCCTCAGCCTAGATGCCACACTTGGGAGCTGAATCAAAGGATAGCCACACAGCATTAACACACTTGTCCGCCACAGAGTGACACATTTGGATAGCAAAGACTCCTTTCATTGCTAGTTCTCTGCTTGCCACAAGGACTTTCCCTGTACTTTCCCTGGGGGCCAATGGAGCTGAGAGCAGGCTGCTCTGCTGGAGTTGCTGGGGATGTGATGGATCTCAGCACTGATGCCAAAAGAGCTCCCATACTGATGGGAATGGAACCTGGAAACCCAGTGGGGGTGTGGGGAAGTAGGGAAGGTCTACCACAGCCAGGCTACTATGGAAAAACTACTGTACTGATATCTTGTGAACTTCTCTGTCCGTGGCTGGTTTAAATGTAGAAGAAGTGATGCCTTGGGAGAAGAGGCATCTGAACGCAAATTGCTGTAAGGGGGTTCTTTGATTTGTACTATTTTTGGTCTGAAGAGGTTGATTTCTTAATTTTGAATGCAGGTGGAGTGTTGGGAGACAATTTCAATAGGCCTTGTTCTTTACGTTATTTGTTATTCACAAATTACACCTGGTTTTCCTGGTTTTACCCTGTCCTAACAGAAGCATATTTAAACCTGAAAGATTTCTGTTGGGTGAAAATCTCTTTTTCATGATCAGTGATTTGCTATGAGGAACACAGCAGAGGGACCTAGGTCCTGAACCATCCTTGTTTTCTTTGCCCTCCTGTTCTTGCCCACTTCTGGCAAGTTCCAGTACTCCTAAACCCTATCTTTGACATTGCACTGGTTCTTTTGGGGAGTTTTATGAATGTTTAATTATCTGAAGTTACTGCCTGTGACCATAATCCTGGAGGCTTCTGTTGCACCATCAACCATAGCCAGTGTCACACTGAAAACGCTTGCAGCTTTACAAGTTCAGTTGAACTTTGTTGTTGTTGTCTTTGCTGAATGTCCAGATTTTTCCACCTAAGCTTGAGAGAGGGAGAAGATTTCTGATTTCCTTCAGTCATGATGAGGCAGAACTCCTCATTTTCAAGCTGGTAGACATCACCAGTGACAATCTTCACCAAGTGGAAATCTGTAACTAAGCTGTGATTTGATGGAAAAAGAAAAAAAAAAAAAAAGAAAAAGAGATTCCTCTGTGTCAGGAGAGGATGGGGAAGCTAGGAGAGTCACACAGTGGTTGTATGTAATATCCAGAAATTACATTAATAGAGTACTTCCACTGCCCCATGTTTTTCTGATTTTGTGAACGTCACATGTAGAACAGCATCATGTGGTTACTAATTATGACTACCAAAGTGCAATTTGTAATAAGGTTAGCAGATGTTTGCAGCACTAAATATAAAACAAGACAGATCGAAACCAGCTCTTTTTGCTCAGGACATAACCACTCCAGATCACGTAGACGTGTGTTTTGTTTTTTAAATAATTTATTCACCGCAGATTGTCTCTTGCTCACCTTTTAAGGTCTATATTTGTAATGAGGTCAGGTGGCAAAAAATTGCAAGATTCCATTTGCTCATACCTGGGCTCTCATTTCACTTTCAGTCAGACAATAAGGAGTTTTGCCATTGATTGCGATGGGACAGGAGAAGCCCCTCTGTTTTGCTTTCATAAGAATTTTAAAGACCATGTGAAAATAAGAAAAGTTTGTGTTGACCAAAATGCCTGTGATGAACTACAAGGCAGTCATTTGCACTCATGTGAGAAGAGCTCTGTTAAGAGCTATCAATCCTGCCTCTGACGGCGTATTGACACTTGCTGGTCTTTAGGATTCATTTCTTAAAATGCTAATGCAGACAAGTTCCTGTCTGTTGTGGGAAAATATGGTGGAACTTTGTTAGATGAGACACTCGAGTGCAAATAAATGTTTCCTGTAAGAAAGCATTTGGCTCGAATCTTTCCTCTCTTTTTTTTATCTCCTAAATTGTTTCCCCATGTCCTTAGTGACACCCTTAGGAAAAAAAAAATCATCATCAAAAATAAAACTCAACTGCTCACATGCCAGAGATAATTGGAGATTTATAGTATGCCCTATCTAGCTTGTGAGCATTGAAATAATATACGTGAGTGATGGGCTGAAACTTCATGGCATGAAGGATGCCTTTCTGGATAATTTACATCTTGGGGGGCAGTATCTTAAAATCAGAGGTCCTGTCTTCACTCTGTGCACATTAAAAACCACATGGTGCTTTTCATAAGAGCCTGGGTCTGCCCCAGTGGTCTCAGCTAAAATTTTTCCCTGCTCTTTAGTCTTGCAGCTTGCACTGTGCTCAGACCATCTGGTCACCATTCTGCACCCTGGCCATGGATGCTTTTAATGGCAAAATGATTTCTGTCTGTATACAGTTGGCAGAGTGTTTTGCATACTGCATATGCTCGAGGTATTACATGTGAAAGGCATTATGTAAGATTACAGGGAAAGAAAAATACTCTCTTAAAAATTGTCAGTAATTGCCCAGAATGCTCTTGTGACACTATTTGATAACGCAGGATCCTTAACCACAGCTCTGAAACAGCCTAGTTTTTAATTTGCATTTTAAATTTTATCCACTGGGAAATTCTTTGATTTTTTTTTAATCCCTTTTATTGGCATCTCAAGATGTCCCTTCTAGAGGCCAGACCCATATGTCTGGTCATCTAAAGACATCTCTAAATAAACAAAATGTACAAAAAAAGAGGGGCTTGGGGATATGCCCAGGCTTTCACATCTGAGCATCACTCAATGTGCAGCAGAGTTCCATGCCCCTGGCCTGGCACAGGTTACAGCAATTCAAGACCTCACAGGTACAGTGAAGTCAATGGGGGATGACAAGCTGTGTTTTAACAGAACAAATTAGGCTGCTGGGCTTTAGGCTGTGCTGTTAGCGAATCCATTTCAGTCCTAGTCTTTTCAGGTTGTAGTCAGAGACCTAAAGCTTGGTTCAGCTGCTTAATGTTACTGTTAAGTAAGGATAGAGGTGACCCAGGGCTTTGGGGATCCTTATATCAACATTACCATCAAACAAGGCTGGAGGTGACCCAAGCTTTCAGAGACATCCATACTCACATCTAGTGTTAAGTGAGGCTGGAGGTGACTGCAGGTTTTGGGGACATCCATACAATGGTTATATGGCACTGGAGCCATGAGCACTGTGTCCTTTGGGAGTGAGCAGTGGAGGTCCAAGCAGGGCATCGCTGGTGTCGCTGACTGAACTCCAGATGACTCTTCCCTTTTTTTATACCCACCAACCAGTCCCCGTGCAACACAAATGGTGCTCCAAATAGGACCTACCTGTAGTCATCCTTGAACAGCTTTCCTCTGTCAAGGCTCCTGTTAGAAAACAAGGTGTTTCTGGAACCTGAGCACTATAAGATCACCAGGATTGTTTCTCAGGACAAATGGCCAGATGTGTTGTTAAAGGCTTTTCTTTCTTCATATGGTGTAAACATTCAGTAAGAGCATTGCACAATCAGCCGTGCATCCACACAGTGCCAGTCCAAGCACAACCGTAGCAATGCAGCAGGAGTCCAGGGCTGGAAAATTCAGCCAAAACACAGGGGAAAATTGTAGCTGTTTTGGTGACAATTCAGCTTAAAAATATACCAGGCTGTAGGAGTGGGGTGCGGAGCACCAGGGAGCCAGGGAGGGCTTGCTGAGCTCCTTCAGGCCTAAAAGGAAGGACGTTAGCACATCCCTGGAGCCAAGGCCAAGTGTTTTGCTGAGCTGGGGCCCTGTTTAGTTAAATCTTGATTTAGCATTATTCCCTTGCAGGTTTTTGAGGCAAGGTTTTTTTAGCAGGGTCTGCCTGCCCTCACACACGCGCCTTTGGGCTGAAACAAGGAATGTTCCACCAGCTTTGCAAAGTTTCAAAGTCACGCATCATTTCAATCTAAAAATAAATTCCAAACGTGGTATTCTATTATTGAAGACAGGTCGAACTGTGCTTTCCACGCAGCCCCTAGAAAAGAAATGATGCTGCATTGTATTTTCAGCTCAGGCATGAAGCCAGCACTAACTACTTGCTAATATAATTATGACCAAAAATACCGTGAGCTGGTCTGCAGGAGGCTCTGGGTTCTTTGGTGGAGCTGGGCAAGCTCCACCATCCAAAATCTAGGCACGTGAAGAGCTCTGGGGTATACACATTTAAGCCTCCTTACTCAGAATCAGGTTTTTAACGTTGCTACTGTAACTTTTAAATCTTTTTGATTACTGAAAGGGAGGAAAAGTGCTTAAAATTAATAAAATCACAAGGTGACTATGGGTTGTAAAGGAGGGTTTTCAACAGCTCCTACTGAAACAGAGGACCCATAGTTGACCACGTCTTCTTAAGTCCTTGCAGACAACAGCAAGTAGTCCTCACTGAAAAAAAAAAAAAATCAAAAAAAAATCAATGGCACAGTTTCACCCTGAATCATTTGTTCTGTTGGTGAAAGTCACAGAGAAAAGTCCTAAAATTATACAATTATAATAATAAATCAATTCAGCATGTCATTTCTGCTTTTCTACATTAATAAATTAACCATGTAACATTGTTCAAAATTATGTCAGTTACGCATATAATAATCTTTTAAATTAATGAAGTGATGAAGCAGTTTGATGACACCCATGATTTACAGGGCTGCTTTTAGCTAATGTTAAAAGCCTTTCATTTAATAAATTGCCCCCTTGAGAAATTACCAAAAATGAATATTTTCTATGCTAAATGTTCCAAGGTTTACACTTTTTCAATATATTAACAAATGGCAAGGGAGAAGCATTTTTCAAAATATATCTTCTTTTACATATATTTAATTGAAATTAATTAGTATATTACTTTAGAAGGAAATTATCACAGAGAAAGGTGCAGGATCATTTATGTGAGTTTCTTATGGCAATAAAACAGAATTTAAACAATGGAATTAATCATGTCCTTAAAATTTTTTATGATAGATGAGGAATCATTCCAAGCTTTTTTGATTAAATAGAAAGATTTTCCATGCAGACTGGAGGGGGGAAAAAAAAAAATCCAGCTATTCCACTGCAATTAATATTTCCCTGGTTTCATTCTGTCAGAATATTTGCATGCTGAATATTTACTGAGCTTAAAGCAAGAGTCCAAGCGAGGTTTACAAGATATATTTTTCTTCACTCTTCCTTGCGCTTGGCACCCTGATGTAATGTATGCATGATGTTATGAATGCTTAATATTTCCCATTTTATGCACGTCTTAGAAGAAGCGAGCTTTAAAGACACTTCCTCATAGAGGTGGTTGGGATTCAAGGAACATAACGTGAAAGGGTATAGCATGTCCTATAAAAGAGGTTAAAATGGAGGTTATAATTATGAAAGCTTGATAGATTTGAAAGCCAACACAGTGCCCTCTCGCATGTGATACTATCTCTAGAAAGGGAAAGAGATATATAGGACTATAAAGGGAAGCCTGTAATTGATGCTCTCTGTACTTATTAGGATTTGTTTTAGTAACATCAGGGACTCGTTTTTGTACTACCTCTGAATAAATAATGTGCACAGTAGGTTGGGTCAATTCCTTTTCACTTAGAAATATTTTCAGTGGTTGCACTAAACCCAAGAATAATTCATTGGCTTTTTGTAAGGCAGCTGGGTGTATTATGAAAAATAGGTGTGTTAGCTGAGTTACTGGTTTGGGGTGGTGGGAAAGCATTCCAGCTCAATCAGGAGCATTTCTCAAAAAATAAACAGGATCACAGAAAAAGACCTTGTTCCAGTGTTTGTATTTTAATGCTCCACAGTCTGCCACAGAGCAGAGGCTTCTACAGGAGACCCACGGACTGATCTTTGCCTCCTGTAAGTAAACCACCATAATAAGCACAGCTCCTCAAATGCATATTTATTTTAAAAAATAAGTGAAACAGAACCATCCCAAAAAGGCCTGCAAATTGATTCCAGTGCAGGCTTTGTTTGGCTCCTGCTCCTGGCACCGATTGCAGAGTTTAATATCTCCAGCTAGTTGCTGCCTTATCCCGGGTGCCAAGTTCCAGATCTCTCAAACTGCTCCAGCCCTGCCAGTTACCTTCTGTAGGAGAGGCGTGTTGGTGCTTAGCTAACATTTGGGAAGTCCTTTGATATATCCTTGGGTGGAAAGGGCTGCAGAAGGACAAATGAATTAGTAGTAGCAATGATTAATGGATTAGTCGTGACTCATACTAAAATATTGCTACAGATACCCTCTGCAGCAGCATTTGAAACTTGTAAGGTTTTTTTGCTGGGGGGGTTGATTTGGGCAGGTTTTGGTGAAAATGATCATTGGGGAGGTTGGGCTGTAGAAAGCTGCGTCTCCTAGTGCTCCCACCTCTGGGAAAAGATCATCAAGGAAATCCTGTCTGTCTGTCCATCACCTTCCTCTAGCACTGGATAATGTAGAAGAGGTTTTTCTTCAAGTAGGCACTCAATGTGAAAGTGTCCCCTTGAAATTTAGTCTTCAGAGCAGGGCTGGTTTGGTTTTAAGAAACTACATCCATTTTAGCAAAGTGAGGAGAATTCTTGGGATGGTGGAAAATTGTACTGCATGTGCTGCTGCGTACAACACTTGTTCATCCAGGGATGGAGGACCTGATTTTGTACTCTGTAGAAGCAGCAGGAGTTTGTCATGAAATCTGAGGAAGCTCAGGGTAAATATAACTAGTGATTTGTATTGAGCAGGGATGAAGACAGTATTTTCTGCAACATGTGAAGTGTTTGAAGGATTAGATTGTTGTCCTTTACTGTGCAAATAGTTTTGGAGACCATCTTGAAAGTGCTACCAACTTTTGGCTATTTGCAAAAGCATCTGTTTATGTGAAGAGTCACTTCCAAATAATTTAACAAAGCAGAAATGACTCTGTGTAGAAGTGTTACTCCCTGCCCCTGGGCAACCAAGCCATCTGTAAATTCAATCCATTTACAAAAAGCATGGGTCCAAACTTAAGAAGTTGTAGGGAAAGCAGTAGCTCCAAAAGTTGCAGAGTGACCAGCAGACATTGGTTTAATGAGGGTTTTCAGGGCATTCGGCAAATTTTTGATTGTAGTGGGAAAATGATTGTGGATCTAGTTTTTGCTGTGAAACTTCCAGATGATTACAGAGTTTACTAGTTTAGGGGATTTGTAGAAAGAGTATCTAGCAACATTTTCTGCAAAAAGGTGGATGTCAGCAGCAAGCTGGAATATGAGGAGGACTGATGGGAATAAGAATCAGTGACATTGTTTTGCTAAAGAGCAAAAGAAATAGTTACTTCTATTTCTACTTATCAATAAAATCTGTGTTTTGCTCTAAGAGAACATAGTAATAACAAGAAGCATTTAGAGTTAGTTGCATTGTTATAGAAAAGCATGTCTGGCCATCAGAAAAAACAAGGATTACCTTAAAACATGCTTCTGTTGAGATATACAGGGATTGCATCATCCTGTGTAACAGAATGTAGCCAAATGCAAAGATAGGGCCAGAAAAGCCATACATTTCTGCCAAGAGAGTTTCTGCTTGAATATCTTTTTGGCAAGGAAGAAATTCATCTCACTCCTAAAGTCCTGGAACAAATTGAGGGGTTGGTCTCTAACAGTATTTTTTCAGACGGGGAAATGACCTCAAACTGCCTTGAGAGACTTGGCGTAGAAGGTTCGAGAGGATGCAGGCAAAAAGGAGGAGTCCTCGAGCAAGAGGCTCCCGTCCCCATTGCTGGTTTAGGATGAAAGTTGTGAGGGTGAAGGGGTCAGTTTCAGTGTGAAAAGCCCTTGCTGATTTTGTAGCATCTACTGCTGCAGGGTCTTGTGTACCTGCCTCTGTGTCCCACCACACCATAGCCGAGTCTTGTGTATCTTTAAGCTTTAAACAGAAGCTTCTGGTCCATGTGAGTCTGGTTTTGTACCTCCAGCTTGGCTCAGGCTCAGTTTATGATCTGTCAAGAGCATGATCCAAGACTTGTCCCACAGATAAGTGGTTGCTGTGGGACTGTGCTGTTGGGTCTCAGCGTTGGTAGGACAGAGGCTTCAGCACAAAGATAAGCATGAAATGGGGCTGATTTCTAATGCATGAAGCAGCAGATGAGCCTGCATCTCTCCTTACCATATCCTTACTGGCCATAGCAAGGTAGCAGGAGGAGGAAGATCATAGAATCATAGAATGGTTTGGGTTGGAAGGGATCTTCAGGGGTCATCTAATTCCAACCCCCCTGCAGGGGCAGGGACAGGGACACTTCCTGCTGGACCACATTGCTCATAGCCCCATCCCACCTGTCCTTGAACGCTTCCAGGGAATGGGCAATGTCTCTGGGCAACCTTTGCCACTGTCTCACCACCCTCACACTAAAGAGTTTCTTCCTAATATCTAATGTAGTTCTACCCTCTTTCAGTTTGAAGCCATTATACCTTGTCCTATCGTTATATGCCCTGGAAAAAAGTCCCCAGCTTTCCTGTAGCCCTGGAAGGCAGGTACTGGGAGGCCACAATAAAGTCTCTCCATAGCCTTCTCTTCTCCAGGCTGAACAACCTCAACTCTCTCAGCCTGTCATCACAGAAGTGACCCAGCCCTCTAATCATCTTTGTGGCCCTCCTCTGGACTCTCTCCAACAGCTTTATGTCCTTCTTGTGTTAGGGACCCCAGAACTGGACACAGTAATCCAGGTGGGGTCTCAAGAGAGCAGAGTAGAGGGTATGAATCACCGCTGTCAGCCTGCTGGTTGTGCTTCTCTATTGTTTCTCTTGTTTATTTACCAGTAAGATTGTCTACATGCTGCCTGCTTCTGTCACTCTTCATCCTATGTACCAACCAGACTAATTTTATAAGCACTTTTTTTTGGTGGTGGTGGTTTTTTGTTGGGGTTTTTTTTGTGCAAAGACAGCATCTTTCCTTTAAAGTGGTTAGCCTTGAGAGTCTGGGGGACTGATGGATAAGGCTTGGGGTCTTGCAGCTCCATCTTGCAGAGGAGTGAGGTGAGGCATGCAAACAGCTGATGGTCAGGTTGGATATTGATTTAAAGCACAGCTGGATTAGCCAAGGGTGGTACGGTATGCCGAGTCAAGCAACCAAGTTGAAATTCAGACTAGTCTTGAGGATCATCACCTCTCTGCTCCTCAATCATTTGTCCACTACATTTTAATTACTTGACAGGGAAGGATGCATGCATTGGCATGTGCAAGATTTAGTGGTAGTGTACAGGCACAGATGTACTAGGGGGTACGAGGTCTTTAGGTCTTTCCTGAGCAAATTCAGTCTGTCTATGGCTATGGACATATGGATGCACAGCCTGGGGATACTTGAGGCACTAGATTTGTTCCCATACATGGGTATTGGCAGTCCACTGGCCCTGTCAAGTCATGGTGCCCCTGTCCTGGGGACAGGGGACCTCATAGAACATCAGCCCTCTGCACACTGAAAAAGTTTGCCTGCCAGTATAATTGACTAAATCAAATAAATCTGCTAAAAGAACTGCTAGTCTCACTGCTGGTATACCCAGCAGACACTATTTGAATTAGCTAAGAACATAAGTGATGAAAAATTAAACTAAACAACCCATTTGTTAAAGAAGAACGAGGCAGGCAATATTTGAGTGAAAGCAGAGGGAGAGAAAAGCATGCTAAAAACCATTAGCTAGATGCTGCTTAGGTTTGTTCCTGGTACTACTTTGCATTTTGGTGCCTCTCTATGGCAAAAACCAGTTCCATGGAGGAAGAGGAGGAGAAAGGTGAGGAGACACCTAGGTATCCTAGGGCAGGGGTCTGCCAGGTTGTGCCATCCTGCCTCCTCCCACAGCCTCCTCACAAGGTCACCTGTATGCCCACACATGGGCAAACTCCAGTTGTCTTCAGTATAAATGATGGGTAAAAGGACTGATTCTGTCACCCTTGATCTTGAGGCAGGATTTTTTCCCTCCAGAGGGGAGATATTAATCAGCAATTTGTGTGACCATGCCACCATCTCCTTTGAGATTTTTGAGACAGAATTTTCTACAGCTGGAATTTTGGGTTGATTTTAATTTGAGGGGAGGATTCTCTTTTCTGCCCCATTGGTCAGATTTTGTTGCTCATTTCCAGAAAACCTTACGTAATGTTGATTGAGGCTTTGCTTGTTGTAAGTACCTCCTGAATTACCTTTTCATGGGCTTGGGAGAAGGTAGAGTCTGTGTGTGCTGCAGTGGTCTGTGGATGAAGACAAGTTGTGAGGAAGAAGAAGAGAGCAGGAAGGGCTCCAAGGTACACAGCTCCTTCTTCCATCTCTTCAGGGTGCATCATATCTGAGATGAGATGAGAGGCAGGTACTGAAGGCATCTCAAGACCTGCAGGAACACAGATTGAACACATGAACATGCAAAATGAGGAAGAAAGACAGGTACCAGAGGGAAAAAGCACCAGCTGCAAAAGCATGTAAAAAAAACCCCAAAAACAAACCAAACAGAGGAAGACTTGAAATCTGGCAGTTTATTGGCTGAGGGTAGAGCCCAAGGTGGTACCAGGCCCAGTTCTCAATTGCCGATGGGTATAGAGCAAAGGTTGGGGTATGGTCAGGATCAGACTGGGCTTGCATAGAGGAGAAAAATTTGTGGAGCCTGACTCACCCCTGCTTCCCAACTTGTGCTGTGGGTTCAGCAAAGGAGTGGCAAGAGGTTCCAGTCCATGTGTTTCTGCAATGTGCTAGAGGAGGCTGAGTTCATCCCAGCAGCTGCCTGCAGTGGCTGTGAGGGTTTGTCTGGTGTGAAGGATGGACATGACAGAAAAATTCTGCCCCAGGGGAGGAAAAAAAAGAAGTCAAAATGGTAGTGGAGGGGTCACTCCTGATGCACTATGTGACATGCGCAAGGGTGAGCAGAGAGGAATGTATTTGGGAGCAGTCATTGTGCCCTGCAGAAGCATCTCCCATCCTTCAAAAGTACTGATAGGAGCAAGTGAGTGCACCTTAATTAGAAAGGATATTAAGTATTACTTCTCAGTGGCTTTTTGCCCAAAAAGCATAAAATTCTTTGCATTTTGGATAGATACCCCTTACCGGGAAACTGATATTTTTCATGCCCACAGCTAATGCTGCTGATTTGGAAGCTGACAGAAAAAAAATGTTATCATTCATTGCAGATGCTGTTTGAGGGTCATACGTGCAGCTTTAGGTGTCTGTGGCGGGTGAAAAATAGTGTGGCTGGACTACCAGCTCAGATGCCAAGCTGCTGTCCCATGCAGTGAAAAGTATGAAGATACATTGTGTCTTCTGCAGCTTTTAGTGCCTGGAAATATCAGTAGACCCTGTCAGACCAAGCCACCATGAAGAGGTCAGCAAGACATAATGGAACATCCATGAAGGAAGAGGCATCCTCAAGTTACACAGACGTTCAGGCAGGTTTGCAGGGCAGCCCAACACTCCGTATCTCACATTAGGTTAACTGTTTATAAATTATTCCCTAAATTTTATCACATGCGCGTATTCGTTTTTAATGCTTTAATACGCATTAAGAGTAATTTTCACTAAAGGATGATCCCTAATTCCATCAGGAGAAAAGCTAAGGAAATGATACATGCAAATTTGAGCAGGGGTTGGTACCATTAATCCCCTGGCTCATCTTCCTGGAGGGAACTCACCAGCCCCAGGTCTGTTGGAGCTTGCAGCCTGGCTGGGAGCCGAGAAGCCTTGGATGAAACCTTACCTGTGTGCCAAAGGTCCTTAACTCTCTAAACTTGCTGCTCCCACACCCAAAGGAAAGTGCTCGCACTATCCTCCTTTCCCACAAAGGCTAAATCTTTCAATTGCCTCCCACACAAGCCAAGAGAAAGGATGGAGAAAAATGCATTTTAATGAGCATTTGAATAATCATCGGGAAGAGCACTTTTCACTGACATAGCACCTTTTGTTCAAGCAATTTATAAACATCCATTAAGCCTGACAACATCCCTGAAGGGTAATTTTTTAAAATTATTTTAATTTTTTTTTTCCATACTCAGGAAGCAGGGAGCTGGGATTTGCTGGAGAATAGGGCAGGAAACCCGTGGTAGGGTTGGAAATGGGAACCCCGCGTGTGGGATTTCCTCTCCCCCCTCCATAGGGTTTCCTCTCGCCTCGCTAATCACTAAGCAAGATCTTGATGACCAGATGCTCATAGATAACACAGCTCAAATATTGCTTCCGTTCTGCAAATTGCATGCTGGCTTGGTTCAAAGGCCAAATTCTATTCTGCCACCAGCCGGTGGCAGGGATCCCATCGAACATCAGTGGAAGGAGGACCCAAGCTGCAAGGGTTTGAAAACCAAAGCTCAACACTGAAAAGCTTTTGTAGCCAGGCACATTTGCAGAGAGCCGTGAGGTCTAAAGCCTTTTCTCTCGCTTGAGAAAAACTGTGAGGCTTTAAATGAGCCTATTTCTAATGGGCACATCCAGGCGCTTTATCCAAAACCACTGGCAGGGCATTTCCCTACCAGGCACGTTCCAGGGGGCAGTGACAATATTTCTTCTCTGACATCACCAGTTAAAAGGATTTATTTCCAGTAAAATCGAGTACTTCAGTTGCGTGATGGGCAAAAAAAGGTATTATATAATTAAAAGAGGGATTAGACAGAAAAATGAGATGTAAGGCAGATAATTAGGAAACTATTATAATTAGAATGTGCTTTTAAATCCCTTAGTAGCTTCTATTATGAAAGGGATGTCCTCTGATTAACTAATATTTCCTTTAAGTGGATATTTTTCCTCTTCCTTTTGGACAGGAAATCTTGAGTTGAATGACTTCACCTTAAAAAAAATACAGTTTACTGGGGCCTGAGTTCTCCCCATGGCAAGCCATTTTTGCTCAGGAGAAAAAGACCTATATTTGGGGTTGAAAGTGGCAGGCAAGTTTTCACCAGTAGGCTTATTAAATCATTTCTCTCGTCTGTTAAATACAGTCTTATTTATAGACGGTATTTAGTATTCTTTGTATTCAGCCTTTAAGAGAAATTATTGCTGTTAGAGCAGTGCTAACCATAGATTAAATTTTTATTCGTTCAGGTTTAATACAAATGAAGCTGTTGCAGATTTCTATGCAGTGTAGGGAACCATGTTGGTTTTGAAAGGATGTGGAGCTTCGTCAAGAGCCATGTGAGGGCTGCCTTTAATGAACATGGACCAAAAAGGCTCTTGGAAGCAGCTTGTCTCTCCCTAGCTCTCCAGCTGGGAAAGGACAGACAGCAGTCCTACCACTTACAGCCCACAAATCAGAGCAGCTCTGCTGAAGTCAGTGCAATTGTAAGTAAATTAAAACTAGGGGAAGCAAGGGAAGACATTGTCCTGTTCCCCTCACCTGGGCTTTTGCAGGTGCTGGGTCGCAGGGAGATGCTGCAAGAAAGTGTCATGGTCAGATAGGGAAGAGTGGAAAAGGTAAACAACTTGGTGAAAATACAGCCTCCCTTCCTTATTTTATTTTTTTATTAAGCCTAAAATTTTAGGAATTGAGAGAGAAGTGAGTACAAAAGGTCAATTTGAATGCAATGGCCAAATGTTGCCTCTTATTTATGAAAGCAGAGGGAGAGGGCAGCAGAGAAGATAGCCAGACATCCAGGCCACAGAAATCACTGGTGCATATTTGCATACTTCTGTCATTAGACAAGAAGGCTCCTGGTTTGTCACCTAAAAAACCCAAAAAGCAGATGAGTAATTGTTTTATACAGAGTTGAGAACCTTGGCATCTATCTGCAGATATAAAAGATGACTTAGTTAAACAAACATTTGTGGTACATCTGATTCCATCTTACTGGACGTATTGTTGAGTGAAATGCTCAGAAAAATGTTTCCAAATAACTGAGTGGTCAGAGAAGGGGTGAAAATAAACCCATATTTAGTACATAGCCCCCAGAGAAAGGAGCCTAGGGAAAATGCAGCCTGCTTGAGGTTGGAGACCCCCAAGCCTAATAGGGGCATTGCTGCAAGAGCAGTGGGAAAGGCTGGAATAAGTGTTTCCACTGTGGTGAGCCATTGTAGGAGAAGGGTATCTCAAACTACTACTTCTTGATAGGGAGGGGGTAAGCATCTCTTAGAGATCTCTTTGGGAACTATGTATATGAAGATTATCTCAAGTGGCTTCAGAAGACCCAGAGATCACAGGTGCACCGAAGCTGCAGTAGAAAGCTCTCAGCACTGTGCTGCCATGTCTTCTTGGACCATCTGCTCAGTAACTGGGGAAAACAGGATGCCAAAAAATACTGGTGACGGGAGAAGCAGACGAAATGTCACTACTGCCAGAGAGACTTGACAGAGAGGCCCATGGGCAAAGGTCTCATCCAGAGATGGGAACCCCTTGGAGGCAGAGACAGCCTGACTTGGGGAGGCTGGTGTACCCGGGGAGGAGCAGCAGCTCATGCAGCCTGGCAGGGTACCAAGTCATCCTTTCACTGGCACGTTTCAAAACACAGTTTGTGTGTCAGCACTAACCCACCCCTGACACCAGCACACTGTGACCTGCCACTAAGAAAAACTCCCAAGACCTGAGAATCCTCATGCGTCTATTTTTCTCTTTAACGGATGAATCAGCTGGCTCTTTTCCTTTTTATTTATTTACTTATTTATTGGCCCTTCCCCATGGATCTGACAGAGTCTGGTGGGCACCAGCAAGCAAAGGGACCAGACATGAGTGTGGATCCAACAGCAAAGCCTCCCAGCTTACAGCGTTCTTGCTGGAGGAGGTGGCGATGTCAGTGAAACCATCCAGGACCATATTGCTGAGCTCTAATGATGACGGTGCAGCTTCTGGAAGGAGAAATACTGAGCTGAGCTCCAGAGATGCTGATGCCAACATGGACCAGGGTCATTCAGTGTCTTGTGGCTTCCCAGGCTGGACCCTAATATCCAAGTCAGGACAGAAACACCTGTCCAAAGGGAGTGAAGAAAATCTGGTGATTCAAAGCCGTGGCCTCCTGCCCTATATTTACAGGATGGAGGTCCCAGAGGAACACGAACTGATTTTCCTTAATTCATTGAAAAATCTGGGCTTCTAACTCCCACAGAAAAGAGCCATTTGGCCTAATGATACCTTCCAGCTCTGCAGTGCCACTCAGCCAAGATGCTGAAGCACTTTAGATGTCTTAATTCATCCTCTCAGCAAATAGCTGAGCCTCTGCACAGCAAAGTGGTCATGGTAACAGTACAACACAATGGGGAAAATACAGTATAGAAAAATATGATGGTTTTATGTCTTTTATGTCTTACACTGCAAACACATAAAACCAATTAGGGTTTGGAGAATATTTTTTAAAAGCAAAGAGAATGATTGGCAACACAGAGAAAATAAATATTATCCCCTGGGAGGGTTACGGACATACTATTTTCCAATTTTACAGAAGAGAAATGCCAGATCAGAATTACTTCCCCGAGATCACACAGGGTGATCCTGCCACCCTTTCTATTGAGTAGTTCTTACTCAAGGGTTTGTCTGTCTGCGTGCCTAGGGACCTCCATGTTTTAGAGACTTTAGAGCCCACTATCCAATGGTGTAAATTTATGGTATATTATCTACTCTCTATTTATTCCCCACATAAATATCTTTTCAAAGTAAGCTACCTCACCCAAAGGCACTTTCAGAAGCGTTAAGGGCAGCGGTGAAGCTGCTAAGAGAATTAACACTGTCCACATAATTAGCAACAATTAGTACTGGTCAGGACAGGAGTTAATGCACACTGGTGGACATAAATTCTGCTTTTGTCTCCCTGTGCCAACATAAAACCAGCCTGGGAATAAGATCCCACTGGGTGCAAAAGTGAAGGGACTGGGTTGGTTACCTGATGCCTCCTGATGCCTGAGCTCAAATTCTCTCTCCTCCAGACCTTTCATCCTGTCATGAAACTCTGCACCCTCTTTTTGGCAAGGTAACAGTTCTGCCAGTAATCCCAGAGGTATCTAATAAGTGATCAGTTCTGTGCATCTTAGGGGGAAAAAACACCTGAGCATCAAAACCAGGGGCTGCGGTAGTGCAACCAAATAACCCTGGGGAGTGTTTTGTAGCTTCCCACTATGGGGTTAACCATCTGTGGCAGCAGAACTGAATTACAGGCACAGCAGCAAAGAATAAAACCAATCAGAAGAAGAAAATATCAAAGGGACTTTCAGGCTGTCCCCCTCCTGAGGGTCAGAAGCCCATGGGGCAGTGGGTGGGGAGGAGGGTGTGTGCCAGGGCACAGCTGGCACATGTGTGTGAGTGCCAGCACACATCTGGCATATGCACGGATTCAGGACACTGGAGCAAACTGTTTGGGAAATGGGTGGGAAGCAGAGTGCTGAGCACATAGAGAAGGTAATGCCCTAATGCTTCGTACATTTTATTTCAAATGGTGTTTTCTTCAACTTGTCCAAGGTCAGACCTCTCCTCCTTGGGGTCAGGCTTGGGGTTTTAAAGAAAAGATGTATTAGACAGAATTGCCCTACTGCAAACACCCTCTTTCCTTCTTTCCTTTGGAGAGGATTTGCTGTAATGTAGTCCTTAATAGTTACAAATACTTGAAAGAGGAAAACTTAGTAAAGTGGATGGTAATCTTTTGGACTGAAACCACATATTTTTAGTCCTAGGTGATTACTGTCCTTGTTGAGCTTGGGAAAACAACTTAGCAAACACAGGCAGAGCCTCACAGTCTAATGACAAACTAAAATGTACTTTTCTAACACAGAGACTGCCTGCTTCAGCTCATTGCAGCAGCAATTGAAACACAGGTTTTATCAGGATTTGAAGGATGTGCAGACTGAAGTACCATGGGTGCTGGGATTGATTCTGATTTCCAGCATCACTGAGATCAAGCTGGTTCTGCCATATTCACTCAGACCTGCTGAAGCTGAACACCGTTTTTATTTGGGACCCATCTGGTCTCTAGAGCTGAGCCTTTTCCAAGCAGGAAAGTGATCTGAAGTGTAATTTCAAATTAACTTTTTAAAATAAGGAAGTAGGACTCTATATGAACACTGATTTAAGACAACCTTACATTGATCTTGCTTAATTGATGATGAGAAATTCATCTGAGCTAAACAGAAACTGTTTAAAACCTAAATGTTTAAAAATTAAATGTTTTTTTTTTTCTTCCGGCCTTTGCCTCATCTTAACTAGATTAAGGACTCACCCAAAGTTGAAGCTGGGGTATTTTTATGTTGGCTATTTTTGGCTAGAAACTGGACCTGTTTGTGCCAGCTCGTCAGGCGCTTGTAAATGGATTTCATTTTGATCAAAGCAAGTGGAGACGATGTGACTCTCAGACCACTGGAGGGGGACCCCCAAGGTGACGTCAGCCAAGGGAAGAGTCACGGAGTGCAGCCAATGTGTCGTAGAAGAACTTCAAAGCAGAATCTGTAGGCAGCTCTGGCTAGGAGCAGGGAACAGATCCAAGGGAAAACATGAGGCAGGCAGGCTTGGCTTCCTAAACAAAATCTATATTAAGAGGCAGGCAGGTAAGAGAAGCTTTAGAAAAAGCACTGGAAAGAGGGAATGGAATAAACTTCATGCCCAGACCAACAAGTGGTCCCACGGTGGAGTTTTCTTTGGAGGTCTTCTAATCAGAACACTATGGTTTTTAATGTATGAGGTAAAGTTCCTCCGAGAGTTAGTTGCTCTTTCCAATGGTCTCATCACGTGCTTGGAGGGACACATAAACCCACTGGGCAGTGAAGAAGCAGTCAAAGGAGGTGGAGACAAAGCCCAGCTACAGGACAGCACAGGAAGACTAAGCAAGGGGGGAGTGTCAAGCCACATTTTCTATCACTGATGCCCACACTGTTGGTTTTTTAATAATGGCTTTGGGAGGAGCCACCTAAGTCAGGAAGGCAAGAGATCGTTTCAGGTGGTCCCTAATGGAGGAGTCTGTCCCAACATCCCACTGACCAGAAACAGAAATGAGGGAGTTATCTCCTTCCCAGCCCAACGGGGTCAATGAAGGTACCATAAGGACATCTAATGAAGAGGGCTGCTGGGATCTCAGCAGCAGGATTTCAGCCTGTGTAAAGCCAGGTGACATCTCAGTAAGGAAATATTTGATATAGCTGCAGCTCTTCTGGAAAACTGCAAAGAGAAGAGCAAGCACATGCAGCTGTCAATACAACTTCCAGTCCGGATATGCACAGAAGGAGAACACATATTGCTCCCCCCAGCAGGGACAGGGGGAGGGGGATGTGGCATTCCCAGGTACAGAAAGCCACTGGCCACTTGAGTTCAGTGAGGCAGAGATTTTTAAAGCAGAATTTGAGCTGTGTAGGGAAGTCAGACAGTGAAGATTTTTCCTGACAGAGACCCAACATGTGCTTCTAATACAGAAACTGCAGCAGAAGCTAGAGTTACTGCAAGGCTGAGGGTACTAATGAATCAAATTGTCTCTACACAACTTCAAAGGCTTTGGAAAGAAGCAAGAATAACTAGCAATGTAAAACTAATGGCAAGGACAACAGGGCTGGCACTGGGGAAACCCAGTGAGGGGTCTCTTCATCAGCAGAGAGGTATAGTGTGTGTGGAAAAGGCTGGGGGAAAAAAATCAATCTGTGGTGGTGAACAGCAAAGGAGGAGCAGCAGCCTAAAGTGGGGTGAGAATAAAAGGAAGAATGCTGGAAAAAGCTGGAAAAATGGGGTGAACAGGACAGTAATAAAATTTGAAAAGAGGACCGAAGAAGCATTTCAAATACCAGCAAGAACAGGAGAATAATAGAAAGGGTTACAAATGATCAGCAATGCAGACGACTATAATAAACTATAATAAACTTCAACTTGGGAACATAAAAGGAGAAATATGATCTAGCATGATATAGGGAAAATAATTTAAAGGAAGATATTCAGGGGGGGAGAGATCTGGGCAAGGTCCAAAGCTGCTATTTATGAGTTAATGAAGAGCAGGGTGGGAATAGATTGTCTTCATGCAGAGGCCCAAGAGGCAGAATATCTCACCTCTGTTCCTCATGCCACCATGTAGTCTCTTGGTCTAGTCCCTTTAAAACCTTCTGTACTTCAAGTGCAACAGCCAGGCTAGTGCATCTGTATGGTTCACTTTTCTGTGATGTGGGGGTACATGCATCTTGGAAAACTTGTCTTTGTTCTGCTCCTTTTTGAAGGCATGAAAGTAATGTTTTGAGGGAAGAAGAGGGATGGGGCAAAGAAGTCATTGTCCCTTGAATTCCCTGGGAACCCCTTGGGTGGGTAGAACCTGCTGACATGTTGGCTGCACGATGGACAGGGTCAGAGCTATTTCAGTTGTGTCTATGTGCACTATGATGCATATCTCCCTTCAGAAAGGTGCAGCCCTTTTCAAAAGGTGACTTAGGCATTTAATCCTGTTGACTTTCAACAGGACTTGGGCTGATAGGGAACTCCTGAAGTGTAGCTTACTGACTGTGTTTGTTAAAGATGGTTTCTCTCTCTGGCAGGAATTAGGTCCCAAATTTTGTATGGACTGTGGCCACTGCAGTGTTGAGAGAAGCAGCAAATATCTCTGGAAATTTCAACTGAAAGGTTGAATGGTGGCATAGTTCACTTCAAAGCATGCTGAAAGTCATTGAGAGTATGCAGTTGATCTGAAGTCTACTAAATGCAAGGAAAGTTGCAGTTGAGGAGGGGTGATCTGATTGCTCCACAAGGTGTTTCTTTGGTCCCAATTAAAAAATACTCACTTTGCAGAGTCAGGGGAGTAGGGGTGCCTGTCTGATTCCTTGTCTTGTCCCTTGACTAAGTTGAGGGTAAGAGGAGGAGAGCATTCTCTTTAAAGTGCAATTACAGCTTCTCAAGTAAAGCTCACATCCTTAAGGTAAAAAAAGTGCTCTGAGGTAAGATTGAGGAAGACGCTTTCTTGATACATTTTGGTGGGTTGTTCTGTCTGGGTTTCCCTTCAACAGCTCCAGATCCCTGCAGATCTTGTAATGAAACCTTGAAACAAGTCACAGAAAATGACCATTAGTGTCACACCATCGCACGGGATGCTCTTAATTCCCCGGCTGTCAGTGTTTCCCACCCGAAACCATCGTGCAGGCCTGGCTCGGTCCCTGCACGCCTCACCGGCCCCACGCTGCAGCCCCGTAAGGCCGGCGGGGAGCAGCCAAGGACCGAGCCCTGATGCGGGGCTGCCCCCGCCGTGGCTGCGGGGCTGCGGAGGAGGCGATGCTGCTGCTGCTGCTGCTGCTGCTGCTGCTGCTATGTGGGAGGCCCAGGGCTCGGGAGGCAGCTCCTGGAGCTGGGGCCCCTCCGAGGGGATGCTCGCTCTGCTTGGAGGAAAGTGCAGCTTTCACCGCCTCTCTCCCCGACCCTCCTCCTTCTCTCCTTTGCTTCTTTTTTTTTTTCTTTTTTTTTTTTTTCGCCCCCACCCCCGCTTCTCGCAGCTGCTGCTTTCGGGAGCCGGCCTTGGTGCGGGAGGAGGTCTCCTTCCCCTGCAAGGCTCAAGGGCAAGGGCAGGTTCCTCTGCTCCAGCCGGCGGGTGGGAAGGATGGAGAGGGGATGGATGGCAAAGGCCGCGGGGCAGGCAGGGAATGAGCAATCCTCCTTGGAGGTGAAGCCCAGCCCTGCGGATTGGGACTGATGTGGCTTGCATGGCACTGCTGTGAGTGGGGAAGCGTAGAAAGAGGCCGGCATTTGAGTGCCTCTCCTCCGGGGGAGGCTTAAAAAAATGGTTAACGAGGAGGGTTTTTCCCCCTAAGTCATTCTTAGTGCAGTCGTTCGTGTGCATACGTTACTCACATAGGCTTTTCTCACAGCCATCAGAGCTAGACAAAAATTACCCAAGGGTTCAGCACGTAGATCCACATACTCTCCTCCAAGATCCGAAAGTGAGCGACAGGCACCCATTCCGGCTGTCACACGTCCGATTGCAGATCCCCTCTACTTGCCTTCATTCACTCTCGCCAAGCCAGCTCAAAACCTCTTAGAAACGAGCCGCTTGTGCCCTCAGAAACTCTTCTGAAAGATGAAGCAAGAGCAACTTCAAGCTATTTTGCTGGGCCCCTTCTCCCCCCCTTTTTTTTTTGTTTTAATTTATTTGTTTTCTTTTGTTTTGTTTTTCTTGCCTGGAGAATTGTTTGCGGGTGGGAGAGAGAGATGTTTAAATAGCTACGCGGATCCATTTAGTAAAGTCAATATGCAATTATGCAAAACTCTCTGATAATGCACCCACAGATGCAGATAGCGGCGGATTGTGCTGGGCTGTCCTGGGGGGAGCTGGTAACTCTTGGAGCAGGAGGGTTGCGAGGACCCTGACTCTTTCCCCCTACCTCCCCGGCCCATTGCACGCCTGGGCACAAGTCGGAGCCCGGTTCCGGTGTCGGGAAGTTCTGGCGGGACTTCTGGTCCCGGGAGCGCCCAGCGCCGCCCGCTCTCCTCCGGGGCCACCCCGGCTACCCCTCGCACCGGCGGGCACGGAACTTTCCTCCGTTTATNTAGTTTTACCGTCGTCCAGTAGACGGCACAACAGCTCAATCCTTCAGATGTAAAACAGCAGAGCAGCCTTTATTTTTTTTTTTTTAATTTATAAAGCATGGGTGATTTATACTGATTTACCCAGAGGGTACCATCCATTTGCAGAAACCCATCTCTGCGGCGTGAAGAGCCTACGCATAGAGCCCTCAAGTTTCCTCCCATCCCACCGTGCTTAACAACCCCAGAGCCCCACTCCAAATTAATGCCTATCCTCGGCAATCGGCATCAGAGGCAAGCCGAAATAGTTCTGTAATGGGCTCATTACCCAGGCTGAATACGGGGTTAGGTAATGGGAATGGAGCAATATTGAAAATTAGTTTGGAGGAAAACATCAACTGGAAAGGCTCTGACAAAACTCAGCTTTGCTCTAGTGCCGTCGAGGTACTGTCAGATACCAAATTTCAGTTCCCTGTGGCTTGAAATTAGGGTTTTGTTTTCTTACTCACTAATTCGCTTCTCATACTGTGTCGCAAGTACTTTCGGACTCGTTTAAAGGGGTATGATACTTCGTTCAAGTTTTCAGACGCTCAACTCTTTATACCAGGGGCACGGGATCATCTAATTTCTACTTTATGTACTTCGTGTAAAGCATCCGTGGTCCTTTGCTGATTAAAAACAAGCAAACAAACAGACAAAAAACAAGCAGGTTGATGTTTTCCTTCAAGGCAACAGTTATATCCGTAGAGACGGACTCGGAACTGAACTTAGCCCAGCAGGAGTGAGGAAAATCTCCAAGGGGAAAAAAAAAAAAGAAAAAAGAAAAAAGAAAAAAAATATAAAGGGAAAAGAAGGTATCGAATATTTTAGGCTAATGTCACCCTCTGCTGAACTCTGGCAAGTGGCTCTGGGGGCAGAGATCTGCCGGACTTGGTAGGCTACAAGTGGCAAAACGGTTTGCTTATACCTTCATTTAACATATTTTTTGAACCCTGTTGTTCAGCTCTGTGGGTGTCCCTGGCTTTTTTGGGCTACGTGCGTGCAAATGTGTGGACTGAGAATAGGCGCTTAGAGATCTTTGTTTTAAAAAACAACTTTGAGCTCACGTAGACTACTAGATTTTTATCTCTGATGTACAGCCGGGTGCTGACTGTCTAAGTACGGCGAAGGCTTTGCATTTCACAGCCCCTCTGTGCCTCTCGCCTCGTGAAAATCAAGGGTTGTTCTTTTTTTAAAGGTAGTTGCTGGTTTAATTATTTTTTAACAGAAAGAAAAAAAACTTTTTCCTTTTTTTTTTTTTTTTTTCACCCGTGTCTTTTTGAACTTTGCATTTGGAGGAGTGCAGAGAGCCAAGTGGGCAGGGAGAAGGGGATTACCCAGCTTGGCTGCATCTGCCTGGGAGCATCGGTGGCTCGGACACCGGCAAAGGCTGGGGAAATTAAAGCGGCTGTGTGTGTGTGCTTCGTGTAAACCGGGACTAACCCTGTCCTGACTCAGACCCCCCCTCCTGCTGCCCCACCGAGCAGCGGCTGCTGTCGGGGCATCGCACCGATCGCCTCTGCTCCCCTCCGAGATCATCCTCGGGCGGAGAGCGCTGCCTCTGCCCTGCCGCTGCGGCCGGCTGCCGGCGGAGGAGAAGGTTTTGAACCACTCGCAAATATTTGCCTTCGAGCTCTGCAGTCTATAAAATCCCTGGCACTTAAAAGTGGAGTTTTTTTCAATTATACAGGTGTAGCACAAAGAAATCATAATTGCGTCTACGGCTTTTCTGTTCGGGATTGATTTTTTTCTTCTTCTAACGAAAGATTTGGCGCCTCCGGCCCCTCCAAAATACCGAAAACTGGACTTTTTCTCCCGCAGAAAAGTTTGAAGGCGTTTCTGGATGTAGTTTTACCGTCGTCCAGTAGACGGCACAACAGCTCAATCCTTCAGATGTAAAACAGCAGAGCAGCCTTTATTTTTTTTTTTTTAATTAATGAGACTGAGTCTTACCCAGCATTTGTGTTATTATTATTTTATACAACGAGAAGTACAGTAATATCGATAGCAAAAGGAGGCGGCTTGGCATAGGCAAGGAGTAAAGAAAGCTGCGGTGGGCAGCTGGGCTAAACACAGGTATTGCTGCAGATACCGGAGCTGAGCAGCGCTTCCAAATTAATACGAATGACCTTGTGGCGCCTGGATTGTATGAGAACAAAAAATTAAAAAGAAGCCCCTAGCCCCATCGTGCTGCCGGGCTGTGATGTGATTATGGGGATCTGAGGCTGAAATTGTTTAGTTGCAGTGCGAACTAGGAAGGCAGCGCCGGGCAGGGGCTCAGGTCGGTTCTGCTCTGCCTCTCCCGGGCTACCCCGAGGTGCCACCGCCGGGTAAACCTGGCAGCCGCCGGGACTTTTTGTCCCTGAAAAGCTCCTTTTGTGTGAGTGTGCCTTCCCTCCCTCTGCTGGCACCGCTGCCGGAGGAGATGAAGTAAGAAAAATCCCAGCCAGTAACTCCTTTCCCGCTTATTTTATTTTATTATTTTATTTTTTTAAATATATAGCGGCGTTTAAAAAGTTTTAAGACGACGGTAAATTTTCGTAGGAATATCGTGTAAAGCCTCCCATTAAATTAATAAAAGAGCCCCATAACTTATGCAAGCGTCAGTGCCAGCGGTGGTGTGGGAGCGGGCATCCTCCCGCAGAACCCCCGGGCTGCCGGGGCCACCAGGCCGGCATCTCTGGACCAGAATCACCTTCC